>OZ025717.1:0-492668 GCA_964019335.1 Diplonema japonicum | reverse complement strand
CGTTCGACCATGCTTGAAGGACAGACTGTGTTTTAGGTGTCTTCCACCCGGCTCTGTTTTCGTTGGTCTCAATCGCTTTGTAGAACTCCACCTCAACGCTTCCTAGATTATCTAAAATGCCGGATATTTCCAAGCCTCGCAGGACATTGACTCTGCGCCCGACCATTTGGAAGTGGAGTGGTAAGACCTCGTTTTCGCTGACGCGTCTTCCTCTGACCAGATGGGTGCTCCTTGGGGCCAGGTAGTACAAGCACCGCAATGCGTTGCCGTCGATGCAGACTCTCGCCACGATCCTTTCGTTCCCATTGTTCGTCAGTTTTAACGAGTAGATGTCCGGCCTCAGAATCGCAATAGGCACCTCATCCCCACCAGGGTGCACCTCCTCCCAACATAGGGGCACACTTTCCCTGTCTTGGATGATATCCACACCAAAATCCGCTTCCGGCTCATCGGCCATTTTTTTTTTTTTTGTTGTGTCTTTTTTTTTTTTTTTTTTTTTTTTTGAAAAAAGGGACGATTGAGTGGAAAGGGGGGGGAGAAAAAAAAAACGGAGAGGGGGGCGGCGCAGTTAGATAAGTTTTTTTTTTATACCCTCTTTTTTCTCTTTTATTTTTTATTTTTTCCTCCTCGCAAGCCATTGACACCCATTGTATTCACAAAAAAATTGAAACACAAAAAAAACGGAAGAAAAACAAAAACAAAAATTGAGCGAGTCAAAGCGCATATGTATGAAGTCACACACCACTGCCGCGAACGGGTGCGGACGTGGGCGAGCGGCCTGGAGACAAGCTAGGTGTCGGTGTGGGAGTGGTCTCCGAATCTTCCTGCTCAGCACGGAGCTGGTCTTCGGCGGTCCTGATTTTTTTTTTTTTAAATAAAAAAACCCCCCTTCAAAAAAAAATACCATTCAGGCCGGATCGAATCATGATACTGCGCAAGCTCGCCACCACACAAACGCTCTTCAAGCGCTGCGTTGAGCAAGTCCTTCCGCGTCAGAACCCCCATACATTTTTCACGACGGATCACTATAAGATGCCTCAGCCCTAAACTAGTAAAGAGATCATAGGTCAAATCAAGCGAGAAACTAGTCTGCACGGTAAACGGGCTGCGGTTCAGATACGGCCCGATGTCAATAAATGTGTTTTCAAGACATTCCTCGCCGACCACATGATGCCAGTCGGTTTTCATGGACCCGGTGGTGCCTTTCAGGAACAATGATGAATCCTTGTCTTGCAGCTGTCGATGGGTCAGTAGCTTCCCTCGTTGTCCGTTTTGCTCGAAAACCTCTGGCGTGCACAGCAGCAACCCCAAATCCTTTCTCAAGATAGTCCCTTCGAGAAGACCTCTTCCATTAATGACAGGGAAGCAGTTATACGACGTCATCTTTAACACTTCGCACAATCTTGTGATGGATTCCCTCAACTGCACACAGACTGGTTCCCCGGCAACAGCATCCAATGCAGTATGCTTGGACAGATCGATATCAGAATTGTCACGCTGCAGTTGCATGATGGGCACGCATTTCATTTCCAAGTATGAATGGTACAGAGATGGTGTGAAGAAATCCCCGACCCATTTTGCCGTCATCACCGCGAGCATAATGGGGAAGAGGAAGTGTAGCTCCGCTGAAATCTCGAGCATGATGACAACAAGAGACACCGTCAACCGTGACACACCTCCTACAAACGCAGCACTTCCTATCAACGCAAACACACCGGGGTCTATCCATTGATGAACCGAAAGATACGCCTGTTCATTACTTAGACTAGCTTGGACCAACAGACTCCCCACAAGACGCCCCATGGCAGCGCCCATGACTATCATCGGTACCAATAACCCGCTTGATATCGACATGCCAGCGGTGTAGCATGCAAAGACAAAGTACAGGACGAAGTACAAAAATAACACCCCGCCACCGAACTCCAAATTCGTATGTCTGGAGAACAGCCTTCTAATAGTTCCCTCATTGCCTCCCATGGTCAGTGTTCCTAACGGGCTGTATTTATCTGGAGAATCGCATAGAAACGTCGCGAGGTACGTGCTGTTTTCCGTGACCCACATTTTTCGTTCGCCCTCTGTCTCAGCTGTCTTGACAGGGCTGCACCCCATCATCATGGGGAGGAGCAAGCCTGCTGTTGAAAATAGAACAACGACCACAACGGGTTCTAAAATCCGCTTTGTGTTTGTGTTCATGGTGCGCTTGCGCCATTGGTTGATCTTTACGTTGAGGATTGTGAACAGCCCGCCGAATATCCCCCCGAGGGTGCCAATGATGAACGACGGGAAGATCGCTAGGATGTTGAGCTGGATGATAGTCTTGACTTCAAAGAGAACGGCGGCCTTGTTGAGAAACCATCCGAAAGTGCCTGTCGGGACCCAAGCATCAAACGCAGAATTGAATAACGATACCGTGCAGAAGGACGCCATTGATGTGAAGAAAATCATCCACGTCAGCGACGGCTTCCAATGTGTGCTCATCTCTTCCATCACAAACAGCAGCCCTCCTATAGGTGCACCGAACGCAGCTGAGATCCCCGCTGCAGCACCTGCTGTGATGAAATCACGGTGGTCCTTTGCGTTACGATATTTTCGAAACACTTTTGTGGCGACTCCAAGTGTTTTCGATCGACCTTGAGTCAGCCCTGCCCCACAGATCGCGCCTAGATGGATCATTGGCCCTTCGGGTCCCGCTGGTAGCCCCGACGATACCGATGCAATGCACGAAAAGAACTTAACAATCGCCGTTCTAACATTAAAGACGCGGGGCATGTCAACTCCATTTAAGTAAGCGATTACCTCTTCCACACCGCTTCCCGCCGCTGATTTCCAGTATAAGACTACGATGAGAGACGCGCAGAGAGCGAGCGCGCCGGACGTGCCTACGAGGTATAACCATGCGAGAAAATATTGTTTTGAGTTGCCCCCACCCGAGACGTTGAGTAGGTTGGCCACGGTCTTCATTCTCTTCTCGTTGATCAGGTCGATGGTTTGTCGCATGAAAAAGGCGAGCAGCCCGCATGATATGCCGACGGCTGCAAAAAGGAGCCATTTCATGATCGAGTCTTGCACCTTCGGGATCTCGATGTGTCGCTTACTCACGTTGCTGTAGGTCCCGATGTAGTCCAGGGTCTGGTACTCTTGCTGGAGCTCCCTTTGCTCCACTGTCAGATACGTTGGTCGTGCGTGTACATCCAGCACCTCGTGTACTCTGCGAAGCAATGCATCGCACTTCTCCGCCGCGCTCCCACGTTCGTCGCCCCGCCGATTCGCAAGGGAGATTCCTTCCTCAACACCCTCGAGGTCACCTGTTAGCCCAGCTAGCTCTTCATCTTCGCTTCCTTCTATTATTGGCATTTTTTTTTTTTTTAAAATGTCCGTTCTCCCTCTTTTTATTTTATTTGTTTGGAATGGGGGGGAAATAAAAAAAGAAGAAAATTCTAGCCTTTGGAAACCAGTTTAAGATGTGCCTTCAGCAGTTGAAGATACTCCTTCCTGATCGCGGGGGGCAGCGTAACAACATGGCATCGGAGCAGGTCTGCGTTCTTCGGCGTGAAGGCGATCACCACCCAAGGTACAAACCGGTCTTTCATGAAGACGCTCGCTGTGTCGATCTGCTGCGCGAACTCCACGAGCAGAGCCTTCCAGATGTCATACTGCTCCGCAGAGAGGGTTTTCTTCACAGATTTCTTGTACTCCTGCAGCGTGTATTTGCTCGCGTAGTCCACGGCACCAATCTGCAGGGACTTTCCGGGAGGGGTCTCGACAGGGGCTTTGAAGTCTGTAGACGAAAAGCTGCTGACTGAAGCAGAGGCGATGCCTTGCTCTAATCGGGCCTTTTTAACACCCGGGTTTTGTGCATCACGCAGTTCTTGATACCGTCTGGCGTGGTTGAAGGCGTTTTCTGTGGCTTTGTCTGCTTCGAGGGATCGTTTTCGCCCGCCGTCGTTGTGGGATAATTTCGTAACGGGCTTGACGTGCTGTCTGCCTTTACTCACTGTGGAGAAAACCAAACCGTTTCTATTGTAGAAGCCTCGTACATTGTTCACGAAAGAGTCGTCGATGGTAGTGTGGGTCACCATGTTGTGCCCCACCCATGCGGGGAGCTGCACCTGAAGCCCTTTGCTGTCGTACCTTTCATCGAGGAAGAAAACCGTCCCGTAGTCTTTCGAATGGCGTATAACACGTCCCACGGCTTGGTTGATGGACCGAAGTGCGTCCAGGGTGTACCAGTTGCTTCCCGACACGATTGTGTTTCCATTGGCACTTCCTTTGTTTCTGTTCCGTTTCTCTTCCAAATGCGACATTTTTAATGTGACCTTCAGCTCGCCGATGTTTGCGTACGGGATGCCCACCAATGCGACACCACGGGCGTACTTGTCGGGGAAATCCATACCCTCCGCCATCTTCCCTCGAAATACCGCGAACATAACTGCACCGTTGCCTTCATCGATGATGGAGCAGTACTCTTGAATCTTCGTCGGCGCAAGCGAGGTCTGTGGGGGTTCTTGTATGATGAATTTTCGGTTCGAAATAATATCGTAGATTGAGTGGCTGTCATCGTAGGTTCCTGGTTTCTTCCACGCCTCCATCATTTCGTTCATGAATGTGAACGATTGGAAGAAGACAAGCAAACCATGCGGGACCATGGAAACGATTTTCGCAACGGAGATACCCAACGCCTTTATGTACATTGGGTTCGAACGGTTTGCAAATTTCGAGTTCAACGCAGCACCATTGTCGCCTTGCCTGATGGCCATTGTCATGATTTGCGACTCTGAGATAACATGCGGGTTCTGAAGCCGGACAGGGAAATCCAACCCGAGCTCTGCTGCGAAAAAGTCCAACGGTCTGAGCGTCCCTGAGGTGATGATCAAACTTCTTGGTGGCCGCTTTTCAAGATCTGTTTCAGTGCAGCCTTCCATCATTTTCCGCATCGCCACTGATGCATCCATGCACCATACGCCGAGCTGTGTTGGTGGCTGTACGTTGTGCTTGACGTGTTTCTTGTCGGGCTTCTCCTTGAAGATTACCATCTTATAACTTTCATCGAGGCTTTCCTTGCTCAGTGAAAACACCCCGTTTAAGAATGTTGAGAGCTTCTCCACCCCGGGTGTGTCTGCTTTTGTACCAGAGGCAACGGACGCCTTTGCAATGTCAGACACGCATGCTTCCATAACCTTGAGAAATTCCTGCAAGGATTCTGTCGTGACCGATGTCTGTTCTTTGATCAATGTTATCACGTCGGAGCCGTGCGAGGTGATGTTCGGTGTGTCGTTACGCCCGCTGGGTTTCGCCTTCAACAGTGACATTTCTAGGTGATGCGCTAGTTTTTTGAGGATCCCGCTCAGCAAATCGTAGTCTTTGATACGAGTGGACGCTTCGCCGACAGGGAGATCGGTGTCAGATGTCACCGCAACGCGTGCTCGTGACAACTCGTTCACAGCTTCTGTTATGTTCAGAGTGTTGATGCTGAATGAACTCGCTTCTGCTGTGTTCGATGCGATGTTGTGTGCTTCGTCAACTATGAGGATGGCATCGGACAGGTCAATACCTATTTGCTTCCGCAGCCTCGGGTCCACGAGATAGTTGTACGGAGCGAAGACTACGCTCACGCTGCTCATCATTTTCCGCGAATAGTAAAACGGGCAGAACCCGTGTGTCTGCCCCGCAGACGTCAGGTCCTCGATGTCCAGAAGCACCTTGTGCTGTTTCTTCTTGTTCTTGTTCTTCTCCACCTCGTCGTCGATCACCTTCTTCAGACCGCCTTGTTCCATGAACTCGTCCAATTTGTTGTAAAACCTGCATTTCCGATTCTGTCGAAGTGATGTGCAAATTGCGTTTTTACTGGTTGAAGAACTTCCTTCTGCTCTTGGGTGGATGCACAGTTGATCACGTGATCCTAGTACTGTCATCGTGACCTCGAGATCGCCACCTACTTTTCCGTATTCCGTTCGTCTGAATTCCTTGATGACTTGTTTTAACTGTGCGTGGGTTCTCGAACTGTAAAAGACCTTCGTTGGAGGTGGTCCGTTCTGGGTTCCTTCGTTGTTTTTAACGGCTTGCGTCACCCACCCCAGCACCCCGCACAAGAGGCTCAATGTCTTCCCTGTTCCCGTCGGGGACTCCAACAGCACGTTCTTACACCCCTCCAACCCCTCGATGACCTTTCCCATGTAGTCCACCTGACATGGGTACGCCTCATGAGGGAAATGCACGGTCAAGCCATTGATATCATATGCAGGCATGTGACCCGTGATGCCTTTGATGGTGGTGGTGTGGAAGAGGTAAAAGAGGGAATATAATAAGAATACACGGCCATTTCTTCTTAAGGGGTATCACGGTGACTGCTAATAAGTACTCGATGAATTTCGAATGAATCCTGATTATTCTGATAAATTGCTCAGATGGATATTTACATGTCACAGCTTCCCTTCTCACCGTTTGCTGCCTTTGTTCACATCAGCTTTTCTTTCCATGATGAGGATGCGCATTATTTTAATGTGCCGTTTTTGAGCCACCGCACACAGGGTTTGTTGGTTTTGTTCACATCAGCTTGTCCTCCCGTCTTGCCATCCACAACAGGCATTTCCTTGCTGGGCGGGTGGTCTACAAACCTTCCTTGTCACCGGACGGTGTTTAAACGCTTCTTTTGTAATACTAGCTTCATCTTGATCGTAACGAGAAGCTTCAACCGTGATTAGTGATCGAAGTCGATTCCGCTCGTCCTCGTACCTTGGAATACGTCCTCGTACCTTGGAATACGCGTGTTCTGAGCGTCAGCAACTCTTTGCCGAGAGATTATCGAAAATTACCTCGATAATTATGGTCCAACCACGAGAGTGAAAAAATAGGTGGTACCGGAGGTACTTCCTGTTCAAGTACCAACCATCAAAAGAGTTTACAGTTTTTTCTCTTCTTTTTTTGAATTCTATTGAAAATAACCTTTAAGGTTTTCGTAGATAGAGAAGGTGATCGCGTGTTGCGGCCACGCGCGCAGCAAGCAGGGCGCCATGCCTCTGAACAAGTTGCGGTATGTTAAAAGTTGAGATGAAAGGAAGCGGGAAAAGGTTAGGGACTGGTCAGTGTTGACCTGCCAGTTAGTCTTCAGAGTGTCGACGGGGACAACAAAGGCCCAGGACATCACACCCGCGAAGCCACCCGCAGCAAAGGCCGACCACTTAAATTTCTGCACAATATACTCGTAGGTACCGAAATAGATTGCAAACGACGGACAGTCCCGCAGCGCGGTGAGCGCTCCTCCCTTGAACATTCCCCGAACACCGTTGTTATGTAGAATGTTCTTTGCAATTGCGACTTCGTCTCGCCAAGAACATCCAATGGAATGGCTTGCCTGCGCTCTGCATTTAACAAGCTCAGTTGGACTTGTTAAAAGTACGGACATACCGCCCGATACCACTCCAGCTCCAACGTGATGGGATATTTGATCTTCTTTCATCCCAGGTGCTGTCATTGCAGTCTCGTAGCTCAGGAAGAGCACGGCATTCATTGCACCAGAAGTGAGGCATGGCGACATCAAACCCTTCCACAGCCCGAGGACGCTCTCGTTTTTTATTATGTTTCTTGCGTTCAGAAGCATACTCTCACCGTTTACCTGCTGTCTCACTTTCAATACGTCAAAAGGTTGTGTAAACAATATGCCCGTTGACCCTGCGGTGCCTCCTGCGAAGAATGCCTCAGTCGCCATTATTCTTTTTTTTTTTTTTTTTTGTACTGTCGATAAAGAGGTTTGGAAGAGCAGACAACAACAACAGCATCAAAATAAAACACTTCTTTAGGAAGAAGAAGAAAAAAAAAGATACTGATTGGATTCTCTTTTTTTTTTTCTACCCCCTTTTTTTTTGTTTACCGTGCCGCGTACTGGACGGGGGCATTCCCTCGTTGTTTATAAAGGATTCTGTTTCCACAAGCTGTGCAGCGCACGGGGTCGTTGGGCCCTAGACATGTTTCTTCCAAACAGTCCGCGCACAGGTAAGTTGTTTGATTTTTTCTTTTTTGCTTTCGCATCTCTGCTACTTCCGAGATGCTTGACCGCACACCAGAGGACGCCGCTGTCTGCGGGCCCAACGATGATATCTCACTCCCAGCCTTATTCGCCCATGCCTGCTGCATGTCTGTTGCACTCAGATCCTGTTGCTGAGTCTGGCTCACCCCCACCTCCTGTGTACCGGGTACCGTGGATGTCACCTCGTCCTTGACGTCGATCCCCCCCGCGGACACCATCCCTGCAGAAGCCCCTGTCATGTCTGTTACGTGTGATGTCATCTTCCTTACCGAGCCTGGCAGTGATGTTTGAGACAGAATCATATCAGAAAATAAGATTATTTTTTTTTTGAGCCACTTGTGTAAAGACAAAAAAAGAGAGATTTTAAAAAAAAAGAAATACGTTGCTACAGCTTTGCTTTGCCACGTCTCGCGATTTCTATCAGCTGCCTCGCTCTGGTGTCACCGGCGTCCATGACCATCGAGTAGAACTGCCCAGTCGGGTTGTTGATGAGGTTGAGCGGCGAATCGAACTCCAAAACATGCCCGTCGCCTAGAACCATGACCTTGTCGTAGTTCATGACCGTCTCTAGACGATGCGCGATGGTAAGGACTGTGCAGTCCCTGAAGGCCTCTGCGACTGTTTGCTGGATAAGCGCGTCTGTCTCCACGTCGACAGAGGCGGTGACCTCGTCCATGAGGAGTAGCTTCGACTCTCTGAGCAGTGCTCTCGCTAAACACACCAATTGGCGCTGCCCCACACTGAAGTTCTGCCCGCCTTCAATTACCGATACGTCCAGCTTGTCATCCGTCTGCTCAAACACCTCACGTAAATGCGCTTGTTCCAGTGCGTTCCAAATAGCCTTGTCAGGGTGCGCGGCATCCGGATCCAAGTTCGACTTCACCGTGCCTGAGAACAGCACAGGATCCTGCGGGATGATCGACACCCTGGAGCGCAAGTCCAGCAGCCCCACCGTCGAGATGTCGATGCCGTCAATAATGATGCGCCCTTCGTTCGCTTCCAAGATACGCAGCAGGCCGAGCATCATCGAGGACTTCCCGGACCCTGTGCGGCCGACGATGCCCACTTTCTCGCCATCCTTCACGATAAAGTTGATCCCACGCAGGACATCGGGTAGGTTGGGGCGGTACCGCAGGTGCAGGTTGTGCACCTCGACAGGAGCTGACTCGCGCAGCCAGTTGAACCCCGGCCTGCTGCCGGGCACAATGAGCGGTGCTTCGATAGGAATGTCTCTGCAGTAGCTTTGGATACGCTCGACACTGTTCATCTCCGACTCCAGACCAGAGATGCTGGTCACCGCCATTTCGAGGACCATGGTGATCTGCATACTGTATGAGAGGGTCAGCCCGACCAACCCTGGAGGGAGCTGTGTGTTGAGGACAACCATGACGCTGGTCATGAACAACACTGCACCACCGATGAACTCAAGTCGGATGGACAGCCACCTACCGACATTCAGGGCGGCCCAGTACGGACCGTGGAACTTGTCGAGGTACTCTTCGTTCTCAGCGATAAACTTCTCGACAAGGCCGTAGGAGCGGATGGTGATCACACCGTTGAGACTCTCTGCGAAGTGAGAATAGATGGGACTCGCAGCGATGGCCACCACGCGGTTCAGCTCTCTGCTGGTGGCACGGTAGTACTGCATGATGACGTAGTACACAGATGACAGCGGCACGAAAAACGTGATCAGGATGGGCATCACACCGGATATCACCGTCACTGTCGACACCGAGACGAACACTAGCGACACGATCCCAGCAAGCTGGTCTGCGATACCTGCATCCAGCGTGTCCAGATCCCTCGAGAACCTGTTCAGCACCCTTCCTGCAGGTGTCTGGTCGTAAAACATCGTCTGCGCCCGCAACACATTTCCCAGCATCTGGTTGTGCAGACGTACAGAGCTGTAGAATGCTGACTCCACCAGCGCAAGCCCCTTCAGAAGGGAGAACAGCGATGATACGAAACCCAATATGATGTACACACCTAGGTACAGCGACACACCAGGATCGGGCCAGAATTTCTGATCACTCCAATAACTGAGCCACAGATCGGTGCTGATCCTGCAGAACTCGGAGAAAATAAGGAACAGGAAGAAGAACAACAACACTGGCCCACAGGCTTTTGTGTACCACCAGACGGTCTCAAGGCCGACAGCACCTGTAGCACGGTCTTCCTCGTTCACCAGTTTGCCTTCTTCAGCTTGGTACTGCTGTGCACTGGTCTCGACGACATCGTCAGTCTCGATGGTAGGCTGCTCTGTGGGCGGCGGCTCGTCGGCGTTGCCCTCCTCTTCCTCGTTTTCAAGAGAGGCATCTTTGATAAACTCCGAGATGTTGATGGCGCTGTCCACGATGTCTCTGTACCCGCCGTTGAACACTATGCGCCCTTCGTCGAGCACAATGATGCGGTCAGCCTGCGAGAGGTACTGCAGCTGGTGAGTAACGAGTACTCTTGTTTTTGACCCTAGAGTCCCGCAGATGCATTTGTCGAAGATGTGCTTCCCCACCTGAGGATCAACCGCAGACAGCACATCGTCCAACACCACCACATCTGCGTTGTGGTACACAGCACGTGCCAGCGAGATACGCTGCTTCTGCCCACCAGAGAGGTTGATCCCTTGCTCACCTAACTCCGTCTGGTCGCCTGCCGCGAGGAGGGTCATGTCACGTTCCAGGGCGCATACATGAAGGGTGTTCTTGTACTCTTGTTCGAAAAATGTGCTGCCGAATAGAATATTCTCTTTCACAGTCGCGTTCACGATCCACGCTTGTTGTTGGCAGTACCCCATGTTGCCAACCGTGTGCAGGGTTCCTCCCGTTTTCTCGACCTCGCCGAGAATGGCGCAAGCAAGTGACGACTTACCGCTCCCCACCTTCCCGATCACCATGACGAGCTCGCCCCGCTTAACCTCCATGTCGATGTCATGAAGAACAACCTCGCCTTCCTCTTCCCAGCGGAAGGACGCACTTTTGAGATAGATGACCAACTCTGCCTTTGAGGGGTCCTTGAGATCTTTGTCGGTGATGATCTCGGGGAGGAGGAGATACTTCTCAAGACGGCGGACTGACGCCTTCGCCTCGGCGAAAGAAGCAATAAGAACAGGAAGGAAGGAGAGCGGGCCTCTGAGATTGTTGAACAGCGCAACAGAGGTGAAGATGATGGCTGGGGTTAGGATGTATCCCATGCTGGCATAGGTAACGAAAGTTGAGACGGAGACGAGGATGGGGATGATGAACAGGACAACAGAGGCCATCGAGTGCCAATAGGCTTGTTTTTTGAGCAGAATAAGCTCCTGTCGACGAACGTCCAAAATCTTGTTCTTGAAATGCTCCTCGAGACATGTAAACTTCACAACCCTGATCCCCTGCAACATCTCGTTCATAAGAGTGACCCGTCTGTCCGTCAATGAGAGAAGTTCAATACGAATGGACGCCAATGCCCAGTACACAACGGTGTTGAAAGGGATCGACGCGAGTAGAACAGCCATACCGGCGAAGGCAGCAGGGCCGATGGTACGTAAGAGGAGAACGATGGCGATGATTAAGTTTGCGGGGGTGGCCCAGATGCTGTTTAGAGACATAGAAGTATTCGCGATCTTCAAAGCGTCATTTGACTGGATGTTGATAATTTCACCTCTTGTGTACTTCCCCCTACTGCTGCTGCGAACAGATTTGTTGTAAATTGACGATACCATTGCGGTCTGGACATCCATTCCAATTCCTGCTAGGACCTGTCCTGTTTGTGTCGCCGACAATGCACGAAACAGTGATGATACAAACATAATGGAGACATATGTCAACCCTTCAGAGATTTCACGATGTGCTTGAGATGTGTACGTGATCATGGACTGCATCAGAATCGGTCCGAAGAAGTTGAAAATCAATTCGATAAGCTCCATCGCCACACTGAATTGAAACCTCCAAATGTAGCATTTGATCAACGCTCTGACCAGACTGGGCCGGGCCTTCATTTTCTCTTCGTCCCAGATCCTGCTCCACCTCTTGAACACATTTCCCGCAGAGAATCTCCGATGGATTCTCGGCAAGTGATGTCCTTGCATAGGTTCTTCATATCCTCGAATTAAAACAGGCGTCACGAATGTGAAGGTCAGCCGCGCCCAGAACCCTGCAGCTTCCTCAGGGGTCGGCTCCTCCTTTTGGAGGAGCGGGTCTTCCATGTTCTCTTTTTTTTTTTTTTCTTCCTTTTTTTTCTCTACCCCGCCTTTTTTTTTTAATTTTTGGAATACCCACTACGATATTTTAAAAAAAAACAGGGGGGGAAAAAAAAAACTCTGAAGTGTAAAAATAAAAAAATAAAAAATGAAATAAAAAAAAAAACCCCCCGCAAACCCCGAGATTATACGTAAGAAGACGTTGGCCAGTTTACCCCGTTCCCCAAGGTGCTTGCCACTGGGAACAGCCAAAGAGCAGGTTTTCTCCCAAAGATCATCACCACGTTCTCCACAGTGCCAAGGTCGTAAATGTTAGCACCCCTCCCTAGACGACGAATTTTCTCAGCCTTTTCCATGAATTCGATGGTCGTTGTGTTCTGTGTGATCAAACGGATGTGAAAGGTGAGGAAGGGTGTCAAGGCACAGGCAAAGAGGAAGGCCGTGCAATATGAGAAGATGTAGTTGGTGGCAGAGGCTATGTTTTCAAACCCACCACCAGGGGCGGAGAGAAGTGTGAAGGAAGCCATGAACACAGTGCTACCTGTGGAGATGACATAACCAGCCCCCACAGCAGTGTAAAACACAAAGAGAAGGAAAAATTTATGATTCTGAAAGCCGACACAATTGTTCAACCAGGGGCAGTGGTGGTCCATCTTCAAAACGCACCTGTCGCACGATGAACAGTGGTGCGACCTATCGGGCTTGAACACCTGGCACCTCCTACACACCCGGAGCTCCTTATTCGTTTTTTTCTCCAACGTCCGTATATCCGCCTTATTCGCGGTTGTCAACCCCCATGACACAGGGACATGCCCAGGGTCCGTCATCACAGCTCGGGTCATGCTCACCAACCCTATAGTGGAACAGAACACAACAACCATGTTATTTATGTGGCTTGTGTTCGCGAAGAGCACATAGCTCGCCACCACCCATATTTGCAGCCCGCCCACGAAGAACACGGGTATGAAGGTCCAAAGTGGACGTGACTCGTCCGACTTACATGGCATTGAGGCACTGTGATGACTGGATTGGAGTAACAGGGGAGAACAGATACTTTTTTGAAAAAAAAGGGGGGGGAAGATCCCCCCCCCTTTCGTTCTATACTTTCTTTCTTACTTTTGCCGCGGCGATTTTCACGGATTTTTGCGCCGAGTTTTGTTGGTGTTCCAACAACGCTGTGAAGACGGGGTTTTGGGCGAGTTTTCGTAAAATCGCTTCGTTTCTGGGTCTGGAAAGTTCCTTTAAATACTCTAACCGCACCTGCCAAGGATGAGAAAAACAGAGAACCGACGGATCGGACAAAGAAAGAACCTCGTCCTTTAGTTTCTGAGGGGGTCTTTTGGGCGGTGGTGGTAAAATCTCTGGGGGTGTGAACAGGGTTTCCGTTGCAGGCACATCGACAAGCTGACGGTGAACGGGTTCGGGCGGGGTGGGTTCCGGCAGCTCCACGTTCACCCATGACAGAGCCCACGACACCCCAGAACCAACCCAGGACGACAGTGTTGCCGGCTTCTCTGCTTCTTCACTAGAGGTACCGTAGCCTGTTATTCGGCATTGTTCAGATATCTTGCCTTGTTCAAAACCAGCGTCGCTAAGTGTGACGAGCATGAGTTCGTTAGCTGTTCCTCTCACCCGTTCGTTGTAGAAGTCCCCGTGTATCAAGTCCTGTTCCCCTTCCCATACTCCACATTTTCGAATTGCGGCCATTGCGACCTCTCGCACTTCCAGCCTGAAGTTTAAATGTCCTTCCTTGCATCCCGCGAGGAGTATTTTCAATGCTTTGTACTTGGTGTGCACGCCACCGTCGAGGACTTTCTTCACTAGCTCTCCCACTGTCTTGTGGATTTCCACCATGGATAGATAGCTGCTTGACACGATTTCCTTTTGTAAATAGGCTGGTGGGGGTTCCGGGTCGTTCAGTGTTGCTCTCTCCACTGCCCCCTTGTTGAACGGGAGGCCAATTCTTCCTATGAGAGACATTTTTTTTTTTTTGTGTAGTGCTGTTTTTTTTTTGTTTTTTTTGTTGCTTTGTAAGAAAGTAGGCCACTTTAAAAAAAAAAAAAGAAATATAAACCGAACGGACCAGAAGAAGTGAGGAGGGGGGGTTTTTTTTTTTTAAATCTTTTGCTAAAACAAAAACAAAAAAAAGAAAGAAGTGAGGGTGGAAACCAAAGAAGAAAAAAAAAGAAAAATAAAAAACACACTATCTTTTCTTTCTTGGATGTAGAAAAAAAAACTAAAAATCATACCCTCCCCGTGTTTCCCATTTTCCTTTTTTTTGTGTGTTACTTTTTATTCTTCGTTCTTTTTAAAATATTCTAGGGGGGGGTTATCGGTAAAAGATTGGTGGGGTACATTGGTGGTGGTGGGGGGGGGGGGGGGGGGTGGTTTCCTCCCCCCCCCCTTCTTGCATTTTTTTCTTTACTTTTTATTTTTATTTTTTTTTATTTTCCTTGCTGTTTTGCAAAATCTAATTTTTTTTAACGTGTTTAGGATTATTTTTTTACCCTTTCTTTTTTTTTCTTTTAAAAAACACTAGCCTCAAGGAGGGCGGGAAGGATGGATAAAAAAAAGAAGGGGTGGGGACTACACCCCTAAGTAACTTTCTTTTGCAGGATACTGTAGCCCCAACAAGACAGCAGCAGCTAAGCGAGCAGAGAAGAAGCGGAGGTGGAAGGAAAAAAAAAAGAAAGAAAGACTACACTTTCGCGCCAACAGATTTTACTTACTCTCCCCCGCTCCCCTCCCCTCCCTCCCCTCCCATCCCTCTCCCCTACAAATTGCTTTAAAAAAAACAGGGGAACGAAAAAATGGGCAGATTGGGAGAGACAGAAGAAGTGTAGGGCCAAGCGAGAGAAAGAGAGAAAGAATAGAATTTTTTTTTCTTTCTATTTTTCTATTTTCTTATGGAAGCAAGCGCTATCAACCCATAGTGTCGGCTCGTCCAGTCTCTTTTCACACAATTCTTTTAACCTGCGAGTGTGATGAATAAGTGTAAAAAAACTTTTTAAAAAAATGTACCTGTCCCTGATAGCATCCTTTTTCTCAGCTCGCTTATGCCAGATTTTGATTCTTGTCTTTTTGCTGTGGAGCTCGTTCTGGACGGCAACGATCTCATCCTCCTCAAGGTTAGCGGTAGTGAACTGTTGTCCAATGGCAGCCATCAGCAAATATTTCCAAAAATCGTCACTGGAAAGAAATAATATAAAAAAAAAAAAAAAAAAAAAAAAAAAAAAAAAAAACAATGCATACACTTTCGATGGTGTGTCCACAATCCATGTCCACACCCCCCCTTGTTTGAGCTCTGCATCTTCCCATTCTGGCCTCACACCACTTCTGCATAGAATAAACCCCTGCAAGGAAAGGAGATTTTTTGTGTTGTCCTTTCTAAGAACGATGTACCATACCTGTTTATTTTCCTCTCTCGCTGCTATCCCGCTGGGCTTCGGCAACTCCATGAAGCACACCCAGAAATCCTGTTTTTTTTTTTTTTTTTTTTTTTTTTTTTTTTTTTTTTTTCTTTTTGTTTTTTTTATATTTTCTTATTTTCCCCAAATTGTCGGAATTGAAAACAAAAACTTTAAATGTATGACACATGGTTGTCCCATGCCACGTAAGAGCCTTTTAAGCATCGAGGCAGGGATAGAATATATGTACCGCAGCAAAGGGAAAGGGGGGTTTGACCCCCCCCACCCCTCTGTTGACTTGCTTTACGAGCCGATCAGCGGGGAGCTGTGCACCACGGTGACAAAGGGTGCCTCCCATCCAAAGATTCGGTCGAGGGTTTGATTTGTAATTTTGTGATGATTGTCTCCCCCTTTTGCACAAAGGATATCAGTCTCGTCTTCTAAGAATATAAATGTGATCAGGAGGCCTGTTGAGGGACTTCACACGCAAATTGCCAAATTATAAAAGTGTTGTCATCATTCGTCTTTCTTTCCAAGAACAATGGATGACACCAGGAAGCAGGTCTCGCCATCATCGGTGACCGATCAGTGCACAGTGGGCTCAGTCAGGCTAAGGCATGATGTGGCTCAAAAAAAAAACAATCACTGGTTGGAATCATCAAATCTTCCCAACGAATCCTAATGGTGTGTGCTACAGGGAAGCACCCCATGGTCCTGTTGGGTGGCTTCTCAACTACTTCTTCCTGTCAACAAGGACTTCTCCCGCAAGCACAGCACCTCTGCGACAAGGGCGTGACGAGGGACTGCACAGGCAGCACTCTCCCGCCAAAGTAACTCGTCGTGTCCTTACTTTGTTCCATCCTTTCTCTTCTTCTTCTTCTTCTTCTTCTTCTCATCTGCCCAACAATTCCTAGTGGTGTGTGCCACTTAGGAGGCACCCCACGGTCCGGTTGGACGCCCTGCTACCTCAACTCCCCTTTTTGCACAAAGGATATCAGTCTCGTCTTCTAAGAAAATAAATGTGATCAGGAGGCCTGTTGAGGGACTTCACACGCAAATTGCCAAATTATAAAAGTGTTGTCATCATTTGTCTTTACGGCACAACACAAGGGCACATATTTTTCTTTTTCTCGCAAAGAGGATAGCCTCAGGAAAGTACCAATCAACTCTGATGAGAAACCAAGCAGTGCTTTCCTTTCTTCTTCTTGTGGGACGGGAAAAAGCAGGTCTCGCCATCATCGGTGACAGATCAGTGCACAGTGGGCTCAGTCAGGCTAAGGCATGATGTGGCTCGAGAGTACCACTAGAGTAATGTTAAATCTTTCCAACGAATCCTAATGATGTGTGCTACAGGGAAGCACCCCATGGTCCTGTTGGGTGCAAAAGACTCAGCTAAAAGTGCCATCCACTAGAATGGCAATCAAACGCTTTCTGTCCTCCTTTTCGCAAACCTCGTCTTCAGTACAACGGGGCTTTGGAACAACTGTGAAAATGGATGAAAAATAAGCAGCTCTCGCCATCATCGGTGACCGATCAGTGCACAGTGGGCTCAGTCAGGCTAAGGCATGATGTGGCTCGAGAAATGCTATTCATTTTCCAAGGTTCTTTGATACCATGGAAGCAGTAAATTTGATTTTAAAAAATGTATGACACATGGTTGTCCCATGCCACGTAAGAGCCTTTTAAGCATCGAGGCAGGGATAGAATATATGTACCGCAGCAAAGGGAAAGGAGGTTTGACCCCCCCCACCCCTCTGTTGACTTGCTTTACGAGCCGATCAGCGGGGAGCTGTGCACCACGGTGACAAAGGGTGCCTCCCATCCAAAGATTCGGTCGAGGGTTTAAAAACGGGGAGGGAAAGTAACACACCTGCACTGTGCCAATCTCGTGGTCGATTTTTATGTGGCAATTTCTATAGGCCTCGACCTCACCGTACCTCTTCTTCTCCTCGTCTGTGGGCATTCCTTTGAAGAACCAATAATTCCATTTAAACTGCAGCGGGTGCGATCTGGTCGCCATTTTTATCTGTTCTCCCTCTTTTTCTTTTTTTTTTCTCTTTTTTTTTCCCCCTTCTTCTTTCCTCTTTTTGTGTTTTTTTCTCTCTCTCTCCCTTTGCGTGTGTTGATAAAATGGAAAGGGAAAAAAGAAAAGTTCTTTTTTTTTTTTTTTTGTTACAAATATTTATCTTTCAAAAAATGATTTTATAACTATATGCAACTTGTGCCGAGCAAAAAACTTTCGCAGCTTTTTAAAAATCTTTTTTGCTCGTGCGAACAACAAAGACATATAGTCATAAAGAATTTTTTTTTTTTTTTTTTTTTTTTTTTTTTTTTACAAGTACACAACAAAATACAATTTTCACCATCACCACACCCATGCCAGAGAGTGATGGGAGTCTCGTCCATCTACTGGGAACGGCCATGTGGCTTGTCCATGGGCAAGCCCTGTTGAAGGTGTTTTTATAGCCCTCATTTGATGCGTGTTAAAAGTGTAAGGGAAACCTTTTTCAGCAGGCGTCAGAGGGACAATGGGGGCCTCGGGAAGGGGCTCTGGCTCCACCTCACGTGCTTGGAGAGAAGGGTACCTAGGTGGTTGCTTAGGGGCATCACGTGCCTCCCGTTCCCTTTTCCCCCCCCTCCCCAGGTTTGCTATGTATTTGTCATAAAGCCGATCTGTTGCCTTTGAGTTCCCTTGCAGAACACCCCCTTCAAGCACCCTCCTCTGCTCGACCAGCGTGAGCCTGTTGAACCCAATTCCAACTTGCATCTTGACTTTTAAGTCTGTGTGAAGTGGAATACAGTAAAGCTTTTGTTAATTCTCAATTCGCAATACTGGAATTGAAAAGGAAGAAACAAAATGTATGACACATGGTTGTCCCATACCACGTAAGAGCCTTTTAAGCATCGAGGCAGGGATAGAATATATGTACCGCAGCAAAGGGAAAGGGGGGTTTGACCCCCCCCACCCCTCTGTTGACTTGCTTTACGAGCCGATCAGCGGGGAGCTGTGCACCACGGTGACAAAGGGTGCCTCCCATCCAAAGATTCGGTCGAGGGTTAGAGATGTGGGGTTGTATTCTAATTTTTATGAGTGATGGTTGTCTCCCCCTTTTGCACAAAGGATATCAGTCTCGTCTTCTAAGAAAATAAATGTGATCAGGAGGCCTGTTGAGGGACTTCACACGCAAATTGCCAAATTATAAAAGTGTTGTCATCACTTGTCTTGCCAGGAGGGGACCAGTCCGAATGCAATGGAAACGGGTGCATAGAAAAATAAAAGAAATCAAAAAAAGTAAAAGTAGAAAAGGAATACGATGGTTACGTGAAGACAGCCTCACGAAAGGAATGGATGCAAACAAGAAGAGGAACAACAACGAAACAGTGACTCGTGTCGCTGTTGGTGTTTTGCAGTTCCTTCTTTGCTTGTAACCAAGAGGGAGAGAACAAGTAAATAAATAAAAAAGAAAAGACATTGTAACATTGTTAACCACTTGAACTTTGGGAAGCACTGGGAGTGGGGAAAGGGTTGAAAGTAGAAAAGAAATAAAGCACACAAAAAGGAGACAAAAAAAAAAAAAAAAAAACACTCCCCTTTTGATGAACTGCCAGGTAAATGGACGGCCAACGCTGTTTGCGTTGTGTGGGAAGAGATGGCAGCAGGAATGAAGCAGTGGGGAAGGGAGGGAAATTGGGTGGACACGAGACATTTTTACCGCAATAAAGAAAAAGATCACACTATACAAACACCCACCAAACGGGAAAGAAGAAAGAAGGAAAGAAAAGAAAGAGGGGGGAGAAAGAAAAAAAAGAATGAAGAATACTCGATGGTTTTCTCTCTTTTTTTTTTTGTCCCCTTCCCCCACATCATTCACACTCTCTCTCCTCTACTTCCAAGGAGGGATGACACCACTGCACCTGGAGCTCCCCGGGAGGAGCTTCTTGCAGAGGGCTTGGGCAAGCTGGGTCGGGGTCGCCTGTCCCGCCTCAGCAGGCTTGTACATCTCCCAGAAGAACCCTCCCGCGTGGGAGGACTGGGTCTGAGAGATGATGCTGTCCATCATCTGGGTGGTGAGGGGAAGCTGGTGGGTGGGGTCGTGCTTGGGGTCCGGGTAGGCGGGGGTCCCGATCTCGTAGCCGACAGAGGCGGCGATGGGAACCTCCTTGTAGGTGTTCATGTAGAAGGCCACCTGCTGGTCCAGCTGGCACACCCCGGGCTGCGGGCACTCGTGGTACTGCTCGTTCGAGCTCAGGTCGTAGGTCATCACGTTCACCCCTCCAGAGCTGGGGCCTCCCGCCATGAAGCTCACCAGGTCAGGGTAGGCTTGGTTCACCTTCAACCACAACCCCTTCAGGTTCCCTCCCCACCAGCTCCCTCCCCACGCCCCCACAGCTCCCGCCGCAGTCGACAGCTTCATCTTCGGCGCCACCTTCCTCATCGTCCCCTCCACGTTCTTCAGGATAGCCGCGTACTTGTACACGGTCTGCTGCAGGTCCCAAGGCCCCGTCCCCGTCTTGAAGGTGTCGGCGTGCCACATCTCCTCGTAGTCGACGTCCACCCCTGCGCACCCCAGGTCCTTCGCCAGGTGCACGAGGTCCTCGTAAGGGTTCCTCCCTGCCGACAGGTACGCCGTCATCCCCGGAACCAGGGTCGAGATCCCTGTCTTCGGGTCCGTCCACTGCTGCCCGGGGATCATGTTCTCGTTCCACTGGGGTGTCGCCGCCCCGTTCGCTCCCGCCTCCACGTACTCCTTCGCAGCCTTCCAAGAAGCAGAGTGCGAGGGCTCAGGGAAGATGGAGAAGGACTTGTCGAGAGAGGTGTGCTGCGAGGGAGGCTCGCACACGTAGCAGTACTGGTTCCCCTTCGTGCAGCCGCTCAAGCTGCCCCCTCCGAACTCTTGGATCTTCCAGTAGTTCGGGGTGCTCGTCCCGTAGCCTCCGACCGAGTAGCGCATGTACAGGTAAGGGTAGCAGTTGTAGTTCCACCCTCCCATCGACAGGAAGGTCTCCACCCCGCCCGCCTCCAGCTGCTTCACGTACTGCTCCACCTCCGCGAACCCACCGTCCGCCGCCGCCGTCAGGTTCAGCCCCGTCCCGACAAGGGTCCGCGACCCGTTCACGTACAGCATCGTCGGCGACACGAACGACAGCCACATCCTGTTCACAGGGAGGCTCCCAGCCTTGCTCGCAAGCACCTTCAGCTGCTGCACGTCCTGCACAAGGAGGTACCCGCCCACGTAGTTCTTCCCAGCTCCTTCCGTCCCCGTTGCGAGAAGCAGTGCTGCTGCCAGTGAACTCAGTAACAAGCCTGACATGGTTTCCCTCCTTTTTTTTTTTTTTTTTTTTTTTTATTTGTTCTTTGTTTTCGTGAATCCTTTTTTTTTTTTTTGAATGGTTGTTTTTGTTGTTGTTTTTTGACGAAGTCCCTTCAGGTCTGTCACAGTCCCGGGTATATTATCTTCGCATTATTCTCGCAAAGAGGATAGCCTCAGGAAAGTACCAATCAACTCTGATGAGAAACCAAGCAGTGCTTTCCATTCATTTCTTGTGGGACGGGAAAAAAAGCAGGTCTCGCCATCATCGGTGACCGATCAGTGCACAGTGGGCTCAGTCAGGCTAAGGCATGATGTGGCTCGAGAAATGCTATTCATTTTCCAATGTTGTTTTTGATACCAATGGAAGAAAAAAAAATTGTTTTTAAAAATGTATGACACATGGTTGTCCCATGCCACGTAAGAGCCTTTTAAGCATTGAGGCAGGGATAGAATATATGTACCGCAGCAAAGGGAAAGGGGGGTTTGACCCCCCCCACCCCTCTGTTGACTTGCTTTACGAGCCGATCAGCGGGGAGCTGTGCACCACGGTGACAAAGGGTGCCTCCCATCCAAAGATTCAGTCGAGGGTTTGATTTGTAATTTTGTGATGATTGTCTCCCCCTTTTGCACAAAGGATATCAGTCTCGTCTTCTAAGAATATAAATGTGATCAGGAGGCCTGTTGAGGGACTTCACACGCAAATTGCCAAATTATAAAAGTGTTGTCATCATTCGTCTTTCTTTCCAAGAACAATGGATGACACCAGGAAGCAGGTCTCGCCATCATCGGTGACCGATCAGTGCACAGTGGGCTCAGTCAGGCTAAGGCATGATGTGGCTCAAAAAAAAAAAAAAAAAAAAAAAAAAAAACAATCGCTGGTTGGAATCATCAAATCTTCCCAACGAATCCTAATGGTGTGTGCTACAGGGAAGCACCCCATGGTCCTGTTGGGTGGCTTCTCAACTACTTCTTCCTGTCAACAAGGACTTCTCCTGCAAGCAACAGCACCTCTGCGACAAGGGCGTGACGAGGGACTGCACAGGCAGCACTCTCCCGCCAAAGTAACTCGTCGTGTCCTTACTTTGTTCCATCCTTTCTCTTCTTCTTCTTCTTCTTCTTTTTCTCATCTGCCCAACAATTCCTAGTGGTGTGTGCCACTTAGGAGGCACCCCACGGTCCGGTTGGACGCCCTGCTACCTCAACTCCCCTTTTTGCACAAAGGATATCAGTCTCGTCTTCTAAGAATATAAATGTGATCAGGAGGCCTGTTGAGGGACTTCACACGCAAATTGCCAAATTATAAAAGTGTTGTCATCATCTGTCTTTTCACTATTTTTTTGTTTTCTCGCAAAGAGGATAGCCTCAGGAAAGTACCAATCAACTCTGATGAGAAACCAAGCAGTCTCGTTTACTCTCGACTACCATTTGAAAGATATCAGCTTCTCCAGGTGTTCGGACCCCTCCCTCTAGGCATGATCACATGAAGAATAAGAAAAGTACACTAACGTAAAAATAAAATGCAGTGTGCCCAAACAGATAGCAACGTTAGCTGCTTACTAAACATTGTCGGCTTGCCTCAACAACAAATCAAGGTTGGAGAACCGGAACTTTTCGGAAAACGCTTCGCAGAACTTGATCCCACGCACGCTGTTCCCGATCTCATCCAAACGCGGGGAGAACACAGACATGCCAAGCACTCCAGGGATCACGACAAAGATTGCACCAGAAACGCCGCTCTTTGCAGGCATGCCAATTGTGCATGCCCACTCACCAGAATAGTCATACATACCGCAAGATGAGAGGATCTGTAGTGTCTGCTTGACCTCAGACTCACGGAGACAGGTTTTGCCGTTCAAGGGACACACACCATAGTTGGCATACGTTGCTGCGATGTTAGCAAGAATGGGGGTCGAGACCTCCGTGGAGCACACTCGCAAATAGAAGTTTACCGCAGCAGAGAGCTTGTCGTGCGTGTTAACGTAGTCAGGGAACACGCCTTCTGCCTTCATGTGGTTGGCCAGTGCGTAATTCCGGAAGGCACACTGCTGCTCCGAGTGGTAGACATCCATGCAGTCCCCGATAGACAACCCGCCTGACATGTCAGACAGCAGCTGTTTGTAGGGAAACAGGCGATTGTCGAGGTCAGGCTCTGCGTGGTTCAGCATGGAACAGGTGACAATGGCACCGCTGTTCGTAACAGGGTTGTAAGGGACACCGTTCTTTGTTAGAGCGAAATCGTTAAACGACCTCCCCGACGGCTCCTGGCCTACATGTTTGTGCAACTCTGTGACACCCACAGTCGACAATGCCTGGGAATACGCAAAGGTCTTCCCCACAGATTGCACAGGGAACATCGTGTCTGTGTCCCCAAAGTGGCACCGCTGCCCCTCCGCTGTACACACGGACACTGCAAACTTGTTCGGATCGGCGTTCTTCAGCTCCGGGACGTACTGCGCCGTTTCCCCCTCCTCGTTGCCGCCCTCCAGCACATCGTTGACCAACTGTTGCAGATTTCCGACAAACGCCTCCCATTTTCCTATGCTCAGTTTTTTCAAGACACACTTCGCCAGTGTGTTGGTATCATGCTCGAACTCCCGCTCGCCTTGCGGGTTGTACCCCGGGACGTCCTTCAGGGTGAAGTCTGCGAAGGACTCCCACGTCACAACACGGCCGTCGGGGATCTTCGACAGGATACTGGGCTCCGCATGCAACAGGATTTTCTGGGCTTCCTGTGACTTGTAGGAAAGGGATAGCTCATCTACTTCTTTCTGCAGAACGGCGTGCTTGGAGAGGTACAAGCCGTATGAGGATTTGAGGTAATCCAGGAGAGCGGTGAGGGGTATGATGTCTGTTGGGGAAAGGCCTGCACTCTCTGCAACGGAGTCGAAGAAGTCCTTTGCGTGGCGGAGGTATGTTGCGCAGGATGCCGGTTCGCTGCGCTCCTGGACAGCACCGTTGTCTAGCAGGCAGTCCGCGATATCATTGTGTGTGTTGTGCAGTGCACCGACGAAGGGTGTGGACCCCCACCTGTCCTTGACGTTCACATCGCACCCCTCTGCGAGCAGGAACTGAACCACGTCAAGATGCCCTTCCTCAGACGCCAGGTGCAGGGCGGACCGCCCGTCGTAGTCAGTCGCATTCAACAGCTGTGGTGAACCCTTTAAAACAGACTTCATGATGCTGAGCTTTCTCCCGGCAGCTGCCTTAATGAATTTCTCGTGGGTGAAGCCCAGACGGGATGTCATCTGCACAGGACTGCTTACTGTGTCATTAGTCTGCTCGGAAGGGAACTCGTCAGACGACAGTTCTTCCGAATGCTTCCCACCTTTGGACCTCAACACGGACTGCACCGACACATGAAGGTTTGCCTCCGCGCAGTCCAGCGGCGTGTTCCCCCATCTGTCGACTAGGTTGGGGTTCGCGTCGTTGGAGAGCAACATGATCACAGTAGAGGTGTTGCCTGTCTCAGCGGCGACATGGAGGGCAGTGCGGCCATCTGTGTCGAGCCTGTCAAGCTTGTACTGAGCATCAACGAGCCTCTTCAAGGCATTGGTGTTCCCTTCGGACGCGTAATAGTTAAGGATCGACACCTTGTGCGACCGACTAATCATGGCGGCACACTTGCTGAGGTCAGTTTCGCAGACATTGACCTCTTTTAGGTATCCCAGAATATTGGTGTGCCCGTTCAGTACCGCCTTCTTCAAAGGTGTGTACCCCTCGTTGTCGGGGATCGTGAGGGATGAAGATTCCAAGCACCCGTGGGTCATAAGAGTTTTTAGAATAGAAACGTGGCCTTCACTGCATGCTATGTGGACTGCGGTTTCCCCTGCGTAGTTCTTTGCTTTTCCGTATTGTTTATCTCTCTCGAGAAATTCTGAGATGGAAGTCGAGCCCTTGCCGCACATTTCGAAAAAAACCGCGAGGTTCAATAAGTAATCAGGGGACTTTACAGTATTCTTGTTGAAACAGTTCAGCAGCTTGCTGTACACATCATTCGTAGTCGTACTTTCAGAAACGGACTGCAGAAACTGCTTGTGGAGTTCTTCTAGACTGGTTGGCATTCTCTTTTTTTATATATATTTTTTTCTTTTACCCTCCGCCTCCTTCAGAACGTTTCTTGTGTTTGTGTTCAAAAGATAATAATGAATAGGGGTAACAAAGAGGGATAAGGGCACATGCGGAACAAATTTTAAAGAAGGTTTTTTTTTTTAAATTATTTAAAGGAAAAAGAAAGAGAAAATAAATGAAACAGAAAAAAATGGGTAATAAAAAAAAAACAGAAAAGGATTTTTTAAAAAAATCAGGAAGGGGGGGGTATGAAGTAATATCGGGTGGAGGGGGGGGGGATCCGCTTTGGGGTTTTTCTTTTTTTTCTTTTTTTATGCGACCACCCACCTGATTAAAGGAAATTCTAGAAGAAAAAAAGCACACTTCCCCCTTTTTTTCCTTCCCCTGTACCCTTCTCCCAATTTCAACTTCTCTTTAGCGTGGTAAATCGGTGGGTGGGGGGGGGGGGGTAATTTTCTTCCCATGAAGAAGAAAAGAGGTAGTACCGAAGTACCACAAACCTCTTAATTCGCTCGGTCGGGACTCAATAGACCCTCCTTCTCCGGAGTTGTAAGTGTGGGGGGGGGGGGGGGGGGGTCCCCTTTTAATGTACTCTTTCGTACTTTCGTGGCTTCACCTCTGTCAAACAGTGAACGGGGAGGGGGGGGGGGTGTTTTTTCTTTTTGAAAGAAAATCACGCAACCCTTGGTTTGTGGGTTACTCAGAAGAAGGAGAATAAAAAAAAAACAACAACAACCGGTAAAGTTAGATCAGATCCCTTACGCACAAGTTCCAAATGTTCTTTTTTTTTCTTGGAAGGGAGTTAAGGCTATGCTGGCAAAGAAAAACACGTTTCCAAAAACTTCTTTTTTTTCTCTTGAAACGTTTCCTTAAAAGAAGGGAACGCGTTTCCCTAAAATATCTGGAAAATAAAAGGAAACGGAAACGCTTCCCATGCAAACATAGATTTAAAGGGGGGGGGGGGGGCACTAAGAGGAAGTGTAAGCAACAACAACTTCCACCTGCAGGGGAGGAAAAAAAAGGGGGTATGAAGAGGCTAGCAAGAGGAGGGAGAAATATAAACAGGAAAAGAGAAGGGGTGACCACAACAACCCACCCTCCCCTTTCGAATCTCCTCCTTTTTTTTTTAATTCTTCCTCTCCCACCCACACCCTCTTAAATTGTCTTGTTAAAACGCAAATGTGAAATTGTATTTAAGAAGAGCAAGGACGAGGAAAAGGGGGAAGGAAGGTTAGGAGGGGGGGGCAATATAGAGGGGGAGTTTTTTTTGAAAAAAGCAAAAATAGCAAAATTAAAAAAAAAAAGAAGCACCCTCACTTAAACAAGAATAGAGGGTAATCAAAAATTTGCGTCATTCCCCCCCCCCCCCTCCTTGCATTTCTTCCGTTCTTCTCCCCTTAATATTGACAGTAATTCAGGATCGTGAGATCAAGAAAGGAATGGGGGAAGAAAGAAAAAAAAAGGGGGGGCGGGAGGGGGGAAAGGAAAAAAAAAGAATAACTACTAAGAGTACGCATGCAAGCACTGTACGTGATGTGCAGGTCCTAGGCAACACGGCGAAACACTTTTACTGTGGACAAGATAAAATAGAGGAAAATGATAAACCCTGCTTTCTGCCAGCAGGAGGAAGTTTCCATTTTCACTGTTATCTTTTTTTTTTTTTTTTTTTTTTTTTTTTGCCCCGCTTTAAACCTGTATAAAAGAATTCCCCCTTCATTCTCCCCCCCCCTTTTTACCCCTAGATATTTGCTCTTTCTAAATTAAAAAAAAAAAAAATACGATAAAAAAAAAATAATATGCGTGTGCACTCTCTTTCCCCACAATACAGGAACAATACCCCAAGCAAAGACGAAATAGGGGGTTTTTTTTTTGTTTCCCTCTTTTTTCTTTGGATGAATCAAAAGAGGAAGTGGCCGTTGTTTGGAAGTAGTTTATAACTCAAAAAAGAAAAGGGAAAAAAAAAATGACAGTGTAGTTTACATAACTTTTTTATATGCACAAAGTCCTAGCGCAACTAACTTGTGCCATTGGGGGGGGGGGGGGGGGGGGTTTAAACATTTTGTTTTAGGGCCACACCGATACACATTTTTTTTTGCTCCCCCCATCTACCAACAGTGAAAAAAAAAGGGGGAGGTGCAGCTAAAGGACAACAAGTCCATCGCGCAACCCCCTCTCTATGCTTTTTTTTTATTTTATTTTTTTTTGTTTTTGTTCCTCAAAAAAAAAGAAGGAAAAAAAAAAAAAAAATCCCCTAACCCACTACCCTTTTACATTTCCCTATATTCCACACCTCACATAGGCACATCGTATCCAAGATTCAGTAAAAGACGTTTCTGCACATCATAAACACAAATCGCAATACCGAAGAGCGGAGCGATGGCAGCAACACGCGGGCCGAGGCCTAGGAAGAGAGCGGACGCCCCTTCATTCTTGATGATGTTGGATGTCACAGAGGCAATCGAGCCGCTGTCACCTGCTTGGAGACGAGTCTTTACAACGTCTGCAGGAGTGGAAAGTGACGCAGCAAACATGCCTGCGGTGATCCCCGAGAGGAAGGAGTAGAGTAGCTTTCGCGATTCAGGAGTGGCGGCAGTGATGCTCCATCCCTTAAGGAACGATTGCATGGGGAAGAAGATAAGATTGAAACACACATCTCTTGACAATGTGGACACGTACCCCTTGTACATCCCACGCAGGCCTAGATCTCTTATCACAGGGAGCATCGTCTTCCCTGTCAGCTGGCATCGTATCTTCACGATTTCCATAGGCGTTGTTATGACAACCTGTGCCACTGCTGCAGACACCGCTGCTGTCAGTTCGCTTTTGAATGATATTTTCCCGTTCGCGTCTCTGAGGTGGTCTCTGACCAAGTCAAAGACTGCGAGTTTCAAACCTTTTTCGGGGATGATGCCGGTTAGGTTTGGTCTCAGTCCGTTGTACCACCCCGCCGCGCCATGTTTCGCCTTCACCTTTTTCAACACATCGGCAAGGCCTAGATAAGGAGGCTCACCCGGAAGTGGTTTTTGTAAACGAGTTTTGGCAAAATCGATGGGGTAGCAGCTTGTGACACCCACCACCCCTGCCACAGAACCAGCGAACATCTTCGATCCGACTTCTTGCACAAACGTCATCTTTTGCAGCTTCCGTTGCTTGGGGACACCCATCGACGCTTGCTCGACGGGAGTAGGGAGGGGTGCATGTTGGGCTGCCATTATTGTTTTCTCTTTTTTTTTTCTCCTTTGAATAATATAATGATATTAAAAAAAGTTCTATGACGGGGGGGGGGGGGAAGAATCAAGGAATTTTTTTTCTTATGCGGTTCCTGCTTTCACTGCGGGGAACTCAATTTTTGTGTCGAGAACATCGGAAAGCTCTCCTCCCAGAACGTTGTTGAGCGTCTGCCCTTTTTCGTCTATCCAGTGCACCTCACCGCCCTTAGGCACGCATCTGAACTGGAACGGACCCGAGATGGGTGACGACAGCCAGAGTTCTTCCTTCGGTGCCTGTTTGTTGAGGACGTAGGTGCCAGTGCCATTCAGAACTATCTCAAGCACACCCTCCGACGGCACGATGTCCTCAATTGATTCATTGCCGTCTGCCTCCACGTCAAGCACATCGCACACCCCGTCCAACGTCCTTGTGATATACTGCATGTACTGTGCGTGGGTAAATGTCTGGCAATACCTTGCTTGCATCCCAGTGCCCATGGCAAGACGTCGAAGCATTTTTTTTGTATTTTTTTTTCTCCGTGAAGATACTTCTCTTCCTCCCACACCCCCTCCCCTTCCTTTGTTGATTTTTTGCACCACTATAAAAAAAAAAAGAATTTTTTTTTTTTACACAAAATTTCGTTATTCACGATTTTTTTTCTTTTTTTTTTTTTTTCCCTATCATGTTCACGCCTGAGCTTGCCAATCATCCACAGTCAGATCATCGTCGAAATATATGTGCAGTGCTGGTGTGTAATAATCATCGGGGAGGCCCAGCTTTGCAAACTCCTCGGATTCGTCCGGGATGTTATTTTCCTCCAGTGTTTTAGACATGTCCAGCTCCCGTGAAGTGGTCTCCTGCCGCTTCCAAGTGTACGACCGTGCGTGAGCATTGACAGTGAGGTACCTGGTTTGGATATCATAGAGGGTTTCTTCACTGCAGACTTCCAGTGTCGTTTCGTGTGTAGTCAATGTGTTGACGATTCTTATGAGTCTGGGCTTAACGGTGAGATACCCAACTACATACTTGGGGTCCACCCACCATGGCTTGTCGTAGCCATGGTCTATCTTGGTGTCTACTGCAAGGGATGGGACGTGGATAAATTTCCCCCCTGGCTGCAGGTATGCTTTGAGCCCTGTACTGAGATCCACACACTTGCGGATGTCGGGTGGGGTCACGCTTGTGTCAAACCAGTGGGAGATGTCTTGACCGGCCTCCTTTATAACAGGTTGGGCGTCGAGTGAGGGATATTTAGCTACCAAGCTTGTCAGATCCAGGACCTTCCCGAGGACGCTGACCCACATGTCGTTGGGGGTGTTGTGGCGCTTCACTTCATTTGGGGTGAAATATCGATTTGGGGTGGGCGGCATTTTTTTTTTTCCCCCTGTTTCCTATCCCCCTCCCCCTTCAAAAGCAATTTGTTGTTGAGATGTGTGTCTACTGGGCTAAGTACTGACGGGCATGTTCGCATGCTCACTTAGCAGGAAACCTAGGTTTTAGCAGAGTGAATTGCGGGGACGACTAGGCGGTGGAAAAAAAAGAATAAAAATAATAATAATAAAAAAAATCCTCCCTACGAAAGAAGGTGCTAGAAGAGAGAAAAAAAAAATGGGACTGAGGTGTAGAAACAAGAATAAAAAGACGATGAAGGACAGGGTAGGGGGTGTTCCTTTTAAATTTCTTGAAAGTAACTTTTCGGAAAAAAGGAGAGAGAAAATAGCGTTTAAATGGAAAAAAAGGGAGTATTTTTTTTTTCTTTTTTACTTACCGATCTTCTTTTAGCAAATTAGCAAACGGATGATAGGTAGGGGGGGGGGGGGGGGGCTCTTTCATTCATCATTTCAGAAAAGCGAGGAAACATAGGAAACTTTGAAAACAAAAAAAGAAAGGGAAATCAAGGAGGAGAAAAAAAAAAAAGAAAAAAAGTTGCGTTGCGAAAGTCACAGGTTTTATGCAAACACGTTCTGTTTTTCTTCACCATTTTATTTTCGCAGGATTCTTTTTTTTTTTTTTTTTTCCCTTCCACGCCCTCTTTTTTTTTTCTCACTCAGCTCAAGTTCTGTACCTCGTACCTCGTTCCTTGCTCTGAACACCTCACCCGTGTTTCTCTTTTTTTTTCCTTCCCCTTCTTTCAGCTTGCGAAAAAAAGAAAAGAAAAAAACTGAGAGCCACGGCAACTTAAAAAATTTTCCTTACCGCTTGCAGCTAACGGAGAATTGGGGCTCCTCCGAGAGCTGTCGCTGGTAACAAAACAGAAAAAAAAAAACTTACAATGAAGGAAGAAATATGTGCAACAACTCCCTTTTTTTTATAAAAAAAAGGCATAGAAGCTGGGTGCCTTTTAGTAAAAAAAGCTTACAGTGAAGGAAACAAAGAAGGGAGAAAAAAACTCACAAAAAACGCCCTATATCTCTACTTTCAATCGGGATATTTTTTTGGGGGGGGGTTGAAAATAGGTTTAAGAGATATTGAGGCGAGAAGGAATTAGGAAGGGGCTGCGGGGAAAGAAAATGTTCGGAATTTTTTTGATTCTTTTTTCTTTCGGAAAGAACAAAAAAAAAAAAAAAAAAAAAAAAAAAAACCAAGAAAACAAAAAAAGAAAAATCGGTGATTTAAAAAAAAAAAAAATGACGGGGAAACACCTGCGAACCTTGATTCTGAAGAAAATCAAGCTAAAAAAAATGGGGCTTTGGTTGCAACACTAGGTGGCGTTAAGCGTGCAACGAAGCACGAACTACCTACTTGATTACAGGGGGCGCTCCTCGGCCGAGCAGTAGCTTCTTCTGCGTTCCGCGTCGTGTCCTTAATGCGTGCGGTGTGCTCAGCCCTAGCCGGGGCGTCCCGGGTAACCAAGATTCTGCGCTCGTGCAGTTTGCTGCCTGTTCGTCACCCTGAGCATCTGCGTTACGTTCTTCCACTCGGGCGCTACCGGTGATGACCGAAGAGGAGGTCAACAGCGAACAACACATCTGATGTACTTCTTATATTTTTATGTTATCCCCACCTCAAAAAGAATAAGAAAAAAGGGGAAATCAAATTCTCTCCCTCTTAATTCACAATGCCACCCGTTTCCCCTTCCCCCCTCCCCCCCCGTTTTTCTTTTTATCAGGGCAGGAGCAGCTCGAACCCGAAAAAAAAACAATATTCTAAATTTGCTCGTACTTTGATCCTGCAACAGCCTCAGTTCGCAGGCCAGCATTGGCCCACCGCGTGTACCACATTGCGGCCAATGCCACAGAAAAGAGAGAGGTTATGACAAGGATGGTAAACTGGCTGGGCTGGGAAAAAATCATACCCACTACAGAGGCAGCAACGAGCATAAGCTGAGTGACGGCAGTGTGCACACCATTAATGACCCCCCTTTCGTTCTCATGGACAGAATCCTGCAGAATGCGCTGTATCGTGAGATCAAATGCCCACAACCAAGCTCGGGACACAGTGACAGCGATAATCATAACGCCTGCTGAAACTGCGTGGGGGCCCATGTCCAAGAAGACAAGCCCGATGGGGAACAAGCATGCAACGAACAACCAAATGGCCCATTTTCCTGCCAACAATACCGACCCACCTGCCGCGTCCAGCATCTTCGGGTAGACAATGGTTCCCAATATACCCACCACAGCACCGCAACCCCTTGAGATACCCAGCGGGCCTTCGGGTATTCCCTGCCATTTCAAGTATGCCGTCATGAGCACCCCATTGTCAAGCACTGTGAACCATAGCAGCCCGTATGTGAAGGACGGGACGAAGACCTCATGAGACATGTATGAGGACCATCCCTCACGGAGAACCGTTAAGGGGGATTTGACACCATGCTTTTTCAACTCTTTCCGTTGCAAGGCAGGAATTGTGTAGTATACCTTGCGAACAGTGAAGTACTCTGCAGGCATCACAAAGATGTTCCAGACGGACAAGGCGATGGCTGCGTGCACAACCTTCTCGACAGCAGTATCCCCGTTGACGTACTGCACGAACAGACCAAAGCAAGCGGGGCCGACAAGCTTGCATCCCAAGTCGATACGCCTCATGCTGGTGTTCAGTCTGGTGGGGTCTCTTTTCATTGTCTTGGAAACGACGACAGCCCAGTCCTTCTCAAGGGACTGCTGCCCCACACGCATCGACACCTCTGTTGCCGCGTTGGCAAGACACAGCGCGATGAAGAGGGACGTTTCCTTGAAATCCCATGACGGCACTCCGCCGTTGGTTTCCCCTATCTTCGCCACGAAACACAGCAGCACAGCTGCGACGACGATGAAGCAAGACTCGGCGACAATGGAGATGATCATGATATCCAGCCTGTCGTGGCAGTCCACATACGCACCTACATATGGCATCAGGATGAAGGTTACTATGTTGGTGGCGAAGGCGATTGCTGCAGAGGGGAACAATGTTTGTGTCCACACGTTCATCAGCAGGACGGGGACGGCGAACTGCCACACACGGTCGTCGAACGCACTCAGGAAATGGCTCACATACATCATCACAGGCGCCATCTGCACGTACGGGTCGTTCTCCATGTTCTCCTCATCCTCCTCGTTCAGCGCGGACGGGTACTCCTTGCCATCCGTTCCATAGTTAGAGGCTTTATTCCGCAGGCGTTGCGTTTCCTCTGCTGATGTTCCCGCCATCGTTTATTTTCTTTTTTGTACCACCCAAGTCCTATGAAGGGTCGTTACAAGGGAGAGGAAAATGTGTGTTGTAAAAAAGAAAAAAGCTGTCTCGGCTAGGGAACTGAACCTTTTCAGCATATTACAAAAAAAAAGACATAAAAAAAAGGGAAACCCGTTGTCAACGGCGTCGAGCAACACCCGTGCTGGTGTAACTAAAGGGTTGTACAATACATTAACTCAAACATTTTACATTTTTTTATAAACATGGATTTGTCATTTTTCTTTCTCTCGTTCTTTTTTTTTCTTTTCTTTTTTCTCCTTCATTCCTGCTACACGCACGCAGCAGAACCGAGCGTGGCGAAGATGTGGTCTGCACGTCCCCTCGATGCACGAAGAGTTTCGTAGTGCCGCCTGACGTGTTCCTCATTCCTTGCGTCTGCCTCGACCATACTGTACACCCTCGCACGGTACACGTCGCAAAGCCGCTTTTTACCAACTTCGAATTTCACAATGCACCTAGCTATCGTTGTCGTGAAGTTTTTCTGCAGCAGCAGCCTGCTATGTATCTCATCCCTCTGGATTCCTTCGAGGTTCTCCATCACCTGTCTGCACTGCTGTTCGTTGAGCACGTTGTAGAACTGCCGCTTCATGGCGACCAGCCGTCTCACGCCGTTTCTTTGGAGCTTTTCTATGATACGTCTATGCCCGGGTTCTGATTCATGTCCCCTCCCCAGCACCAGCATGTCCTTTCGCGAGGTGAGAGCAGCGTAGACAACAGCTGCACGGTCAATCGCTTCGTCGGACTCGAGCACGTCGCGCAGAGCGAGAGATGCTTTGTAGCACTTTGCAACCTCGATGGGAAGGAGCGAGATGCGCAAGAGTGACGCGAGGCGGGCACGAGAGTCGTACTCCTGCCGTCTGACGTTGTCGCGTGCAGCTGTCTCATTGTAACTGTGTCGTGTCGACAGCTGCTGCGTGAAGTACGTCACCTCAACGGGCACACGCTGTGCTGTTATGAACTGCCATGCAGCCGCCTCCTCTTGCATTATGCCGCCCACACCTCTATAGCCGTACCTCTCAATCTCCTCGTCCAGTAGTAGCTCTTCGGTTGCAATTTCTGTATAAGCAAACTGCATCTCTTCCACTAGGTCTGCCCATGTGTTTTTCTGCTCTTTCTCCACAGCATCCCTTTCGATGGGTTCTTCTTCTATGATGTACTCTTTAGCTTCCTCTGCGCGCACCCATGCCACTTGTTCACGGAAGTTGTCTTCCTCGATCTGAAGCATAGCGCGCTCCTCTTCCTCCGCAACTTCTTCCTCAGCCAGCCTTGCCTCGGTGAAGCTGACGAGGCGTTCGTGCATGATTTCGGCGAAGGCTTCGTGTTCTTCAGAGATAGTCTCGGCACGCTGCTGCACCTCCTCGGTGTGAAGCTGTACCTCGACATGGTCCAGCAGGAGCCAGTACAGCTCTTCGCGTACCTCTTCTTCCTCCTCTTCCAATGCTTCCCTGTAGAGACCTTCTTGCCCTTCACATTCTGCAACCCGAGCTGCTAGGAATTCTTCTACAAAGTCGTTTGCGACTTCGACCAGCATAAGGTCCGCTTCTTCCTCGATTTGTGACCTGCCAGCAAGTTCTTCCTCCTTTTCTACAACGCCCCGCACTTGCTCCAGCTGCAGCACCTTGCGAACGCTCTCTCGTAACTCCAGTACTTGTGGTGCGTGGGCATTTAAAACCCTTTCCTTGAGGACGTCCATTGCAGGAACACAACGGCTGAAAGCTTGTACCAGTTCGGCATGCTGGTCGAGGATTACGTCAAGGGCGGCCTCCAGTGCCTTGTAGCTATGGTACATAAGGAAGACTTTTGAGAATGTCACTTTGCTGTCGTACGTGCCTCCCACTTGTGCAGCGTCTAATATCCGGCTGCAGAGCCCCATATCTCCTGTTCCGTAGTGCGGGCGCACTGGGGAGCCAGTCGGAGAAAAGACACGTGACCTGGCCACAGAGAGGTCTTGTGACGGACCTTGCGGTTTGTCTAGTTCGCTGAGGAGTGGTCGGTACTTGGCAAGAAATTGAAAGTGCGTAAAGGAAACTGGGTACCCATGCTTCTGCAGGATGGTCAAGGGCATGATGTACGTGCCGAACAAGCTTCGGGAGGTTACTTCCGGTGTTGTGGTCGGGATGCAGCACACCCAGTGAGTTGTGGATGCAGCGAGAAGGGAGCCGACACTGTCAAGAGCACTTAGAAACTCTTCGTGAGTACCGAAGTACGACAGATCACCAGTCAAAGACTTCACAACATCATCCGTGCTAGTGTGGAGCACTTCCAGTGCACTGGGCACCATGTCAAGCCCGGCAAGTGCGAGGCACTCCTCTTCAGTCAATGAGTATGCCACGCTGTCCTGCGAGTGCATCAGCCTGGCTATACGCCCTTCCTGATCATCTACGGAATAAAAGGGGTTGCCAAAACACCTCTTGCGTATTTCTTCCCTCACACCCGCCACGCCTGCTCCCCGTTTTGCCGCCTTACTCATTCCATCCAGAACACCGTTACTCCCTGTCAACATTGCCACCACACTAGTGTTCCCCTCGTACTGCGGCCTAGAGAGACTGATGCCTTCCCTGAGGCACATTTCGTAAGGCCTGTCCAGCATCTCAGTTGCGAATGTTCTTCGCAGCACTTCGTGCACTGTGTTCAGATACAACTGATGCTTCCTGCTTGCACCGTTGGTAGCAAAAGCACCACCAAAATCAGCCACGTGGACCGACACTGTGCCGCTGGTATTGGTGAATGGTATGGCTTCTTGGATCCCCTTGTTGCACCATGCGAGGATCTTACTGAATAGGGCAGAGTACAACAGCTTGCAAAACACTGCTCTCGGAACATCTAGACCCGTAAAGACTGACAGGGGCAGGCTCAAGCAGGTACTGGCAAGTTCCATATTGCCTCGCTGGATGTGGAAGATGCTGGCCAAGACAGACCAAATGGTGTGGCGGTCCAGTTCAGAGACGCCGATGGTCTCCAATGCTGATTGGACTGCAAGGAAGTCGTCCTTCGTTGTGAACATGGACCCGGAAGGGGGGTCATCTTGCGCAGGGAGGGAATAGATCTCAGGGTTGGAGCCAGTGGCGAGAAGATTGAAAGCATGGTACGCAACACCGCCCTGAAGCCCAATGCATTCGAGGTCAAGGTTGAAGCACTTCGCTGTGACTCCCTCCACAAGACCGGAGTGCTTGCCGTAGGCTACCTCGTACACACGGTGCGCTTTCGACGAGTTGGTGCTCGTGTCGGAGACAGCACATGTAAAACAGTCGAGAAGCATGTTCACGCAGCCGACAGTTTTCCCAAGACGCTCAGAGCTGGAGTACAGTAAGTATCGGGTGAGGATTTTGGCGGTTTCTGTTTGACCCGAACCGGAGACTCCGAAAGGGAGTATACATTGCGAGAAAGAGGTTGACATTGCCTCAGAGCGAGCACGCTTTGCAATATCCCACAAGTTCGGAGTGTCGGTTGTGGCGTTCACATTGCGCGGGTGATACGTTTCAGAAAACGAGTTCGGGTTCAGGAACAGCGTAGCTCTCCCACACAACATCACATCACGACCCTTCTTCACCGCCCCAAACACAGCCTCGGTGATGTTACCCTCATGAGGCGCAATCAAATCTATCAAATCAGTCACTTCCTTACTCTCTTCCATCATTCTCATTTCCTTCTCTCCCACCTCTGCCTCTGCGCCGTCTTCACCCCGACATACACCCAATCGGAGTTTGCTATCCCACTCCACTACAACACCTCTGCCCCAGACTCCATTTTCCTGTAGAAAATAGCACGTATTCCCTGCTTCCCATTTCATGTAAGGGGAGGGGGGTAAACACCTAATGGTAATTTGTATTATAGTGCACACAAACAAAAAAAAAATCATAATCATCGAATACAACATAGGGGCGCGTAAGGGTACCGGCCAAGTATCTTGCCGTTCGGAAAATATTAGTTCTATACAGATAACGAGCAATCTAGGGGGGCAGGATTACATAGGGAGGCCTTGCTTCTCAACAAGAACAAAGGCGGACTGGGCAAAGACACGGAGGGTGTAGCTTGCGTCATCGAACAGGTCCATGTTGGTGCAGATGGGGGTGATGGTGTACTCGCCTGCTTGCAGGGTAGTCATGCCCCACTTCGGCAGAGGTCCGTGTGAAAGGTGAGGTGCAAAATTGATATCTGCCTCTCTGGGGACCAGCGCAGGTTTTGTGCTTCCGTGTTCAAGGTTGACTTCAAAAATGAAGTCGGGCAGCACATTGGCATCACCTGCGGGTGTTGCAAGATGTGACGCAGCCCGTGGGTCCCTCTGCTGGATCGCCACGAACACTTTACACCCCTGCGTCAACTGCACGCGATATTTTGGCTTGTAAGGGTCCATCTCAGGGTAAAGCTCTCCTGTAAGGCTCAGCTCGTTCCACCCTGTAAACATCTTCACCGCAGACACGTACTCGAAGTGGTTCAGGAAGTCCACAAACTCAATCCAGAACGACCCGTCCAACTCTGTCCGTGGACACAGCACCTCCTTTAGCCTTGGTGCCTCTCGCCATTCATGAGAATCAGGCGCCCACGGCCCCTGCCATGCAGTGCATGTGTACGGAGCATGCAGCCTCAGCAAGCGCAGTACTTTTCTGCCTTCTACCGCAGGAACCTCTGCACACACAGTTTCTAATACCCTATAAACACCGCCCTTCTTCAGCCCGTTGCCGTTCTGAAAGGGCACTGTCACTACCTCTGCTGATATGTCCACCAAAAGGTCGTCCATATAGTCCCAGTATAGATCGCAGAACCTTTCCAGAGCTTCCGCTCTTTCCTTCTGCGTTGCCCCTTGACTCCATGGCGGCAGGAACTTCTCCGATCTTGGATGGGGCAAGGCAGGAACCAATGGGACACCACCCGACATGTCGCACAGCGCCTGGGACAGCTCGCCGTATGGGTGACCCAGACCTTTGCTTGGCAGCTTGTTCAGAACACTTGTGACCATCAGAGAAGAGTACCCCCCCGAGAGCTTCGCGAATGCCTTTAAGATAAGCAACAGGAAGAAACCGCCATTTGGGTCCTTCATGGTGGGGAGCAGGGGACGACCCGTGGCGTCGCAAGGCATCTTATCGTCCACCAGCACGTACCTCCATTTAGAATCGATAAAGAGGCGCACAGAGTATATCCCCGGGCCGTTCTGCGTACTTGGCTGCACCATGTAACGCACGCCTCCCATGTCGCGTGCTGTTCCGGGATCTTTCTGAGCCTCGCGGCCTTGAGCACTGAATTCCTGGATGACGACAGCCAAAACGCTTACTAACCAATGGCCAAGGTCGGTGGGGCCCCAGTCGATGTCAGCTACGTGTGGTGCATCACCAGTCCGTCCGAACAGAGCTGTCATGCCAAGGCCCTTCGGTCTATGGTAACTAACATCACCTCTGCAAGACGCTGCGAGCACAGGGTCAGCTGCATCGGTGTCGAAGTCATGGTCGTGGTAAGTATACGAATGAGCTTCGCAGTGGTGCAGCAATGCTTGCAGGGGGCTCGTTGTGAAGAAAGCCCGTGTGCTGTTGGTGTGGTACTCTTTGTTCTCCGCGAAAAAGGAGTCAAGAGCGGCTTTCGGTATTCTGTTTTCTGAGCTGCTTGTGCGTTCTGCTACGGAGACTTGCTGCAGCTCACTGAAATGCGGTTGTCCAAGCCTTCCCCTTGGGGGGCTTATGGTGCGCTCCTCGTTGCGAAAGAGGCCCTGCCCCTTCATTTTCGCTTCTTGCATTTCACTTGCGGCTGCCTTCACCTCTGCTGTGAGTGCAGCGACCCTACTTTCCAGCATCTGGTTTTTAGTTGTTTTCTTTTTGGAGGAAAGCATGAGCACACCTCGCGGTCTGCCTGGAGGGCGCTGACTTCGTGGCCACCACCCCTGACGGGGGTGAATAACATGCTGCCTGCCGCAGCACTGTCCACAGTAGTGCAGGGGTGCTAAGAAAAATATATGTAATACTAAACACGGGAACATACTACAGGTGAGGGTGTGAACGCACCCGCGTCACCTACTTGAGGGGCATCGGTTCGACTGTTCCATTTTAATCTCACATGCTCGTTTACTGACTCGCGTAACTGTAGTTAATTTATGTTGGTTTTTTTCTTCTTTTTTTTAAAGATGGTGTGTAAAGTGTGGCGACAAGGTGACGAGGACATGACGCACGATGATTTTTTTCCCCGCAGAAAGCGGAGCATGAGATGTAAAGGAATGGAATAAAAGAAAAAAGGGGGCAAAAAAATGGTGGAAAAAAAAGAGAAAAAAAAGTGGGGGTATAAAAAACCCCCCCGTTCCCCATCCCTTTTACTATTTGACTTTTTTTCACCCCCTGATAAAAAAAAAAAAAAACACCATGTCTTGTTATCCGTAGTGGTCAAGAAAGGCTGTATGAACCTTTGAACGCTTGCGTGGTTTTTTTTTTCTCTTCTCCTTCGATTCTATTTCCCCTGTCGCTGGAGGCTTTCCGTGCCAGCTTCGTCGAGGTAGTAGCCAAGGCCGTCCCGCCCAGTTCCGAAGTACCACCCTGGACGTTCACCTTGCCAGGTGGAAGATTCTGCAAATGTCCGGCTTTTTTCAGCATCAGAAGTGACCTGCTGTCGAGGGGCAGGTTTTGCGTGCTGTTCAGATTGCTTCCCAGCAGCTGCCTTCCGCATGTCTTCAGTAACAACCATAGCCTCCATCTTCGAGACTGTGGAACTGAGCTGCTCAAAAGTAGCGATCTGTGTTTTGTTAAGGCGTTGTGATTGAGTAACAGCAACAGACCATTTGACTCTCGCCGGGATCCTCAGCCACCCTTTCTGTCCCCTTCTTCATTTCGTTGATGCACACTGCCAGCTGCGTTGGTGCCTTCATCAGCTCTCCAAATGCCCTTTGCAACTCCCACACATCCTTGAACAGCTCCACCTTCCCAAACACATACAGCCCCAGCCTTGCCCTCGACAAGGCTACCACCAATCTCCTGATATCACGCAGATGTCCTACCTTCTCTGTCCTCACCAGCGACAGCAGAACAAAGTCGTTCTGTTGCCCTTGATACTTATCCACTGTACTCACCCTGGGATGCACACCGTAGTACGAACCTTGAGGAGGTATTAAAAAAAGCTTTCGTCCCCTTGACACACCTGCTTTGCACCTGAAGTTAAGCACGTCCTTGATTAAGTGCTTCTGTCCCTGATACGTCGTCAGGATCGTGATTTTGTCTTTTTTTTTTTTTTTTTTTTTTCCCTCTGCAACATACCTGACTCGTACCCAAGCAGTCTCATGAACATGTAGGTCGCCACGATGAACTCAGCTTCCTTGACGTTTTGGTAGAAGTGTGGTTGGGGCTGCGACTCCTTCGCGCCTTCGACGTTGATGCACTGGAAAACAGAAGAGAAGCCGCCGTTGGCTTTCTGGAAAGTAGGGGCAGCAACGTGAGGAAGGTCGCTGAGGCTTGTGTAGCGCCAGCGGAAGAGGTCGGCGAGTTGGCGGCGCATACGGCCCTGTATCGGTATTGGTTAAGGTGTTTGCTGTTTTCCATACCTGCGCATCAAGTTGCGTAGTGGGCACGCCTAGCCTGACAAACCTGGTGAACATGGACTGCTCCATTTTGCAGTACTTCTGGAAAGTCGGGTTCTTCACAACAGGCGGCAGCTGGTTGTGGTCACCGATCAACACCACTCTCTTCAGTCTGCTCTTCCCGTTCTCGAGGGGCTTCTGGAGCACCATTGGGATGAAGGTCTCTACCTCCAAGATCTGCGCGGCCTCCTCCATGATCAGGTTGTCGTAGCGGAAGCCCAGCTTCAGGAAGTCGCGTCGCTTCAGCGCAGCGTGTGTGCAGGTCATGGCGATGATCTTAGCTTGCTTGGTGAGGAGGTAGTCCCCACGGTCGCCGGAGGTTCTGAGCAGCTCAAATGCACGACAGTCAGCAACCTCATTGAAAACCCTTGTGAGATGTACCCATGCCTGGTGGGCCGTTGCCATTGCATTCTCGAACGAATCCGCACGCTCCCACAGCGGCTTGCTGGCATCCTTGAAATACTTCTCGAAGGGGAACAACGCCACTACCCGTCTTGCCGTTTTCTCACTCTCTCTTGACTTCTCGACATCCCGCATGAACCTCTCCCACCTGCTCTCGACATGGTGCTTGAAGAAGTTACCCGCCGCCTCGCACGTGTTTGCGAAGCCCGTGTCCACCTCGACAGCATCACACAATTTCTCAACCCTCTTCAGCAGCTCTTGACGCCTTTCGAGCATGTAATTGACTCTTCCCCATCGGCTGAAGTCCTTGTTCGTCTCCAAGTCCTTTTCACCTCTTCCTAAACGTAGCAAGTGTCTTTTTTTTTTTTTTTTTTTTTTTTTTTTTATTTCCTGCTTTGCCATACCTCTCGTCCACGTCCTTCAACATCACTTTTGAGAAGATATCATTCAGAGCAGCATTGCTATGCGTGATGATCAACGTATTCTGGTTGGGGTATTTATGGTACAGATTTGTGATGATCTGCACTGCGACGTCTGTCTTACCAGTACCTGCAATGCTTATAGATAATGAAAAGGCTACATACCAGGAGGCCCTACCACCAGGGACAGCCCGGGATGGTGCGCTGTCGTGATGGCTTTTGCCTGCTGCGGGCTAAAGGTGATTTCGTGCTTCTTAGGGATGTCTGATTCATATAAGAAGTGCTCCTCCGCAGCGCGGGGTGATCTGATGATAACAGGCTCCTCTTTTTCGTCTTCTTCTTCAGAGTCCTCATCTTGATTTTCGAGATTTTTGTAATGTGCGCCATCAGCATCCCCATAGCCCAAGAAGACATCATGCAGCCAATCCGGGATCGTGGCTGGGTGGTTCATCAGGTCTCTAATGGTGTCGAGCACGGCTTTGAAGTTGTTCTCCTGCGGCCTCCTACGGATCATAAGGTGGAATCTTTCGTAAAGCTTCTCGTCGGTGTGCGCGTCCTTCTGGTAAGCCACTGGGTCCAGGGCCACTCTAATATGCCTGTTCTCCCCCACCAATCGGACTCCTGTGTCGTACCCTGATGCCACGTTCCCGTCATCGTCTCTGATGTCAAGCACTTCTCCGCCCCGCACGGTCTCCACTCCAAGCCGCCGCCTCTCGTCGGGGCTGTTCGGCTCCGGCCTCCCCAGCGTAACGAAGATCAGCACATCGTGCATTCTAAGCGCATCCCATTCACTCCGCACATTCTGTAATGATCTTGCCACCCGCCCCAGTGTGTAATGCACGTCCGCGCGCACATGCGCAGGTCTTGTGAACCCTATGGGCGGGGGTGCTACCTTGATCACTTGCATCGACGAAATAGGCAGTGCCATCCTGTGCATCCCCTGGTACCGCAAGCCACCAGGACCGTGCGCCGGGGCCATGCGTGTCACCACATCAACAACGTCCTCTTTGATCTCGTAAGCAGACTCCAGCTGGATCAGTTTGAAGTTCCTCAGGAGATAGTCTTGGATGCTGAGGAACTGCAGGTTGAGCTTGGGAAGTGCCAATGGAGAGTTGCCGGTATAGCTTTCAGAGGGTGTCATGGAGGTGTTCCAGAGCACACTCTCGTCTGGGTACAGCGCCACCTTGTTGAGATCAGAGTGATCAGGGTGCTTGCTGTGTCGCAAGACCAATGCTTCGGTTAGAAAACCTCTTGAGAGGTTCACCTTCCTTGAAATATCAGGGTCTTGAATGCACAGGTGCCCGCATAGCTCTCTGAGTTCATCGTTGTTGAGCTTTTCGATGAAAGTGGTGAGCTGTGTCTTCTCATCGAGCATCGAGAGGTTGCACATGGACGCCTGCTTCATCTTGTCGGGGAAGTTTTTATGCGCCACTCTCTGGAACACCATAGCTCTGGTACAATGCTGAGTTTCGATGTCGCTTGCGGTTAGAGCTTCGGCAGTCTGGTTCTCGATAGGGAATTGCATGACAGCTGCGAAGAGGTTGACGAGACCTTTGAACAGCTCGGAGGCACCGGACAGGTACAGGAAAGATGTCGTGCAGTAGGTCAACAGATTAATATCATCGAAGTAAGCATGGAGGAATCTTCTCGTGGGCATCTGGCTCAAAAGATCCGAGAAAAACTCCAAGTACCTGCTGCACAAGATGATAGAGGCTTCTTCCATGTTATTATCCTTTTTACTCTTTAGCATCTGCTCGCACTGTGCCAGTCTGTCCAGGAACGACGCTACCAAATTTGGGAAGTAAGTCCTCTCTTCGATCATGGCATCTGGGTCCGCTGCAATTTGCTTTTCCATTTTTGCCAACGGTTTCTTAAGCTTCGCAAAGCCTGCAATTTCAAGCTCCCGCCTCCCTTTCGAAAGGGACATGAACAAAGGTACGGAAGCTCTTGATAGAAAGTGCTTCCTTACTTCTTCCTTCTCGAGGCTCTCATACGCAGCAATGAGCAACACAAGGACATCTGTAGCCTCGCCCACATTCAGCTTGCTGAGGTTTATCCCGGTCAGGGTGTCGAAGAACCATTGGGCGCCCTTTTCGATCAGCTCATCCCACACATCGATACCCTCTCGCACCTTGCCCAGCAACAGACCTACCACTTCCATAAATTCTGCCTTCTCTGCTTCATTCTTAAACCCAGTCACCTGCTCGACGGGGGAACCTTTGCCGCCTTCCAACGCGCGCTTCTTGCTGGGCGGTTCGGACATTTTATTAGGACCCCCTACCCTCCTCTTAGGTGTGAGATGGACGGACTATGGAGACTGGACATCGGACGTTGAAGGTGTGTGAGTGTGTGTAAACAAAAAAGGTCACAGGCCTGGTTAGAGGGCAGCGCTACCGGCCGGCCTGTCTCGTCACGTGGCAAAGGTGGTGATTGCCGTCTTGTCTGCTTTCTGGTTGGTGTGCGGCCTGTTGTGATTGTGTGAATAGGGAACCACTACCTGTACTTCGCGATCTAGGTTTCACGGGCGACTGGGCAAATCTCACTTGCCCACTCTGCAGTGCTGCAAGTCTCATGAACAACGTGTTACGCAGAGCCTCAAGGCTATCCTTGTTCGTCACCGATATCTCAACCACTCTTGTGTTGTCGGACAGAACTAGCAACGAAGGGTGCTGGTGCACCTCAAGTAGACTGCCATCAGCTGAGCAGAACGGCATTTGAAGGACCAATCGTGAGCTCCCTTCTGCGGACCTGAATATCAGAAGCCTCTTCTGTTCAATGTGAAGGACCCCTTGGAAAGCTTCGCCCTGCCCACGAAGCTTCTTGGGTGGTCCTTGCGAACCAGCAACGTGCTTGCTTTGCTTGAAAATGATGTCGCCTCGTATCTCAACAAGAGAGACACATCCCATCAGCTTAGTTGTCAGTCCCAAGGCGGACTCGTCCGCAGGCTCCCGCAGCTTCCCAGACGCAAGCACTGACGCGTACTTCTCCGAAGTTCTCACAAGCTCGGTGTACACATCATTAGTGAGAAACACACCGTTCTGCACACCTCCTGTGCGTGCATCCATGACACCAACCTGTATGCGTAGCTGAGCTAAGCTTAGGGCTCATAAAACATCCGCAATAATAACATGAAGATAGGCCCCGCATCGAGGCAAAGGAGGGAGATAACTAAGAAAACCGATGGCTACAAAAAAAATGATAAAGACCAAACAGCTTAGGCGTGGATGTCCTTGGCGCCAGTGTTGGCGAGGAAGTCGGTGTGCTCCTGTTGTTGTATTAATAAAGATAAGATATAATTGCTACCTGGTAGAGGTCCTTCATCAGGCGGGTCTCAGACCAAAGGTCAGGGGTGAGGTAGCCGTAGGTCTTGTTGAGGGCCGCGAAGACGGCCTTCACGAAGTTACCCATAGTCTTGGTCTGACCAATGGAGCAGGTGAAGCAGTCGTTGACACCAGCGAGACCGAGAAGCTGTGGAGAAATAACATATGGAGTGACAAGAAATGATACCTTCTTAGAGACAGGGGACCCAACAAGCCCGGTACCCTTGGGGGCAGGGATCAACCTAACACGCACGGAACCACACTTACCGGTCACCTTTTATGGTGTCATAAATGAGGAAAGTTGCATACCTTGCAGGGCACGGTGTGGGGAGCACCAAGCTTGGTACCCCAGTAACCCCTACGGACAGGGATGAGGGACAGCTTGGCGAGGATAAGACCAGACCTGATGGCGGTGGCCACTTCCTTGGAGCACTTCACACCAAGACCGATGTGGCCGTCGGAGTCACCCACAACAATGAAGGCCTTGAACCTGGTACGCTGACCAGCGCTGGACTGCTTCTGCACAGGCATGATCTTCATCACCTCATCCTGAAGGGGCTTGTCCTTGGAGTAGAAGTGGTCGATGATCTGAACCTCCTTGATGGGGAGTGAGTGCAGGTAGATCTCCTCAATCTTGCGGATACGGTTGTCCTTCACAAGACGACCGAGCTTGGTGATGGGAGTCCACTCCTCAGGAGCCTTCTCGCCACCGCGGCCTCCCCTGCGTCCCCTGCGGCCCCTGCCGAAACCACCAGACTTACCTGCGGGCTTGGGTGCGTCAGCCATTTTAAATTCTTAGTTAAGATAACTGAATGAAATGTTTTTGTTAAGTGAGAACAGGAAATCCGCTATACGATGCCTTGATACACAATGATTCAAGTGGGGAACTAACTTAGTGCTTAGGCGTGGATGTCCTTGGCGCCAGTGTTGGCGAGGAAGTCGGTGTGCTCCTGTTGTTGTATTAATAAAGATAAGATATAATTGCTACCTGGTAGAGGTCCTTCATCAGGCGGGTCTCAGACCAAAGGTCAGGGGTGAGGTAGCCGTAGGTCTTGTTGAGGGCCGCGAAGACGGCCTTCACGAAGTTACCCATAGTCTTGGTCTGACCAATGGAGCAGGTGAAGCAGTCGTTGACACCAGCGAGACCGAGAAGCTGTGTGAAGTTACAAGAAAAAAAAAATAAGAATACCTTCTTGGACACGGGGGACCCAACAAGCCCGGTACCCTTGGGGGCAGGGATCAACCTAACACGCACGGAACCACACTTACCGGTCACCTTGCAGGGCACGGTGTGGGGAGCACCAAGCTTGGTACCCCAGTAACCCCTACGGACAGGGATGAGGGACAGCTTGGCGAGGATAAGACCAGACCTGATGGCGGTGGCCACTTCCTTGGAGCACTTCACACCAAGACCGATGTGGCCGTCGGAGTCACCCACAACAATGAAGGCCTTGAACCTGGTACGCTGACCAGCGCTGGACTGCTTCTGCACAGGCATGATCTTCATCACCTCATCCTGAAGGGGCTTGTCCTTGGAGTAGAAGTGGTCGATGATCTGAACCTCCTTGATGGGGAGTGAGTGCAGGTAGATCTCCTCAATCTTGCGGATACGGTTGTCCTTCACAAGACGACCGAGCTTGGTGATGGGAGTCCACTCCTCAGGAGCCTTCTCGCCACCGCGGCCTCCCCTGCGTCCCCTGCGGCCCCTGCCGAAACCACCAGACTTACCTGCGGGCTTGGGTGCGTCAGCCATTTTAGATAATTTAGTTAATTCCCTGAAGAAGGTTCACTTGATGTTTAAAAAAAGTGGAACATGAAAATAACCGGATAAAGTGTGGGCGGGTTGGTGGGATTCATAAAGGCGTCAGCCACATACTGCACGTGGGGAGGGGGGAGGGGGATAAGATCCATCAAAGAAGGGAAAAGAGATCGAGTGAACTTGCCTAAGGGGAAGCCTAACAAAAGACTATAGGATAAAAAAAAAGGAGTGGGGAGGAGGTACGAGCATACCTATTCACTGTCCCTTCAATTTCTTCTTTATTTTTTCTTCCGTTGGATGTGAGAAAAAAAAGATGATCACAAGAAACTACGTAACGGATGGGTGGTAATGGAAGGGTGGGAAAAGTAAAAGAGGGTGGGGTGTGGGCTTTCCACAACGAAAACTAGGAGGCGAACAAAGACTCCCAAAACGTGGTAAAAAAAAGGGAAGAACTGGCCATTATTTGTACGTGCCGGGCTGAAACCTGCAGAAGTTTACCCGAAATCATGTCCCCTTTTGTTTAGACAAGTCAAAAACCCGTTTAAAAAAAAAAAGAAACCATTGGGCTCATGATGGGGAAAAGTGCAATGACCCACCAAAAAAAAAGGGGAGAAAAAAAAACCCCCCCTTTAGGAGAAAAATCTAGTTTTTTCTTCTTCTTTTCCATTAGTGCTTCTATCCCATTATCCCCAAGGCAATGTTGGTTAAGAAACCTGATCTATTGCAGTGCCATCCCTTGTGGCTTCTAAGAGTCTTTCCAACACAGAGCTTCCCGCTCTGCGAGCCTCATGTCTCATGTCTAATCGCAAACATTACTCACGACTGGCCCGCCCATACAGGCCATTCCTCGGGTGGGTTTTGGCAGTCCATCAAGACGTCAGTGGTAGGCGTCATAATCTCCCGCATTACGTTAATCTCGGTCTGCAACTGCTGCTTGCGTACCTTTTCTTTGAACACCTGCTGTTTCTGCGTAATCTTGTGTATATCCTTTGCTTCATCTTCGTTCCAAAGAACATCGGTCAACTCGTCAAAGTTGTGCAACAGCTGCCTCCACCTTCTCACCTGCCCATCCCACGCTCTTTTGCTGCACACTTGGTACACGTTTGGTATCCTTGGCTGTTCTGCGTCCACTTCGAACCCAATCTCCTTCGACCTCAAATAGTTCTTGTACCCCACTGTCTGAATCCCTATTCTGATTTGCTTCTGGCGCTGCTTCAGCCGCCACTCATCACCTTCAACTTTCTTGTTCTTTGTAGCAGGCATCGGTGGGAGCGCAATCTCTGACGACCACACATCGTCGTCGTCCTCGTTACCTGCGGGAGGGGGTGGGGGCGTAGGAGACGAAGGTGTGAACGGCGCTGCATTGGGGTTAAGTGGTTTCTGCGGTGAAGTCTCTTCACTGCTTTTCTTAGGTGTAACTGCTTTGGGTTCAGGGGTATCAATTTGTTTTCGTTCCTGTTTCTCTTGCTTGGGCGACGTCGAAGGAGATCCCGTTACTTTCACACCCCCCTTCGGCAGCCACACAGGATGCTGCTGCTGTCTCACTATCCTCTGGATCTCTTCTAGCTTCGCCCTCTCGTCGGCACTTAAGTAGTCTTCCTTTTTCGTCCCATTACTCTTTGTGCTCTTCTTTTTCTGCATCACTACCTGCGACACGGTATTCGCCTTCACATCTGGGGGTGCGCAGAAGCTCTCAGGCAGTTCTTTCGCACCCCGCAGCGACACGAGAAATTCACGTGTGTACTTTCGTTGCATTTTATTTGTTGTGGTCTCACTCTGACCTGTGAGGGTTGAGTAAAACAGCTCATCAAAACAAGGAGTTTTAACAGATTAGTCGTACAATCTAAAGAGGTCTAAAGTAACAGATACTACATTCCTTTGCTGCGCCTTTCTCGGAACCGTTGCACTCTCTTCAGCTGCTGTTCTGACGCATACTCCGACACGGGCACCACGCCCGGCTGCTGTCTTGGAGATGATTGAGGAGAAGCGCTCCGTGCCTTTGGTCCGGGCTGGTCGGGATACTCCTCATTCCCTATTTGGCGTGACAGGTAGCTCAGCCTGTCATGAACTTGTTTTATGATGTGGTCTCGTTGTGGATAGCCACCTCCTTTGGCCAGCAGTCTATAGGAAGGTCCTTTAGATGGTGAAGGTGACCCTCTACCGCTATGAGGCGACCCTCGACCACTAGGTGGCGACACCAATCTGTAACAAATGTTTGAAATACAACACAACTATACCTTGGCGACCCTTTCGCCGAAAGCTGCTCCTTTCTTGGTCTTCGGGGATTGCTAGGCGTCACAGGGTGTTGGCTAGGCCTTGCATAAACCTGTTTGCGAGGGGAGTATGATTGCGAAGAAGGGTTGCCTTGTTGTGCGAGCGGGGTGGGTGAGGGAGGTGCTTTGGAAGGTGTGGAAGGAAGTGCCGAAGGGATCCACGAAGGCTCCTCAGGTGTTAGCAGCTCGGTCAGCTTCTCTGCATGTTCCTGTCAAAATAGAAATAAGAAAATCTTTCGTACCTGCAGCTTCTCTCTTGCCTGTGATGGCACACCTAAGTCCCGTGCCAACTGGTTGCGAGGAGTAGGTGACGTAACTGGTGACGCCTGCTGCCCCTTGAGCATGCCCGGGTCGTCAAAGGATAGATTGGAGTGGATAGAGGACACTGCCAAGGATGTTGCAGCAGGGTTAACGGGTGCTTGGCTTGTGTTAAAGCCGCTAGCGTAACCGCCGTTCGTGTAATAGCTGCTGAAACGACCCTGGGTGGCCATTCCCTGCTGGGCCTGTCCTTGGTTTAGCATGTGGTTTTGCGAAACATTACCCGTACCTACACCTGCACCTGAACCGCCTGCCATCGTGTCCAGGATCGTGGACAGGTCATGAATCTTTGCCTTCCATGCTGACACATCGCGCTCCAGAGAGTCCCACGAAGCGGGCTCCGTGTCGTTGGCCAACAGCTTGCTCAGCTGCGTGTTCAAGTTCTGGTATTGTTGTTGTTGGTAGATGGTCCGTGCTGTTGCTGCTGCTGTTGGGGTGTGTGGTGCGCCAGAGGGTGTCCTCTGCCCAGCACTAGGTGGTGCAAGGGTGTCATTGATCAGATCGGTAAGGCTCTGCACGATTGGAGGTAGCGTGGGTGCAGTGACCATGGTTAGAGGTTGCTGCTGACGGCGCATGCTGGCCGGCGGTGCACTCGGGGTGTCCAGTCTGCCCTCCAGCACAGTAACTTTCTCATAGAGAGCTTTGATCAATTCGCTTTGAGAAATCACCTGCTGCCTAAGACTATCGGCAGTGCCACCGCCCACCCCAACAGATACTTCTGACAGTGGAGTAACAGAAGCCTGCCTCTCTGCATCCACTGCGTGAGGCAACCCGAAACTACTCCTTTGCGCCATTGAAATAGCTGGTGACACGCTTCTGGTTTGCTTCATTGCTTGGTAGCCGCCAGCATATTGCTGCTGCCCCAGCTCCATTTCGCATACCGTGTCCTCTTTCCTTCCTAATATAAAATCTAGACTCGATGCAACACAAGCACAGGTAATTACCAAACATCAACTAAAGCAGGGTTTAAAATACATATGAACGGGTGGGGGGGGAACGGGATACAAAAATTTGAAGGTTGTATTGGTTACCAGCTACAGGTTTGCACACAACAAAACCTTCAGAACCCTTATCTCTAAAAACAAAAAACCGTTACTAGCTGTAAAAGGCTACACAACAGGGAATTCTTGAATAAAAAAAAACCTTCATTTGAATCGTCACTTTTTCCCCTTCTTTTTTTTGAGGGGGGAATAAAAATCTAGGGAAGTGGATATAGACCTGAGACTAAATCACACCCACATTTCCCTCCTTTTTTTTCATCACCAGCTTCTACAGGCAGTACTTATCAACGGGATCAGAAGCATGAAGCTGAAAATCCACATAAAGCACCTACGATTTTTTTTATTGGAACAGAATTAAAAAAAGGGGTTCATACAATCCTGTCCTCGTTACTTTTATTATCAGCCGAGTGGGTGTAAGTGGAGTCGAAGATTATCGTGGAGCCTTCTTTGTGGTGCATAACTTCGTTGTTTACAGTCAGGTAGCAGTCCTATGTGTGTGGGTATTTGTCTCTTTTTTTACGCTGTCACACCGTTGAAGAAGGTACAACGAGCCCCAGATGAAAAGCCAATGAGTTGTCCACCACACCTGCCTGTAAAAGTTGTAAGCTTTATATTCACGGAACACACCTGATCACGATGAGGTTTGATCGACGTGTTGGCATGCATGGCGCTGAACCCACAGACCCTTACCTTAGATATCTTGTTCAGCTCTTCCACCAGCGCCGTTGTGGCGGGGCACGTCAAAGCATTCTCCTTAAATGCTGTTCCGTTATGCATCAGACCATAGTTCAGCCATTTGTAATCCCTCCCCGACTTGGCTTGATATGAAGGGATCCACCCTTCCTGCTGCATGTAATGCGCAACAAAATCGTCAGCGTTCTGCCCCACCCACGCTCCCGACGGGCGATGCAAATCCAATATCTTCTTCGCCTCCCACACTTTTACAGCCTCCTCTCGTATCTTCATCCAATTCTCCTTCAGTTTCAGCAACCTAGGAAACGTCTCTACTTGGTACCACACCGGCGGTTTCCCCGTCAATTTAGTGGGTACCTCCGACTGCACAAATCCTGCAAGACCGTTGAGGGACATCGTGTTCCCCATCAGCCGCTCCTTTCTCTTTACCAGTTTGCACAGACGCTGGAACCCCAGCAGCTTAGCGCGCTTTTTATCGTAAGAGTGATTGCTCTGGTTAAAAGGGGTTTTTTCTTTTTTTTTGATTGGCATACCCTTATTTTATTGCTAATAACATAAAGGGGGTTGTCCTCCGTGGGGCTAATAGTGTTCCACAGTGCCTGTTGGGTTTATGGGTTCTTACATAGAAGGGTCACACCTCCACTACTTGAGTGGCTTGCATAGCAACCATCGGTACAGACCATTCCAAACCGTCTTCCATCCTGGGCAATGCATAGGGCCTCCTTGCGGCAGTGAACTGCTTCACTTCTACGAGGTCATCCTTGATCAGCATGGCAGCGCCTTTGTTCTCGTTCTCATCCAAGAACCACGGTGATGAGAAGAGACTCATCACAACAGGAAAGTTGTTCAACGGGCTCTTGCGGAAGAGCCGGTATCCAGGGTCGTAGCAGCTGTATTGGAAATGCCACGGGCGGCCTGTCGTGTTGTGGGTCTGCCTCGTGACCTGCAGGGCCGTCTCTCTATTGTCGGTAAATGAGACGCCTCTTATTATGGCCTTCAGCTTGTTGTCTTGCAGAAAGTGCATCACCGCGTTGAATGAGTAGTTGAAAGCCAATCCCTTCTCGAAGTTGTGTAAGAAGAGCGCCGTGGCCTGCAGATCTTCGTCCTCGTCATCCATCGGGTCTGACCACACAATGTCGCACAAGTGCGAGCTTTTCATTATGTCCTCCGTCCTGTTGATGCTGTTCAGGTGCTGCATCCCGGGACCAATTCCACCGCTGGCACACCAAAAGTTTGCGTTTACCACCCCAGCAATGGGGAAGGTTTTGAAGACTTGCAGGCATTCTGTGTACAGTTTTTCATGGTCGCAGAAGTGGTACTTTCTTCGCAACTCCGTGCTAAGTAGTATCGAATGCCCTTTCTCATCCCAGTCGGTCTTGCTCTCTCTTCTCCCTCTTGTGATATATAGCTTATCAGGGTGCATGGACTTTATTGCAAGCAACAGGAGGAGGACTTGAGAGGAGTGGTGTCCCCCATCAATGAGATCGCCTATAAACAAGAACACTTGGTTGTCCTTGATTGTAATGGGCTCTTGGCAAGCAGGTGTGAAGGGCTCCTCAGCTGTGGGTGTATACCCATCGTCGCTCTCTACCTTTGTGCCTGTGAAGCAGGCCATCATGTTGATCATGTCGTAGTAGCTTCCGCGCACAGGGCCTATCACCACTACTTCTTCACTGGATATTTTTAAAATGTTACTCTCCTGACTCAGAACTTCTTTTCCCCTTCTGAGAATCTCTAGGAATGCCTTTTCTTCCAATGGCCTTTCCAGTCCTAATCCTTTCTGCAGCGCTGCTAGGTTCAACTCACCATTCCCAGGCTCGGGTGCACCGAACACCTCCTCACAGGTCATTGGGCGCTTAGGCCGCAGGTGCGTCATTTTCCGCACCACCCACCCAGCCCTGTAGTGCTATGTACGCTGATTGGTTCGAATGGTGATATTGTCTACGGGGAAAAGGTAACATCATCCGGAAGTTTAATACAGATTTTTGTTCTTTATTTCTTTGTTACAGGACCTCCCACAAGACCGAAGCACTTAAGATGCTCCACACGTTTTGTTCGATTTCACCTTCACACAAACCCCCTACGGGGTTTGGTTGCCGTTACAAACCTATCTCTACCGTCCTTCCGTTCCTTCCAACGCTTTATTCTCATGAGGAAAGGGGTAAAATAAAGGGCGAAAACTCTGGAAAGGAGGGCCCTGATTTAGTAATGCGGCAGCTAATGATTATAGAACATTGTAGGGGGTTATTGACTGTTATTCTTTTCAGGTGAATTTGGGTGGCTTCGATGATTGTGATCGAGCTCAAAGCTTTCTGTGGAAAGGGACTTTGAATGGCTGGGCCTAGCGATGTCGCGGACGTTAGGGGGGATGGAGGGGACTGGTACTTTTTCTGGTAGTTCAGGGGTGCTCTTCAGATACTCCTGAGAAGGTCGGTTGGCATGGTTGATCCCAAGTTCGCCAGCTTTAAGGATATCATTGGTCAGATCGTGTGCAGTGATATCAACTATATGCTTCTCAGGGTCGTATTGGAACTCGAAGACGGTCTTCTGTGGGATTGTTAAGTACACGCAGAGCTCGGGCAGCAACTCGCTGAGATATGCAAAGAGGCCACGGCATATGTCAAGATGCCCTATCACAAGCACGGGCTTCTCAGATCTGTTAATGAAATGCAATGAACTGTGGGGGTGACATACTGGTGAATGTCCAGAATCACTTGTTCCAACCTCTGGTTCAGATTCTGGTACGACTCCCCATTGGGCCACCCATAGTGATACTTGTCCTTCTGTCTCTTCGTCCACACCTGTGGAAACCGCTTCTTGATTTCCTCTGGGCGCAACCCGTCACACTCAGCGGCATTGATCTCATTCAACGACCTGTTTCAATATTTAAAAAAAAGAAAGAACAAGCATTCATACTTATATTGAAATGTGTTAAACCTCTTGCCCTGGAAGCATGATTGCGTCTCCACGGCTCTGGAGTTCGTGGAAGAGAACACTTGCATGTTTTTGTGTGAATGCTCAGGCAGGTTGAAGAAGCGTCTGACAGCCGCAGCATGTTGCCAACCCTTTTGTGTGTATTGGATGCTTTAATAACACATACCACTCCCGTCAATCGTGAATCACCACCCAGGCGATTCTCCACCTGATGCTGCGATTCACCAGTACGCACCAAGTAACTTATTTATTTATATTTTGTTGTTTCCGGGACATACGTTGGAGTGGCAGCAGGGTTAAGATTAAGCAGGAAGAACAGAAGCTTTTGTGAAAGATGTGCAGCAACTCTGTTGATTGACACTAGTCCCCCAAGACCACCGTGTGCTTTGGAAGTAGAAAGTTGCACCCATGACAGGTCGTTTTCCGTTTCCTCCGCAAGCGGCTCATAGTTGCGAGGATGCTCTGTAGGGAGCATGGGGTCGGTTGAGTCGATGAAGAGTATGCGCTCCTTGGCAATGATGTTAGGATGCTGTTGCAGCCTTGTTAACAGTGTTTGCCTTGCCTCGGCGGTGCATTTAGTGGCGCTCAATATCCCTGCAGAGCCTGGGTTGTCCTTCAGGAAAGATAACATGGTCGTCACAGCACTTCGGTCATTGCTTGAATGGAAGATCCTAGAGCGAATCCCTTTCCAGTTCAACCACCTGCAAAGCCTTTGAGTGATGAATATCTTCCCCTTCCCGTCGGGGATGACGGCCACAATGACGAGGTTTGTGGTGTCTGAGCGCCAGTGGGTGGTTTCCTTCTTCAGTTTTATTTTCATTGCGATGTCGTGTTTCACAGAGGCGGTCTCTGCCATACCCCGTATCCCACCGAGGATCTGCTGTAGCTTCTGTGTATCTGTCGGAAGCGTGGCACACATCCCAATGTCAGGAAACATGATGTGGGGTGGATATGGCGAGAATTGGAGGACCTTGAAAGGTGGTCGCTGTTTACCACCAATCTCGTATCGCATCTGCCCATCGTTGTTTAGGAAGGTGAGTTGGTTTCCGGTGTTTGGGTCGACAAAGGTGACAGTTGTCGTCGGCAGGGTGGGGATGTCCAGCACTTCTCCACTGTAGTCATCGTCGCTGAAGGTTCGATTTGGAACACTAAAGGTTTCACTGCTAGGGCTCATCACAACAGGTTCCAAGACATCAAAATCTTTGTGCCCACTAGTCATCCCAACGTCGGTGAAGCTGCTGTACTCTGTTTCTTCTGCAAGACAAGGTGTTAGATTCCGCCTTTTACCCCCCTTCTGTGTTAGAAACAATGTCATGTCACACCGGACCTCTTCAGGGCACTTGTCACATAGATCAAGAGCCGTCCTTCCTGCCCCATCACACAGGTTTACATCACCACATAGACTTACTATATATTTTACTGTATCCAATTCTCCATGCAACACTGCATAATGTATCAGTCCATAATTTTCCGGTCCTAACCCATCTAATATTTTTGGTGACTTCAGCACCACCTCTCTCACAGCAATAAACTCTCCACTTTTTACGTTTTCCCACTCCTCCTCACATACCTCATCATGAGGGTTAGCTACAAGTGCCTGGATTGTCTTCAACAGATCATCTAAGATTTCGTTCTGAGATTCTACAGTGCTTTCTTGCAATGGCATATTACACTTTCCTGTGATGTGAGTTGAAACTGGTGAAAGTAAATTCAATAAGTAGTAAAAAGAAAACACTACTGACTGTGCAGTTGCTGGTTGGTAAAGTTCCTGGGAGTCTGTAGAGGCGGTGTTGGGTATGACCCCTCCCCTCCCCTCAGCCGAAAAATGGGACAAGAGGGGACAAGAGGGGACGACATTGGTCAAGAGGGGACAACAGGGGTCAAGAGTGGATACACCTGAAAACCCCCCTAAGTGCCCAAAAAAACTTTTTTTCCTCACAAAAAAAATAGTCAACAACACCCAAAAATTGATTTTTTTTTTTCAAAAAAAAACTTTTTTCTCAAAAGTACCTATTCTAGGCCCTAATAGAGGCTAATAGTGAAAGTGGGATGGTCAGGGGTCAAAAAAAAGTGCCCAAAAAACTTTTTTTCCCTCACAAAAAAAGTGATCAAAAACACCTGAAAAGTGATAATTTACCTCAAAAAAAAGTTTTTTTCACTAATACTTGGCCTAGTAATGGTCTATCTGTCATTTTTCTCTCCTTTATAACTTACCTTTCTCATTCTTTGTATTGAGAAGTTAAAGATCCTGTGGGTGCTGTTTGTTGGTGCATTGAAAGGGGAAGAAAAATTCAAACCACCAGCAGGGTAAACATTTGCCTGGAAAAACTCCTGGACAGAAAAATGTCAGGGTTTTTTTGGTGAATTGGTGGTCACTCCCCATGGCTGATAAATATAGGTTAATCTCTACTTCCTTTCAACACAGGAGTGGAACATCAATCATACTTGACTATACTATAAACTCAAGAAACTAATAAATAATATAAAATAATATAATAATAATCATATAAAAAAAAAAAACTTGTCTTCCCACAAAAATGGATAGGAAGCTGATTGGAGAGCTGCTTGACAAAGCAGAGAGACTGGCAAGCCAGGGGGCTTGGAGTGGAGAATGCACCAGGATAGTGGGATTGCTTTTGAAGCTCATGAAAGGACAGCAGGGACAGCAACAGAAGCAGACCCCAGCCAAGCAACAACAACCACAGCACCAAAAGGCCAGGAAGTGGCAGATGGTTGGGCAACCAATCAGACCCAAGAAGCCAGACCAGCAGAAGTGACCTGTGACCTCCACATAGGCTGACAAACTGAGAGGCTGAGAGGAGTCTCCTGAAATTTTCAGGGGTCTGGAGGGGACTCAGGGGACTGAAGGGACTCAGGAGACTGACCAAAAAATTTCTTTGTGTTTTTTGTGTCACAAAGGCCCAAATTTAGGCTGGAGCTTGCTACTTTTGGTTTCAAAAGTTCAAAATAAGAGGTCCTAGGTTTGGGTGGGATGTGAGGCAAGGCTCATACTACCTTGTTGTGACTATGTAAAAAAAAAAAAAAAGTTGTCTCGATTTTAGTGGTGCCAGGCAGTATGTGACACAGTGGCCACCCTTGTGAAACTTTGCCCTGAAGCCTCCCAAGTCCCATGGCCCTGGTAACTAAGATTCTGGGCCTGTGTAGTTTGCTGCCAGTTCATCACCCTGAGCATCTGCAATATGTTCCTCCACTTGGGCACAACTGGTGATGACCAACATGGAGGTCAACAGCAAACAACACATCTGATGTACTTCTTATATTTCCATATTTCTGTGATCCCCACCACCAAATAACATGAAAGAGGTAAAGGAGACCAGTGACAGGGGGTGCACCTTGGCCGCTTCTGCGTTCCGTGTCATGTCCTTAATGCATGCGGTGTGTAGCTCAACCCCAGCTGGTGCCCTAAGTAGTTTACTCACCCTGAGCATCTGCAATTTGTTCTTCCACTCAGGGTGCTACAGGTGATGACTGGCCAAGTGGATGGAGGAAATGCCTGTTCATCATGTTGGCACCACCTGCACAAGAACTGTTAACTTGATACAGGGGGGCACTGCAGCTGAGTTGTAGCTTCTTCTGTGTTCTGTGTTGTGTTCTTAATGTGTGCAGTGTGCAGCTTAACCCCAGCCGTAGCAACCCAGGGTAACCAAAATTCTGTGCTCATGCAGTTTGCTGCCAATTCATCACCCTGAGCATCTGCATTATGTTCTCCACTTGGGCACTACTGGTGATGACTGACATGGAGGTCAACAGTGAACAACACATCTGATGTACTTCTTATATTTCCATGTTATCCCCACCACCTGAATGATATAATATATGAGTTAAAAGAGGCTGGTGTTGGTGGTGCCCTGCACAAGAACTGTCTGCTTGATTACAGGGGGTGCACCACAGCCTTCTTCTGCATTCTGCATTGTGTCCTTGATCACTGTGGCTGAGTTGTAGCTTCTTCTGTGCTCCATGTTGTGTCCTTAATGTGTGTGGGGTTCAGCTCAACCCTAGCCAGGGCGCCCTGGGTTGTTGTCTCTCAGTACCTGTGTAACATCTTTTCTTGTAGACATCTGTTTATATGTTTGAACTCTGCAGCAAAAAAAAGGGGATGTGGTGTTGTGGTTGTATCTTGTACAGTCCGGTTCAGTCCAGTCCAGTCTGGTCTGGTCCAGTCTGGTCAGTCCAGTCAGTCCAGCATAATTGGGTCGAAATTCACACCAGATCTGGTCTGGTCTGGTCCAGTCTGGTCTAGTCCTAATTAGGATTCACCCATCACTGCTTATGGGACTCTCCCCAACACTGTCATTGTTATTATTATTGATAGTTTTACAACTTTTTTTTTCTTCTTTTTTTCCCTTTGGAAAAAAAAAAAAAAATGGGGAAAAAAAAAAGAGAAAAAAATCCTTGATTTTTTTTGACATACATGATGTGTTTACCTTTTTTTTTTCCCTTCTTTTTTTCTTGTCTTCTCACATTTTTTCACACACCTAAGCCAAGCTGTTGTTTCTGCTTTCCACATCAAATGTTGTATTTGGATGTAATAGAAAAGGGGGGAAATAATAAATAATATGTATAAGAGGAGGGTGTATATACAACCTGTGTAAACAGATTGGTTCCTTGCTTTCAGCACCATGCCCCTAATGCATGCAATGTACAGCTCAACCCCTGCATTGCACTGCCTGTTTGTTGCACATATTTTCATGTTGTCCCCCCCCCCACCTGAAAATAATATATAGGAGATAAATATGATGAGTTAAAGGAGGCCAGTGTTAGCACCCTGCACAAGAACTGTCTACTTGATTACAGGGGGCACACTGCAGCCAAGTTGTAGCTTCTTCTGCATTCTGCATCATTTCCTTAATCACTGTGGCCAGGATGTAGCTTCTTCTGCATTCCACATCATGCCCTTAATCACTGCAGCCAGGTTGTAACTTCTTGCATTCTGTGTCATTTCCTTAACCACCATGGCTGAGTTGTAGCTTCTTCTGCATTCTGCATCATGTCCTTAATCACCATGGCTGAGTTGTAGCTTTTTGTGTTCCATGTCATTTCCTTAATCACAATGGCTGGATGGCCAGGTTGTAGCTTCTTCTGCATTCTGTGTCGTGTCCTTAATGTGTGTGGTGTTCAGCTCAACCCCAGCTGGGGCACCCCAGGTAACCAAGATTCTGTGCTCATGTGGTTTGCTCAGTGATGACAGATGAGGAGGTCAACAGTGAACAACACATCTGATGTTTTTCTTATATTTTCATGTTATGCCCACCACCTGAAAAAGAGGATAAAAGTTTTTTTTTTTTTTTTTTTTTTTTTTTTACCAACAGTCAGCACCCCCATGCATCTTTTTTTTTTTTTTCCTTTTGTATATTGTGCACCCTGTGTTGCATACATCATGTGTGTCGAAAATTTGCAGTGTTGGGGTGGTTTGTGGGCCAGACCCTCAGACCACCAGTCTGGCCAACACTGCCCATCCCTTTTTTTACTTTTTTTTTTTTTTTGCATTGTACTTTTCTTGCAAAGGCCTCTTTTAATATTTTTTTCAAAGCAGGTCTCCCCTTTTTTTACATAGTCACAACAAGGTAGTATGAGCCTTGCCTCACATCCCACCCAAACCTAGGACCTCTTTTTTTGAACCTTTGAAACCAAAAGTGCCAAAAAAATGCAAGCTCCAGCCTAAATTTGGGCCTTTGTGACAAAAAACACAAAGAAATTTTTTGGTCCCAAGGTCCCCTGAGTCCCTCCAGTCCCTGGAGTCCCCTCCAGACCCCTGAAAATTTCAGGGGACTCCTGTCCTGTCCCTTGGAGTTCCCTGAGTCCCTCAAGGGTCTGGACCAACACTGTGCAGATGCTCTGGTGTTGAGCTGCACACTGCACACATTAAGGACATGACATGGAATATTGTGCTGTCAGTGTTGTGGTGATATAGTCACCACTTTCAACCTTGATGATGCAAGAGGAAAAAAAAAAAAAAAGGTAAGGAATTCCCTGTTCCACCAAGTTCCAGTTCCACTGGTTCCACCGTTCCACCGTTCCACCAAGCTCTGACTTTTCAGTTTGGCAGAAGGGAATGGAATGACCCACCCCTGCATGAGCAGAATCTGGTTACCCAGGACACCCCAGCTGGGGTTGAGCTGAACACTGCACACATTAAGGACACGACACGGAACGCAGAAGAAGCTGTGGTGTACCCCCTGTAATCAAGTAGTCTTGTGCAGGTCCTTTAACTCATATATCTCTCACCACGGCTGGGTACACCGGACTGGACTGGATTCACCCCTGGCATGTGGCCACAGGCCATCCTGACAGCCCTGATCACGATGATCCTGAAATTCTGAGTTGGAGGAACCCCTGGATCATTGCCCAATCACGGTTTCTAGTGCCTTCTACCACCTTTGGGCATGCACCAGGCTTCCAGCCATTCTCAAGTGGCAGGAATGGTGGATCACCCCAACACAGCATGGATTTAGACCAAAACACAGTGTTGATGACCTACTCTTCAAAGTGTGTGCACAAGTGGAAAATGCTTGACAGGGGGTGGAACCTCTGTATGAAGTCAGTGGACTTCAGGAAGTGTTTCAACTCCATCCCTGTCACATTAACATTCAACCTGGCAGAGAGACTGGGCATGTCTGAGAACATCCTATGACCACTGAGATCCATGTATGCCAACCTCAACCAACGTTTGCACTTCCAGGTGGGGTAGGGGAGGTGTTCCACACCACAAATGGGATCCTCCAGGGATGCCCTATCTTGCCCGTCTTCATCAATGCCATCCTTGCTGCCTACACCAGGCGATGCATCACCACATCCCCAGAAGTCCTACCCATCTCTTACACAGACGACCTATACCTCTTCTCTAGGATCTTGGAGAGGGTGGTCCAGAGTTCCATTCTCCTGCTGGACAAGCTCTGCCACCTGATGAACATGTTGGTACACCCGGGGAAAACTAAAGCCTTCAGCACCAAGAAGGGGTACAGAGGCAAGCTGGCAATGAGGGACACCGTATTTGAAACAGTGAAAAGCATCACTATGCTGGGGTGCACTGTGTGCTTGCAGCCCACCAGAACGAAGAACACCAGGTTCACCATGGCACTGGATGCGGTCGACAGGCTCACAGTAACCCACATCACAAGATCGCGTAAGGCTCTACTGATAGAGGACTGCATCCTCCCAGCGGCGCTCTATGGAGTGCTCTACACACTGCCCACAGACTCGCTTCTGGACTCCCTCAGGAAGAAGATTACCTCTTGCATATGGGGCCCACACAACCCGACTCGCTCGTTGGGAGCCCTCCTTGGGGTGGCTTTCAAAGGTCACAGGCTGGACCCTTATTCAGCAGCCGCATACCACAGAATCACGACGTTTGCGCGAATGATGCAAAGCGACGAAGGGTCCAGGGCCTGAAGCACGAGGTCAGGAAGCTCCTGAAGGTCCACCTGCGAACGGCCCTAGAAGAGAGTAGACCCTCCTTTCAGGGGATGGGCAACATCGACGAGAAGGCCACCAACGGGCTACACTTGCACCTGGCGACCCGAAATCCGCCCAAAGCTCGAAGGGTGCTACAGGTGATAGTGGGGGCCGTTTTCCCGTTCCATCCCAAGGTCATCAACGACGTGGTTGGGGGGCGGATGAAATGCATGGGATGCGACGCTACTTTCGACATTTCGCAACATACGTCAAGGCTCCTGGAGCACACCCTCTGGGACTCTCGGCCGCCAGCCATCGTGATTAAGGAAATGACACGGAACACAAAAAGCTACAACTCGGCCACAGTGATTAAGGACACGATGCAGAACGCAGAAGAAGCTACAACCCGGCCGTGGTGGTGAAGGAAATGACACAGAATGCAAGAAGTTACAACCTGGCTGCAGTGATTAAGGGCACGATGTGGAACGCAGAAGAAGCTACATCCCGGCCGCGGTGTGCCCCCTGTAATCAAGTAGACAGTTCTTGTGCAGGGTGCTGCCAACACCGGCCTCCTTTAACTCATATATTTGTCTCCTATATATTATTTTCAGGTGGGGGGGGGGACAACATGAAAATATGTGCAACAAACAGGCAGTGCGATGCAGGGGTTGAGGCTTCCTGTACATCGCACGCATTAGGGGCACGGCGCTGAAAGCAAGGAACCGATCTGTTTACACAGGTTGTATAAACATACACACCCTCCTCTTATACATATTATTTATTATTTCCCCCCTTTTCTATTACATCCAAATACAACATTTGATGCGGAAAGCAGAAACAACAGCTTGGCTTAGGTGTGCGAAAAAATGTGAGAAGACAAGAAAAAAGAAGGAAAAAAAAAAAGGTAAACACATCATGTATGTCAAAAAAAATCAAGGATTTTTTTCTCTTTTTTTTTTCCCCATTTTTTTTTTTTTTTTCCAAAGGGAAAAAAAAAAAAAAAAAAAAAAAAGGTTGCAAAACTATCAAAAATAATGACAGTGTTGGGGAGAGTCCCGTGAGTCCCGTCCAGGCCCGTATTCCGTTTTAGGGGACGGGACGGGACTGACCAACACTGGTCAGTCCAGTCAGTCTGGCATAATTGGGTCGAAATTCACGCTGGATCCAGTCCGGTCCAGTCCAGTCCGGTCTAGTCCTAATTAGGATTCACCCATCACTGGTGTAATCCTATGGACCCCTTTTTTACGTTCCCTAGTTTTTTTAAGGGCCCAAAATGCCCTTGGTGAAGAAACTGAAAAATGGCAAAAAAACGACCCCCTTAGGACCCCCCTCCCCAGGCTATGTTGGCAAGAAATGTTTCTGTTTGGCTGTTTCCATTTCCATTTCCATTTCCTTATTTCAGACTTACTTAATAAACATTTCCTTCTAGAAACGTGTTCTTATTATTAGGAAATTCCGTTCCGTTTCTTCTTATTTCAAAAAAAGCTTGGAAACGCATTTCCTTGCCAACATAGCCTGGGGGGGGGGGGGGTGATTTGGTTCCTGATTTGTCACCTGTTTCAATGTTTTCTGGACAACACAAATAATCTTATTTCTTAGTTGCGTTCTCTTTACCTCACACAGCACATCAGGGAAAGACAGCAATATGCTACGGCGGGGTGTTTTGTCAGGCAGCAAGGTGTGCCTGAGTTTATTTGATCCGACTTACGATAAGAACGCTGGGGGTGCACATCAGAAGAGGTCAGATGTTTTACCAAGAATGGGGGCGACAAGGGAACAGGAGAAGCGCTGGAACCCCACTGCTGCTAAAGTCACTCTGAGACGGGTGCCCTACACCAACTCGTCCATTGCAGAGCTTATCGAAGATGCTGAGGAAGCTGTTGCCGGTGTCCACAGAGACCACCTTGAACCAAGGCAGCGTAGATATGTAAACAGGATGGGGCTGTTGCTCACCTTCACAGCACTGGCACTTTACTTCTATACAATTTGGAGATTTGGGCAGGAGGTGTTTGATGATGTCGTCATTCCAGACTTCAGTGACGCGCCAGGTGATAAGCCCGCAACACCTAAACCTAGCCAGTAGTTATGATCCTCCTTTTGTTTTCTCATCGCGTTTTTTAAAAGCCCCTCCCCTGTGTTGATTTATCAAAATGTTATTTTACAGGAGGCAAGCATATGGCACGAGGGAGACCGTGTTTGAAGCTCGACTCATGTGTCGTGGTGGATGAGCCGCCTGTGGTCGAGGCACGTCAGGAGGAAGTCAATCGAGGTGCGTCGAGTGTGTTTGAGGACTGGCTCTTCATAGGAGGTTATCTAGACGCTTGTAATGAAGAATGGATGGGTGCCAACGGGATCACGCACATCGTGAACGCTGCCTCCGAGTGCACCGTGAGCCGCAATGTCTGCCCCCCGTCGCGTGTGTTGAACCTGGAGTTGAAAGACAATGTAGGTGCTCCCATAGCAGACTGCTTTCTAACAGTTTGTCACTTCATCGATGATGCACGTAGCGCAGGGGGGAAGGTCCTCATCCATTGCAAGAAAGGCATCTCGCGTTCCCCTGCTCTCACCCTGGCGTACCTGATCATAAGATGCGAAACACCTCTCGACCATGCATACAATATGATCCTGAAGAAGCGTCCCACCATCTCCCCCAACCTTGGGTTCATCCTTGCACTCAGAGAGCTTGAAGCCACCTGCCTGAACAACACTCTGTCACAGCGTGACAGTTCAAAGGATTCTAGTTCGAGCTCACCCCTTGAGATGCATCAGTAACGCATTATTTTGAAAAAAAAAATAATAAGGAACAGAAGAAAAAAAAAAGAAAAAAAAACGAAAAATCAGCTTCTTAGTCGCTTTAGTTAAACGGTAGAACGTGGAATAGGTGTACAGCCGCACGTTGTTTTTCTTTTTTTTTATATTTCGCACATAAAAAAGTTTGTGTTGATCGTTACCGTCTCACGTGGTGCCCAGAGGGTGGGTCACTAATCCCGGCGTGTACTCCTGAGACACAAGTCTTGGAATGTTGATAAAGATGTCTGATAGATAAAAGGCTCTCCTCACCTCACGTCGTGCATGAGCACTGCCACACCGTGTTTTGAGAAATGCCACACGGATGGTGGTCAATCCATTGCAAGAAAGAAAGGGAAAACAGCGAAAGAAGAAAGAAAATAAATCCCAGTTATTTTATTTATTTTTTTTTTTAAAAAGGAAAGAACGAGAAATAAACAATAAAGAAACCAGTATCAGACATGGCTCTTGTTCTGACCTTTTTTCTTTCTTTTTTTTTCATGTAAGTGTTTGTTCAGTATTTCCCCTTCCCCCCCCCCTTTCCCCTATTTTTTTTAAACCCTTCCCGCCCCTCGCAGGCGGTTATATAAATAGAGAACAAAAGAAGAAAATAAAATGACAAACTAAAAGTAACAACAAGAGAAAATTTGAAGATACACCACACCCCGTCCTACACCACACGCCCACAGAGGAAGTGAGGGCTCAGGCAACTACGGAGCACGGTGATGTTGCACTGTGTGAGTGGGGTGCCGTGTTCGCCTTCTCCTCTGTGAAAGTGTGGATTGATACAACCCTTGTTGGTGAAAACTACTGGGTCACTGGCCCAGTAGTAATGTATCCTTTTGCCACTCCTTGCTGAAGTAAGGAAAGTTTTTATTTTGGCAAAGCATTAAAATTCTACACGTCTAAAATCGCAAAAAAAAAAAAAAAAAAAAGGCACGTAAACAGTACCATAGCGTTCCCTTCCCTACCAGGAGTTCTACGGGTTCCTGGAAGTCATCCATGAACCCCCCCTTCTTTTTTTTCTTAGTTACAGGAAAGAGAAAAGAACAAGGGAAAAAAAGAGAAATAAATGAACATTTTTTTTTTCAAGAGAGAGAGAGAGAGAGAGGGGAAAATAAATTCCGTTTTTTTTTTTTTGTTGTGTGTGGAATTTTTTTTTTCGTTTTCTTTTATCTTGTTTTGTTGCTCGTCTCCCCTTCCCCTCCCACCTACTTATCACACCATAACTAAGCCCCATCCCCAGACAAACACTAAAAAAAAGCGAGTCTCTGGAGAAAAAAAAAAGAAATCAAGGGTAAGAGAGAAAAGAAGTCAAATGATGGTGAGGGAAGATAAAAATTATAATTGAAATAAAAAGGAAAATCTATGCATCAAAGCCTGGTGTTTCCCCCTTTCTAAATCTAATGATATATTTCTGTAAGTCAATGCCCCTTCCGATCTATTCCTGATTTATTGGAAAGGGATTTGAGGTAAAGTACACTTGTTGGGACCCGAAAGATGGTGAACTATGCCTGGATAGGACGAAGCCGGGGGAAACTCTGGTGGAGGTCTGCAAAAAGGTTAGTCTTTGCTAATATTTTTCCACATCGCGGCTTGGGATGCATAGGTCGACTTTTTTTTCTCGAAATTAAGGTTGCTTGTGGGGTTATACCTGTGAAGCAACTGGGTTTCCCCTGATGTTATTCTCTCTCTCTGTTCTCTCTCTTTTTTTTTTTTCATTTCCTTTATTTTTTATAGTTAATTAATTTCACCAATTCTGATTCTTCAACTTTCTGTCTACCTTTAGGTCGTATAAGTCATTTTTGGCAACTCCTGTTCAATGCTGCTGTTGGTTCATCCCTCGCCCTTTTGTTCCCCTTTTTGGGTGGAGGTGAACGCCAAAAAAAAAAGGCGTATTTTCCAACAACAGCAGGAGTCGCGGGAATAAAGAAAAAAAAGGGGAAATACAATAAGAAAAATAAAAATAAAAAGGTGAATCTAGCATGCAAAATTAACTAAAGAGGAAGAAAAGAGAAAAAAAAAAAGAAAATTACATAAAAAGAAGGCAGAGGCCATTACTTGAAAACCTCCTTCAAAATGAAGCATTTCAGGATCTTCAAAAAAAAAGAAGAAAAGAAAAAAAAACCATTAATTCACCAACACTTAGTTTCTATACCCCCCCCCCCCCCGTGGTTAGAAATTCTAATAGGGTGAATTTTTCCGGTTAATGTTGTTTTTCTTTCCTCTCCCCCCCCCCCCCCCCCCCATCAAACCAGCCTACTCACCTTGCTTAAGCAAGGTGAGTCCTTTATTGCCATCTTCTGTAAGTGGGCGGTATCCAATTGGCTAGAATTGGAGCAATTTCTTTTTGAAAATCGTCAAAGGAGGCATTTGTCGGTATTCGCATAAGCCTGCTGGATTCCAGACTTGCTCCAAGTTTTGCGGCGGCACCCCCCCCCCCCCCCATTCGCCAGTGTACAACGGTATCTCCCTCCTCTCCACTGGGTTTTTTTTGTTACTCTAAAAAAAGCACAACAAGCTTCTACCCGCCCCTTATGCTCTTTACCCGTTCAGGAAAAAAAAAAGAAAGAAAAGCTCCTTCGCCCTCCCTTACCAGTGGATGTAGCAGGTTTATTCAGAAAGCCAACTGCTCGAATGCATTTTCTTTTCCCTTGTTGTTTTTTTTTTTTGGCAGCCCCGAGGTCTTCTCTGTCTCTTCTCTTCTCTTTTCTCCTTCTCTTCTCTCCTTCTCTTCCCTCCTTCTTTCGCTTTCTACGTAAGCCTATTCTCTCGGGGGGGGGGGGGGGGGGGGTAAGAGAGTTTAAAAAAAGGCTACGTTTTTTTAAAGACAGTCTCCTTCTGCCACTGATACGGTGCCTCACCGAGTAGAGCGAGGTATTTTTTTAATCTCTTTTTTTTCTTCTCTTGGTGGTGGATAACATTGAGATATAAAGTACATCAGATGTGGTGTTTGCTGCCTCCTCGTTGGTCATCACCGTAGCACCCGAGAAGAAGGTGACGAACAGGTAGCAAATTGCACGAGCGTAGAATCTCGGTTTCAGAATCAAGTGGACAGTGCTTGTGCAGGGCGCCACCGACACTGGATTCTTATATCTCTTATATTTTTTTTTAGTACAATCTACTCCACATCTACTCCTTCCCCTCATTAAACATTTGTTCTTTTTTTGAATAAAAAGGCTTAAAAGACAACTTTTATAACCACCTTTTTCTTTTTTCTTTTAACAACATTATTGTCGAGACTAAAAACTAGTTGATGGCAGTGTAACGGGCTGGTTTACTAGGTAAAATTCCGCTCGTGCGCACAAACAAATGAAACGCCAAACTAGCTTTTTTTTTTTTTTTTTGGAAGTGAACACAACGCTCATCACTCAAAAAGAGGGAAGGCGAGGGAAATGAAAAGATAGTTTTCAAACCCATTGAGGTCCATATGATTTTTATTCCCCCAAAAAAGAGAAACCCCCTCCCCTCTAATCTGTTTTTTTATTCTTGAGCCTATCCTTGATGTAGGCTTGCTTCATTGTGGTTTTTTGTTCTTTTTTTTTAACACCAAGGTAAATGCATCACGGAGGGAATAATAAAAAAGAAAGAGATTGCGCTCTTAAGTAGATTCAACATTATGATCTTCTAGCTGGAGGCGCCCGAACTCCTGCAGGTTCTTTTTTTGAAATTAAAAACCCACCACGTAGATTTACCATTGCTATATCTGTTTTCTTTCTCCTTTTTTATGCTGGTGTTTGGAAAAAAAGAGGGTATCTACCCCTCCCAGCAGTTATACATCCGTTTCATTTCCCTCCCCTATGTCCCCTTGTTCTCCTTTTGACCAACGAACATTATTTTGCCTCAGGCGCCTCCCGAGTCACCTGTAGAAGGTTATGACCACGCTGGCTTGGGTCATGCCAGACAACTTTTTTTTTTTTTACTTTTGTAACTCAAGGTACTTCTATCTATTCTCGAACCCTCCCCCTCCTCACTCTTCCTCTTTTCTTTTGCATGTTCCAATAACTACTCCACCTCCACCTTGAGTTAAATGCTCCCCCCCACGGCGTAATGGTAAGTCATTTTTTCTTTATTCTCTTACTTATTTTTCTATTCTGTGATTTGGTTCACTTCCCTCCCCTCTCTCTCTCCCCCCCATTCTTCTTTTTATGTGTTCCGTGCTTTCTTTCATATTTATAGTACTTGTGCGTCATGAGAACTTTAGAAAAAAAAACTATCACAGTGAACCATGGAAGCAGTCTGGCCAGCCGTTCTCAAGGCATTGAAGAGCCGTGGGCTCGACTTCGAAGATGTGCAGCTTGCTGAGGACGGGGACAGAGAGGACATCCTGCGGGAAATCTTTCCTCATGCGCCGCTGTATAGGGCTTACGCGAATACAATGTGGATCAGGCTATCCAAGATCATTAGCCCCAGGAGAGAGCACCAAATTCAGGGTCAGCTTCAACTGAGTCCTGAGCAGCAACAGCAGCACACGTTCCAAGCACAACAGCAGCAGTTGCAGGTGACGGCGGCAAACACGAATCTCTCGTCGCTCGACATCTGGACAGCCTTCTTGTCATCCTTGTCGTGCAAAGACCTGGCCTTCGAAGATGTGCAGCACGCGCCTGTCGACGACAGGAGCGCAATGCTCCAAGAAGTCTTCCCCACCAACCCTTTGTGGCGCGCACAGGCTGCTTCATTCTGGGAACAACTCGTGCCCACCTCACAGCGCAGGGTTCACAACGCGTCTCCAAGCTCCTCTCCTGTCAACCTAGTTCCCACAGTGTCCTCCCCCACTCCCGCTGCTTCCCCTTCCTCACAGCTCCAACAGCTGCAACTCCAACAGATCCAAATCCAGCAGCAGATCCTCCAGCATCAGGCAGCAGCCATCCAGAACGGGCTGTAGGATTTCCATTTGTTTGTACCTTTGTATCCACGTATTTCTTTTATTCTTTTTTGCGAATCCTCCCAGCACCAACAGGATTCACATGGCGGGTGTTATTAAAGAATGGAAAGCAGGTGCAAGGCCGATAGAGGAAGCACTGGAACAGGGGTGGGACGCGGTCATGGCTGGCGAAGGTGATGCAAAGGACTTACAATTGATTAGCACGATGATCAAAGCGAAGGGGTGTGGTGAGAAGGAAGAAGCACTCCTGACAATGGTGGTCGGGTGCCTTGAGAGGTATCCTGCTGAGAGTGTGGAGGTTGCGTCGGTGCTGCATGAATACTTGAAGGGGCATCAAAGGACGACCCTCCTCGGCAGCGTTTTAGGGAAGGTTGCTGTTCAGAACCTGGACCAGTGCCACAGACTTGCCGTGTTTGATATCATCAGGAGGCACCTGCAGACCGATGATGTCCCCCCCACTGCCGCCTTTGTCAATGACTTCATCAAAGCCATTGACGGCGAAAGGGATCCGAGATGCTTGCTGTTGACATTCGCAGTGCACAGCGCGGTTACCGTAAAGCTGGGCAAGGTTGGGATTGCTTCGGAGGACCCCACCCTTCTTGAGGAAATGTTCGACGTTGTGTCGTGCTACTTCCCCATCTCCTACACTCCTCCCAAGAAGGAAAAGAACCCTGTTTCCAACACTGCCCTGAAGCAAAACGTCCTGAAATGCTGCACGCACCCTTGCTTCTCGGACTTCGCCATTCCGTTTGCTCTCGACAAGCTTTCATCCCCTCTCAGCGAGACTAAATTAGATTCCCTGCAAATGATCAACGAGTGCTGTACCAGCTACGAGGACGGAGAGATGCTGATCGAACCCTATTTCTCCGAGCTGTGGACGCAAATCAGGACAGAAACCCTCAACGCAAGTATGAGGGGTGACGACCTCCTCATGCACAGTCTGTTCAAGACTGTTACGTGTATAGCACAGGTCATCGCGAAGTACAAAACAGACGACCTTCTTCACGCGCACCTGAAGCTTCTCTTTGATGGTGTGCTCAACATGGCCTCCGTGCCGCAAGGCTTTGTCAACGCCAAGACCTACTCCGCTTTGGTGCACTTCACAGCTTCTGCTGCGCCAAACGTACTCAACGTGATCGTAAACAGGCTCATTCCTGTGCTGCACAGTGGCTTCCTCGAGAAGCCCGACGACATCAACAGAAGAGTCTCCATCCTGGGTATTTATAACGCGGTTCTGGGCGCTGCCGCAAAACTAAATGTGCCAGTTGAGGTGGATACAATGGAGGACGCGGTCTTTTCGAGTGCGGAGAAGGGAATCACGACTGAGGGAATGATATTGTGCGGTGAAGCCTGCAGCTCCATAATGCAGTTTGGGACCAAGTCCTCGCCCAGAGCAGCCGAGTGCCTTGTGAGCATACTTTTGAACATCACCGAAAACGAGTCTCGTGTCATGGTTATCAAAGCACTGCAAGCCGCTGTGGTGAAGACCCCTTCCCTTACAAGTGGGACAGTGATCCCCAAGCTCCTTGCGGCACCAGCATTCGACTCCGAGCGTGCCCAGAGTGCATTGCTGTCTATTACAAGCGATGTTAATAACCTTATGCACGTGATATCCCAGACACTGACCGTTCTGGTGTCTGAGGCTACCGCCCAGCATGCTCTCTGTGTTGCGGTGCTTAACAAAATTGTAGACTCCAGCATGCAGTTGAAACCGGTGTCACCTTCTGGTATTTTGACAGCAGCTACAGTATCGGGGGCGGTGGCAAAGTGTGGTAAGGAGCTGCACGGAGCTCTGCAGCTGGCGCTGGGGTTACTTAGTGAAGAGGGGCAAATGGCAGTGCTCGACGAATGCAAAGACAAGGAAGTGTGGTACTCGCTTGTGTGTGGTGTAAGGAAGGGTGTGGAGGTCGCTTTGGACGCGTCAGCGGTGACTGGCGACATGTCCAAGGAACGGGTGCTCGCCATTGCATCCTGTGTGAACAAGTCGCAGAACAGCAAGATGCCTGTCGGTTTTGCGGCATCGCCTCATGTCGGCCTCCTCCTGAAGGCAGGTGTCATGAAGGGCGACGAGGAGTCGATGCAAGCCTTGGTCGAGATGGTCACCAACAACACGGAAGTGTCAGGCGTTCTAAGTACAGTGTTCTCGGATATGCCGAGCCTTGGCCCCGTGCTGGGCCATGTGAGAAAGTTCCTTTGGTCCCAGAAAGTGTATGCAAAGATCCTGCCTGTGTTGCTCATGAGATACAAAAGCGAGACAGATGAAACAAAGAAGGGGCATATCTTTGAAAGTGTTGCTGTGACTGTGTCCCACGCGCCTGCTGCTTTGGTGTCGGCAGATGCTGAGAAATTGCTTCCTGTTGTGACGGGCGGCCTGTCGTGTGAAAACGGTGGCATAGTGGCCTCTTCGTTGGACATTCTGCATACTCTGGTGCAGCAGGACCCCGCGGCAGTGGCGAAGATCCCCCTTCTCTCCCTTCTTGTCCCGTCACTGCTGAGAGCATCTGCCTACAAGCCAAGGAAGAACATCCGTACCACCGCGCTCAATATCCTCAATCTTATTGCTACCGACAAGCATGTGGCACACGCAGCGGTATCTTTCAAGCAGCAGGTAGTAGCAGGACTCATCCCTGTCCTCGATGATCCAAAGCGCATGGTAAGGGCGGCTGCCACAGAGGCAAGATGCAGCTGGTACTTACTTGCATGAGTGTTCCACTTTCTGACCTTTTAGTTTCACTATTCAAAAAGGGCCTTGGTGTGCTGCTACCTGCCACAGAGGTTATCATTGGTTCTGTGTATCCAAGCCTAGGCTGTTCCTCTTACGAGTGCAGGAATCTCACTGCAGCACAGTCAAAGAACCCTTATTTTTTTTTATTACTTGTCTTCTTTTTTTATTTGTGCACTGCTCATCCATGCTTCACAACAGGGGACTAGGGTTGGTTTTTCCTTTAGCGGACCCTAAACACACATAAGCACCCATAAAGATGGGTTGTGGTAGTTCAACCAGTGGTACCGAGACCAAGGCTGATAAGAGGGATAAAGGAGCAGAGGGGAAGTATAAAGCTGAGGAGAAGAAGGGAGGTGCAGTAAAGGAGCCTGTGAAGAACACCCCTGATCCAGTGAAGTCTAGCCAGGCATCCCCGCATCCGGGAACAAATGACGTCGCTTCGCCGAAAGGCGGTGCGATTGAGGAATCGTCAACAAGCCAAGGACGGGAGAAGCACATGCCGGGACCTCTGATGGCCACGTCTCAACTGTCAGACGAAAAGGAGACCACATGTCTCATATGTGCATACGGGCACGTATCGGACATGTCGGGGCTCACCATTGCAGTCTACAACGTGAAGACACACGACACGTACTCCAAGTCCCTGTCTGATGCAGAGCTCACGAAGATCAAGGAAGGTCTGTCGACCCCTGTTATGGAGTGGCCCATTTACTGGAAAATGTTTGCTTCTGCAATGAACAAGGCAGACGTCAAAGTAACCAACCATGGCGCTGCCGCTGAGATCAGAATGAAGAGCAAGGGCGAACCCAAAGAGGCGACCATGTCTGTCGAGCTCCAAAAGCAAACCAGCGCGTACATCCACTTCATCTCGGTCATGCCCAAGATATTCCAACAAAAAAGGAAAGAAGTGGAGGAGGAGGCCAAGGAGGAAAAGAAGGATGACAAGAAGCTGCGAGAAGTAGACTTGTCCAGGAAAGAGGCGGAGTATAACATATCTGAATCCATTTTGTTGGCGGGGGCGACAGCAGAAGCGAGACTGACCCCTGTGCTGGTGACCTTGAGAGAGGAGGCCGCCTCTGCTCTCCGATCGCTCGGCGAGACTACTGGTGAGATCGCAAAAACAAAGCAAGAAATTGAAAAGATAACAGTCGGTGCACCCAGCCACCCTCTGGACGACTTGTACAGCTGTGACATCCCCCCTACCGCAGAGCCCAAGGCCTTAGACGTGTCGACTCTTGGGTGGGGTAGCGACGTCTTCGCGATGGATGTTGGCCTGCACGATGTGGCCTTGGCCCTGTTCGAGTACCACGGCATCACAGATGCCTTCGGCATGGACAAGGCGGTTGTTCTCAACTTCTTCTCTGCGGTGGAAAGGAGATGCCACGGTGTGCCGTACCACGGCGGGTCCAGGGCTACCGACTGCATGATCGTAATGCATTTCATCCTTCAAGCCCTAGAGAAAACGATTAAGTTCGCGAAAGAAGATATCATGGCGGCCCTGATCTGCGCAGGCATCCTTGACCTGGACCACGAGGGGTACGACGACCAGTTCATCAAGAGGGCGGGTTCCATGCTGTCGATGCTTTACAGCGACCTGTACCAGAACACCCAAAACAACCTCACTGTTGCGGCAGAGCTCTTCTACAACGGGAAGCTTGATCTGTTGAAGACACTAACACCCGACCAGAACAAGGATGTCATCGAAACGGTAAGAGAAGCCCTCTTCATCAAGGCCAACGTCCAGATGAAGCAGCCCATGGAGAGACTCCAAGACTTCAGGGCACTCGCAGCGAGCGGTGCCGACTGGACCACCAAGGACAACATCAGACATGCCATCACACACGCCGTGCGCATGACTGACTGGTCTGTGTGGGGCAGGCCACAGAACGTCCACAAGAAATGGATGGAAAAGGTGGCCGAAGAATACTACCGACAAGGTGACGAGGAACTCTCCCTTGGGATGGCACCCTCCAGCTTCTTCAACACGTGGTATGTTTCTTCTTTATTCTTGTTTACCAAACAATAACCACAACAGTTGGACCACCGAGCGCAACCTGCACGACTTGACATTCTCAAGAGGCCAGGCCACATTTATCGATCAGGTATGATCTTTCCCTGTTTGTTTTAACTCTCTTCACAGGTTGTTCTGCCGCTGTTTGAAGAAATGGCACGCTTAGCACCTGACCTGGACTGCTGTGTTGCGGACGCAAAGGCGAATAAAGAAGTTTTTGAGAAGGTTTGTTTCTCCTATGTTTCAACCACAATCACAGGATGGTGGTTCAAGTGGTGCAGCGTTGAAGTCTGCCCTGGCCATCACTCCCAAGCTGTTCGGAGGCACCACGAACGGTGTTGCCTTCGCGAGGGTGGGCCCTGACTCCAACTCGCTGTGGATCAGCTTTGCTGACAGCAAGAACAACCTGTACGAGGAGTGCTTCGACGACATCGCGCTTGCGAAGAGGGGTGTAAAAGACACGGCGCAGTTCCTTGAGGAGGTGGCTGTTTCCTTCAGGGACAGCACATCTACCTCAAGCGTCTCGGGCGACAAGGCAACGCTGAGCGTGGGCAACGTTAAGCTAGACCTGACCACTGTCCCGGGTGGCGATGCCAACGAGATCATGTCGTACCTGAAGTCCTACCTGGAGCTGCGAAGCTTGAGTGCAATGAGGTACGTCGACAGGAAAGTGGAGGAGGCCGCTAACAAGGCAGCCACAGCCGGTAACAAGTCCCTCGCACTGCACGGTGAGGAGAAGGCTTTGAGGGGCTGCATCCAAGCATGCGCTAAGCAGTCCGCCGACTTGAAACCCAAACTCTCCGAGCTTCAAAAGGAACTGACTTCCAAGGGTGGCAACGCTGTGAAGGTGGAGATCGAGGACGCCTTGGCCATCAAGGTGAGGAACCCCCTCAAGGCGCCCCTCCCCCCTGGTGTGACAGAACCCCCTGACAGGAAGGACGTGGACCCGGAAATCCTGAAGATCCTAAAGTCCAAGTACCTCACCAAGGAGCACGGTTCGCCTGATGACCTCACTACTCTCCCCGATCCCATGCAGGCCAAGTGGTGCAACGCCATCACCCCGTACCTCACCTCCGATTTCTGCAATGTATGGGAAAAAAAGTACACACTCATCCACCACACTGTATAGGTCACAAAGAACATTGCTGACGACAAGAGACAGCGCATTTGGGATCTCGTCCTGAAGCTGGACGACTGGGACTATGATGTGTTCGACTTGCAGGTATACTTGAAACACAACAAGAACACCAACACAACACAACACAACACAGGAAACAATGTCTGGTGGGATCAGCGGTGAGAACCTGAGATCGCAGCCAAGCGGTGGTGCCCTGTTCATCACGGCCTACGCCTTGATGTACAAGTGGCAGTTCATGCAGAAGTTCAACATCGACGAGAACACGCTGCTGAATTGGTTGTCGATTGTGGAGGCGGGGTACCACCCGAACCCGTACCACAACAGCATGCACGCGGCAGATGTGCTGCACGTGACGCATTACATCTTGGGGCCTGGGGGGTGCAAGGACAAGGTGAAGGCGACGGATGAGGAGATGTTTGCTGCGATTTTCGCTGCAGCAATACACGACTACAACCACCCTGGCATCAACAACGCCTTCCACGTGAGGTCCCAGAACTACTTGGCGGTGCTGTTCAACGACAGGAGTGTGAACGAGAACATCCACGCGAGCAGTGTGTTCGAACTGATGAGGATGGAGAAGTTCAACATCCTGAAGGCCTTCAAGGGTGATGCCTACGCGAAGATGAGGGATGATATTGTTGAGTTCATTCTGGGGACAGACATGGGGCTGCACGCGATGATCCTCTCGAGATTCAAGAAGAGGCTCGAGACCACGGACTCTAAAATGCACAAAACGAAAGCGGACAAAAACCTTGCCATCACAATGTGTGTGAAAATGGCCGACATTTCCAACTGTGGCAGACCGCAGAAGTTGTACCACGGGTGGTGCAATGTTATTGTAGATGAGTTCTTCCAACAAGTATGTGAAGAAAAAAAAAAAAAAAAAGAGAGAAAACAAAAAAAAATCCAGGGAGATCGTGAGCGCTTGCAGGGCATGCCTGTGTCTCCCTTCATGGACCGGTACACAACTGTCATGGCGAAGGGGCAAATTGGTTTCATGAATTACATCGTGATGCCGCTGTTTGAGTGCATGGGTGAGTTCCTTGAACCAATGGTGTGTTTTTTTTATTTATTTTTTATTTTATTTTATTTTCTTTACCACAGAGCAAAGCATCTATGATTGCAGAGGAAAACAAGGGATTCTGGCAAGAAAACGAAGATTGGTAATATATGTTTAAAAAAAAAAAAAAAAAAAAAAAAAAAAAAAGCGTGAATTTTTTTTAAAAAGAAATTGATTTTTTTTTTGTTTTTTTTTTTTTAATATCTCCCCTTCCCAATAAAGAAAAAAGGAATTAAAAAAAAGACCCCCCTGTTTTTTCCCCCCCTGTCTCTACTCTTTTTTTGTGGGAAGGGGGGTTTTTTTTTGTTTTTATTGTTCGTAGTTTTTCTTTATATATTTTTTTAATGAGGAAATTAGTACTAAAATATCCAAAAAAAAAAAAGTATCTCTCCTCTCTTCGGGGAAAGGTGGGAGACAGTTTTAGGCGAAACAACATTTTGTAGTTGTATTTTTTTTTTTAAACCCTGTTATTTTTGTTATCTTTTTACTCGTTGCCTAATGTCGGCCCTAGCCCATGAACGGATCACAGAGGGAGTGCAAGAAAGAAAGAAAATAAAAAAAAGGAGAAATACAAAAGGTATAGCCGTGGAAAGTAGATAGCACATATGCAAAGGAACAAAGAAATAGAAGAAAAAAAAGTGCATTAGGAAAAAAAAAAAAAAAAAAAAAAAAAAAAAAAAAAAAAAAAAAAAAAACATTGTCTAATTTTTTTATTTCTCACTCCAACTTCAGAGGAAAGCAAAAAAAAAAGAGAAAAAGGTGGTGAAATGATCTGCCGGGAGGAAGCAGAGTGCTTCCCCCCCCCCCCCCCAACACTTTTCGCTTCAAACAAAATATCCCCCCCTTTTTTATGTGTAAATAGTTTACTCTTTCAATTCCCCCCTTTTCCATGGACCCCCCCCATTATGAGGTGATTTTCCCCATTTCTTGAGACACAGTTTTGGAAAAAAAAGAAAGAAAAAACAAAAGAAGAAGCGGGGGGAGGGTAGGGAATTATTAAAAACCAAAAAAAAAGAGGTCTTGTTAAAGTTTCTCTCTTTTTTTTTTAAATCAGTTATTATTATTTTACTTTACTTTCTTTATTTTTTATCTTTGCGAAAGGAGGAAAAAAAATCAACCAATCAAGAAAAAAAGGATTTTTATAGGGGGGGTTTTTTTTACTTTCAAGCACCCGAAAGGGGATGGTCAAAAAAAAGAGCTAAAGGAAGCATCTTTGGTGGAGTTTCAATATCCCCCCCCCCTCCCCCACCACTACCACCAACCCCTCTCTTTTTTTTCTTTTAAACCCCCTCACCCCACAATCTGCGAAAAGAAGAAATGCCCTTCAGCCCCCTCTTTCCTTTTACTTTATATCCCTGTAGCTGTCCCGTACCCTTCTCTTCTCACTAACCCCCCCCCCCCCCCTGGTGAAGTACTGGCAAAAAAGAAAGAAATAAAAAGGGGGAAAAAAACAAGCTGGTGTCTGATACTAGGAGCCAAATTGTTCGTGTTTCTTACATGAAAAGGTGTAGAAAGAAAAAAGAACTATCCCCCCCCCCCCCCCCACCACCACTCCTTCCCTTTCTTTGTTTAGTTATGTAGGCTTTCCCCCCTCTTTTTTATTTATTCTACCCTGGTTGTTGGTTGGACTAGATTTTCTTTTTGTTTGCTCCTTTTTTTTTTTTGGACATTGAGGAAAAAAGAACTCGAAAAAAAATCTCTGCGACAACCTTCATTTTTTTTTTTTTCATTTTTCTTTCTTGAAGACCGGGGGGAAAAAAAAACTTGGCAAAAAAAGTAGGTTGCTGCTGTTTTACCCCTTCCCCACCCCTATACTGGGAAAAAAAAAGTGGTTAACTTTCACTTAAAACCAATGGCCGAAGAATGCTTTTTTTTTCTTTTTTTTTCTTGGGGTTACAGCCCACAATTACCCTTTTTTTCTAGTGCGAGAGTTTCGTGGCAAAAAAAAAGAAGAAAAAAAAAAGAGAAAAAAAAAACCCCCGTAGCGAAAAAAAAAAAGTCTCTTGTAACCTCCATACTTCCCTTGGCTTTCTGGCTTTTGTAATAATTACTTCTTTAGAAAACGGGTGAAACAGGACTACAGAGACAAGGAAAAAAATGAACGAAGGAAAAAAAAAAGAAAGGAATTGCTTTCACTACTTACATGTTAATTAATTTGCTGTAAAACGAGAAGAAAAAATATATATATATATCGAGAGGTGGGTCCTGTACGGGGGGGAGAAGAAAAAAATTCCCCCTGATACTTTTTTTCCCTTCTATTCCCCCGGCACTTTTCATGTCTTGCAGTATGCTTTTTCTCCCCCCCCTTTTTTCCCCTAAGGTTTTTATATCGAGATGCAAAGGGAGTGAGAAAAAAAGAAAAGAGAAAGAGCGAAGAAAAAAAAACCCCAAAATAATCCTCTTCACATAGAGTTCAGCTCAGGGAAAAGTCCCCACTCCCCACCGCCTGTGGACCATCCTCTCTCTGAGGCCATTTTTTTTTATATTGACTACAACCCCCTACACCCCTACACCACCCTCTCAGCTATAGCCTTCCATAAGGTTTCGTAAGAGGGAAACAAAAAAAAAGAAGCAAAATTTCAGTTTTTACAATCTGAATGTACTCACCTGAAGGAAAAAGGAAAGAGAGAACGGAAAAAAAAAAAAAAAAAAAAAAAAAAGAAGAGAGAAGGAAAAGGAGAGCTTTTTTATTTTCGGGTGGTGGGGATAACATGAAAATATAAGAAAAACATCAGATGTGTTGTTCGCTGTTGACCTCCTCGTCGGTCATCACCGGTAGCGCCCGAGTGGAAGAACGTAATGCAGATGCTCAGGGTGACGAACAAGCAGCAAACTGCACGAGCGCAGAATCTTGGTTACCCGGGACACTCCGGCTGGGGTTGAGCTGTACACCGCACGCATTAAGGACACGACGCGGAACGCAGAAGAAGCTACAACTTGGCCGCGGCGTGCCCCCTGTAATCAAGTAGACAGTTCTTGTGCAGGGCGCCGCCAACACCGGCCTCCTTTAACTCATATTTATTTTTATTTTTTGTATTTATAAAAAAATCCTGCAATACAGCAATACCCCCTTTTTTTCGCGAGTTTTTTTTGTTTTCAGTTTAAGGGGGGCCTAAAAAGGAAAAAGTAGGGGGGAAACAAATCAAGATAGTGATATCTATGGTCCACAGCTTTTGTTTTTTTTATTGTTTTTTTTCCCCCCCCTTTTTTTTAGGTAGCGCACATTGATACAGTATTCAATGATTCTATCTTTTTCGTGAAAACAAAAAAAAAAAGAGAAAAAAAAAGGGTTTATAATACGGGTTGCAACAACTCTCTGTGCAGCCAGGTTATAATACCCACATGAAAAAAAAAAAACAAGATGCTCAGGAATAGTTTTTTTTTTATTTCTTTCTTTTTTTTTATATTTCCCTTCACCCCCTTTTTTTTTATTCTGTGTTCCCTCTCCTTGTTCCTTTTTTTTTCTCTCTCTCTTTTTTTTTTTTTTACATTTTACATTTCCGTTTGTGTCAGCAATAGGTCCCCAGAGGGGGGGGGGGAGGAAGGTGGAAGAAAAATTGGATACCTATCGCACCCTCTCAGCTTACAAAATTGCTATTTATCTTTCCTCCCCCTGCAAAGAAAGTAATGAGTAAGGAAGAAAGGGGATAAGGAGCCCCCCCCCCCCCCCCCCCCCGCAGCGAAGTACCTAAACAAAAGCCAGGCATTACGTTTTCAAGCTTCACAGTTGTGCTTTTGTTTCATAAAAGGAAGCTCTAAAAAAAGCAACAAAAAATGGGGGGGGGAAAGGGGGATCATGAGAAGGTAAATAGTCAAAAAAGAAGAAGAAGAAGGCGAAGCTTTTTAAAAAAAAAGAATTCACCCTTTTCTTTATTTCTTTCTTTTCTCTCTTTCTTCCTCTCTTTTCTTTCTCTCTTTTTCTCTCTCTCACTCTTTTTTTTTTTCCATCCCCTTTCACAGTCCACACGGTTACATACACAACTTTGCTCTTTTTTTAAAAATATCCCTTTTCTCCCCCTGCAAAAAAAAAAAAAAAAAAAAAAAAAAAGAAAGAAAAAAGAGCGAGCCCTCCCTTTCCCCTTCTATTGTGGTATAGAGAAAAAACAAAGCGATCCCGCCACCAAACCACCACCACCCCATAGTGAGAAAAAAAAGAAATAATATTCCTGCCTTTTTTATTTTTATCTCTTTTTAAACCCTGTCCCCCCCCCCCCCCCTATTCCACCTCCAAATATAATTTCACAAATAAATTTTTTTCCTCCTTTTTTTTGTTTTTTTTTCGCATCTCCTTTTTTTTTCCCCCCACACTCCCACACCCTTCTTTCCCCCCCCCACTTTATTTTTTCTCTCTTTTTAACTTTTCTACCACAAAAAAAACAAGAAACAAAAAAAAGGAACAAAAAAAAAAAGAAAATGACACAAAGCTGCGCATACCCTGAGAATGTGGCAGACTTTCACGATGCCGTCAAGAGGTGCGACACCGAAATGATTGAAGGCGTGGATGTGAAGTTGCTGAACCAAAGCGACGAGCATGGGTTCACGGCCTTGATGTGGGCGGCATGGCTAGGACACGTTAAGGTAGGAGAGCTCCTCTTAGAACTCGGAGTGGATAAGGAAGCCCAGGATGTCGACGGGCAGAACGCCCTGTTCCACTCCTGCTGGCAAGGGGAGGGGCGGTTTGCCTCCTTCCTCGTCAACAACAACGTTAATTTAAACGCAATTGACATTGACGGTGAAACCGCCCTCATGGCCGCCGCGCACCAAGGCCACAAGTCCATCGTGTCCACTCTCCTCGACCACAAGGCCGACGCCACTATCATTGACCGTAACAACATGACTGCCGTTGACCATGCCCTGAAGTGGGGCAACCATAAGGACATCGCTGATCTCATCAAAGCCGTGCTCCCCGAAGGCAGCCATGTCAAGGAAATGACGAAAAAGTTTGAGCTTCGGCCCGAGGCCCCTGTTGTTCTCCAACGTTACGTGCGTCAATGTGATGAGGACGACACACCGTCTTCGCCCTCTTACAGATCCTCCACACCTGGTGTGTCTCTTGAGGAGCCGACTGAGGTTGCCTCCACGCAGAACTCCAACGACCCTAAGGTGACACCTAACTGGGAGGAGGTCGAAATCGAGAGTGAGAGCGAGCCCAGCATTCGCCGCCACAGCATCGAAACGGAACGTGACGACGACATCCCCGAGGCGTCGAAGGAGTCGTGCGAGCCAGAGGACATCGACATCGGGAGGACGCCTGGCATCCAGATCTGGAAGAGGAGGCAGACCGTGAGGCTGGAGGTCGACGTGCGCTGCGAACCTTCACCCGAGTACGAGAGGTACATGTCGCCCCCGCCCGTGGACACGGAGGAGTCCTTCAACGAAGATGTCAAGAGGTTTGTGAACTCCTTCCCCCCCGTCGCTACCGGGTGCACCGTCTGCGAGGGGAGTTCCGAGGACACAAAGTTTATGTACTGCGCGGATTGCGACGAGACCTTGTGTGAGACGTGCTGGAAGAACGAGCACCAGAACAAGAAGAGGAGGGAGCACGTTCCCAAGCCTGCGGTGAGACAAGAGGCCAGATTTGAGGCTGTTGCACAGGTAGCCGTGCAGCTCTCGCGTGTGCTGGAGAAGACGGAGAGACAGAGGGACGGCATTATAAACGAGATTTCCAAGCACCAGGAGGTGCAGACGGCTCTTGTGGAGAACCTGCATGCGGAGCGCTTGAGAAGGTCGCAGCTCGAGGAGGAAGTGCACAGGGTGAACCAAAAGCTCAAGGACACCAACAATATCCTGCACACGAGGGACCAGAAGTACCAGAACTACATCAAGGACCTCCAGGCCAAGCAGGCATCCGAGAAACACAGTTTCCAGGTGCGTGAGGCTGAGATCAGACGCCATGTGAACATCTCGACCAACGAGCTGTCCGAAGCCCGCAGGCTCTTCGCACTTCGCGAGGCGGAGTACAAGCTACAGACACAGACTGCTAACATGAGGGCACAGCGTGCATCGGCCAACCTGGAACAGTGCAGGGTGGACATGACAAGAATGAGGTCTGAGAACGAGAGGGTACGCGAGGACACTGCCAGAATGAGGCACAGGCTGGATCTGGAGCGCATGAAGGCACAGCGCATGGAAGAGGAGAACAAGAGGCTGTTGAAGCAGATCCAGAGGATGATGCCCGAGTACGAGCAGAAGAGGTCGCGCAGCGAGTACACCTTCCCCAATGCAGGCACAGGGGCGGGGTACTTCAGGAGCGGGACCGGGTCGGGTGTGCCACCCCAGTACTCGAGGTACGGAGGATCAGGATCGGCTAGTGGTGGTGCGGGCACCGGCCCCACGCCACCCCCTTCGTCGCTCTTCAGGAGCGGGCTGAAAGAGGAAGTGAAGGAAGCCCTTGCCATGGTGAAGAAGTACGGCATTGAGAACGTTGATGACAAGGCCATCAACTCCCTCTCCAGCAACTTGTCTTCCATCACAGTCTTCGAAGCATGGGTCATTATCGACCTCCCGATGGGCTCCTCTGGTGCCCGTGACCGTGCTAAAAAACTCCTTACCAAGCTTCACCCCGATCGTGCAGCCACCAAGAGCGACTCTCTCAAGGACACCCTAAGGAAGAGGTTCCAGATCGTGAACCACCTCAGGCCCCTCCTCCCCGACAAATAGACGCTGAAGAAGAAAAACAACAAGGATTTTTTTTTTTTAAATAGATACTCTTCCCTCCCCATTGTTAATCGCCCGTGTTATTCCTTTTTCTCTTCCTCTCGAATCTTAAAAGCTTTGTTTTATAATGCATGAAGAAAAAAAAAAAAAAAAAGCGGTTTTTTTTTTTGAAATATTTTTTAAGTTTCTCTTTAAGTAAACGGGACTTGTCTTTTTTTTTTTTCTTCTGTTTTTCCTTGTCCGCACGCCGCTTCTTTTTTTTCCTTCATGTTTTCTCCATATTCTTTTTTTTTATTGTACTTGGCCGTCCCCTCATCCCTTGTCCACACTCACATTTTCTGTTTTTTTTAAATTAGATATTGTTTTCACTCTTCTTCCTTCCCTCTTCCTCTCACAACCGTGACGGTGCGAGAGAAAGCCCTATTATTTATCTACCCCCCCAAAAAAACAAATAAAAAAGACCACACACGAGCAGAGGACTGCACAGGCAAACCAGCCAACATGTCTGTTCTTCCACTCACTTATCTTCTTTATGTATTAGAATTTCCTTTTTCTTCCCCTTCCCTCTTCTTTTTTTTCCTTGTTCCTCCCGTGCCGCTGAAAAAAAAAAAAAAAAAAAGCCTTTTTTTTTTGCTTCCAAACCCGTCCACGCATCCCTATTTATTTATTTCTTACCGTTTGCAACGTCTTATAGGTAGATGCCTTTGGGCTCGACTCACTCACTTGACTTTGATGGTGCGAGTTCTCATTTGTACTACTGCCTTGCAAAGGAGCATTTCAGGGGAGGAGGCCAAGGGGCGCAGCTAGAGAGCGCAAGGGTGAACATACCCTCAACAGTATTGTTCGAGCAAGGCTTCGCTAAGGCGTGGTTTAGTTCCGTGAAGTCACACGACGGGCCGAACCTGCAAGTTAAGCGAAAGCTTGCACGGGATGTCTCCAACTGCGAGATCTATGACATCTTCACCAAGAACGCCAAGCACGACAACGATATCGCAGCAACCTTCATCTCCAGCCAGAAGAAGGACGTAAGCGATCCAGGACAAGGCGGACGTCTTGTTCAATACTTCACTAAAAAAGGTTTACGTGAGTTCCTCTCCGCTCCGGGGCAGAAACCGAAGGGTATTCTCCAAAAATTCGCGCCTCCAAAAGGCACCAACAACTGCACCATTAAGGCTGTCTGGTCGCAGCGTGTCACCATCGCCGAAGGATGGCGCAATGCCACCCCGATCAATCAGTGCAACAAATCGCCTTTTGAACGTGCTGCGACTGTTGAAGAACCCAGCCTTGGCAACCAGGTAGTAGTTACGTCACCACAGGTGGCAGCCATCCGTGTGGTGTGCAGCCACATCGTGCACCATTTGTTTCTTGTGGAGCATGTGCGAGTGGTGGGAATGGTGCTGCTCTTCAAAGTTGACACACACGACAGCCTTCGTCTGCTCTACTCCCTGTCCATGAGGGTGCAGACGGACTCTGGGCTCCACGATTACCATGGTGCAGATACGCCTCTCAACTTGTCGGTGAAGTTCCAGTCGTACGACAAGCACATGGAAGAGGAGAAGGAACGCATTGCCGACGAACAGTACCGACAGTCCGTTGCTTCACGTAGGCTGCCGAATATCAAGAACCCGCCCCGTAAGGAGGCTGTGACAGACATTGCGCCCCTTTCCGGCGTCTGGAGAAGGTACATGCGAGAAAAAAACCGTGCTGTCCTTAACGACTCCAGCGTGGTGCCCGAGAAACACGACTCCAGCCAGGTCTTGAAACGCAGGTGGTGGCGCGGGGTATCCTTCGATGTCCCGGAACAGGTCTTCTGCAGCTGTCCTGTACCTGCACCCACGGGGGCCAACCTTCCACGCCCAGAAAAAACCACACGAGATCCCGCCCATATCGGAATCTTCAAGTCCGTCAAGAAGGGCAGACTCCTGAACATGGAAGACTATGATTTCGACCCTGCTAAAAAGGTCTCATTGCCTATGCTGCACGCGCCCCGGTCGATGCCTTTTCCCGTCAGTAAAACATCCCTCCCCCCGCCCCTGTTGCACGGAGATGATGCTAGTAACATAGATGGAGCAGAGACGCTCCATGATGCAGAAAGCCTCTCGAGGCGCGCCTCCTCCGTCCTCGACGACGAAGGCACTCTCACCTTTGTACAGGACATGATTGCGGGTGTAAAAACCTTTGCGTCCGAGCTCCTCTACTCTGCTTACTCCCACTTCTTGACGACCACCGACGATAGCGACTTCAAGGCAGTCTACCCGCTGACGGATCTCGTCGATGTCCTGTCGCCCTCGGATCTTGACGACATGTTCGCGCGGTGCGGGCTCATCGCCACCCAGAACAGCACCTCGCTACGCGTGTCCATCCCACGCGTCTCGCATGAGTGGAACCAGAAGTTCAAGACGCACGATGCCATCCAGCACCACCTCGACGACATCCTCCAGTCTAACGGCTGGCTTTACAAACGAGTTCTCGGCTACTTCCGTAGCAAGTAGTAATGCATTATTGTTGCAGGTTGCCTTCCATTACCAAATACAACACCCCAGAGCAGGTAAGATGGCGGCTGTCCCGACCTCAGCTCTCTCGGCAGCCATGGTAGGCTGGGGCTCAGGAGACACTAGCAAGGCGCTGAAAGCTGGTCTGTTAGGCGGTGTCATTGGGAGTCTGGCTGGCGAGGAACCGATACTGAGCGGGCTAGCAAGCATGGTGATAGGAGGCGCTTGTAGCGGGGACGCCACATCGTGGGTAGTGAGGGGTGTGGCGGGATTGGGTACGGGGGATGATATTGTGGCCTCGATGGCAGTGGCGGCAGGCCTGGAGGGTGCCAGACGGCTGGTGCCGAAGGAGACCCTGCCCGCCGTGATATCGACCCTCAGTAAGACAGAAGGGGTCGACAAGCTGTGTAAAGCGATCCAGAATACGGCGAGGACGCTGCCCAACGTGATGCAGGTATCGGGGAACAATGCGTTGGGTTTGGAGAAAGTAGCTGCTGGTGCTTCGACGGCTAGGGGTGTGATGTGCCTGGGGCAAGGCCTGCGGACGCTGCCGAGGGTGTTTGACTCCGGCACGACTCGCGTTGCGCGTGTGAAGGCGCTCAGCACATTGACGTTCCAGACTGCAGACAATGTGGCCTTCGCCGCGAAACACTCGTTCGTGTCATCTGCTGTAGGGCAGAGAGCGGGACTGCTTGCGCGACGTGCATGTCTGGCGGCCTACGCAACTGATTTCTACCTCGCTAGGACGCCTGCTATGTCTACACGTGCGCTGCTTGATTTTATTGCAACATTTAGAGCGGCACAAGTGACCGACAGGGCAGACAAGCTCCCCCCATGGGTTGACTCTGCCGCAGCACTGGGTGCTGTAGGCATCTCGGTATGCAACCTTATCTCCAACACCCTCACAGATATCGCAACTCCTTGCCGACGACATCCGCTCACGCAGAGAGGCCGCCGACAAGAAGCAGTAGAGCCACGCTGTCCCATGAAGGACTCTCTGGCGCGCTTGCTTCTCTTTCCAGAGTTTTTTTTTTTAAACCCTTGTGTCTCGCATGCATTTTCGAGTTGCAAATGTCTTTTATTTATTTACTTTCTAATGGCCTTGTCATCTATTACCCTCCTAAACAGGCCTTAGCTAATCACTACAAAATGGGAAAGGTCCACGGCTCCCTGGCACGTGCCGGTAAGGTGAAGAACCAGACCCCGAAGATTCAGAAGACTGAGAAGAAGAAGAAGTCCGTCGGCCGCGCTAAAAAGAGGATTCAGTACAACAAGAGGTTCGTGAACCACACTGAAGGTAAGGTGTACAAGCCCAACACCCAGCCCCTTGGTAAGCTCGGGTAAGACTGAGGTTCAAATGGAACAATCATTTTATTTTTGAGTGTTAGCGCTTGTTTTTGTTTTACCTAGTTACCATCTGTCTCGCTGCCCTGTTGCTCTGTCATAAAAAGGTTGATATTCCTTTTCCTTTCTTCGCCCCCCGGTTGTCCTCGTATCTGACAAATAAAAATGAGACACATAAAACTAGACAGTTAGGTACCTTTAATTTAAAAAAAAATGGGAAAGGTCCACGGCTCCCTGGCACGTGCTGGTAAGGTGAAGAACCAGACACCAAAGATTCAGAAGACTGAGAAGAAGAAGAAGTCTGTCGGCCGTGCTAAAAAGAGGATTCAGTACAACAAGAGGTTCGTGAACCACACTGAAGGTAAGGTGTACAAGCCCAACACCCAGCCCCTTGGTAAGCTCGGGTAAGACTAAGGCCCCAAGATAATAAAAAAAGGGGGGAAGTTGGGCACGCGGGGTAACATAGAGAAGAAAGAGGATTGTGTGGGCTGAGGAGGGGAATGGTTAAACCCCCCCCCCCCCCCCCCCCTTCAGAGGAAAAAAGGAAAGTACAGTATTTAAAAATAACATTTAACATCTGAGGGTGACCCCTTCTTTGCAGCCCTCCCACGTGTGCATAGTTTCAACTAACCCAACGCACCACGCACATAGAGAGAGAGCACTTCTTCCTCATCAGAACTGTCCCAGCTCCCGCTGTCTTGACCCCCCCCATTCATTTATTTTTTTTCTCACCTCCTTCAGTTCAGTTGTTTTCATTTCTCTCCAGGTTGGAAGAATAAAACAAAAAAAAACAGCAAATAAAAAAAAAGGGAACACACAGATAAAGAAAATAAATTAAAAAAAAAAAATGCTCATGTGATTTGAGAGGGGAAAAAAAAAGAAATGAATATGCATGTGTATGCTGTGCTCCTTTTGCTCCCTACGCTGCACGGCGTTGGCGGATCCTTTGCAAACCCTGTTGAAATCAGCGAGATATCCCCGACTGAGGCACATGCGCTCCAGAAACAAGATGAATATCTGTACACAACAACGACTAGTAAGGTAACTATCTACAACGTAAGCCAGCCGACCCCAGTCAAGGTGGTGGAAGTACCGTGCCAGCGGCCATGTCTCTACTTCAGCTCTGTGCTGGTGGACGGGGACTGGATGTTCGTCGGCTACGGGGGGGTCGGCAATGCGTTCAATATCTATGACATTTCAACACGGGAAACCCCACAGCTTGTCTCCACAACCTCCCTGACGGGCTTGCCCATGGGCGTGAGAAGAGAAGGTCAAAGCCTCTACGTCTTCACTGCTAGTGGCATCGAAGTCATGGACATTGTTGACCATGCGAACCCAGTTCCAGGTTACGTCCTCAGCCTCGCACGCCTCGACGATTTGTTCATCAAGTCCAATACAGGCTACGGCCTCACAACCCAAGACGGCTCCCTGCACATCATCGACCTCAGCTCACCCACACTGGCCTCTTCTACTTTTAACATTTCAGGCGCGCCCGAGCACATCTGGGTGAAGGACGAGTTTGCGTTTATCACCCACCGTTCCTCACAAGGCATAGAGGTCTTCAATCTGTCTGGGACATCCCCCACTTTGGTAGGGGCCAACACCGAGACAATGGGAACGGAGGGTCTCTGGCTCGACGAGGGCACGCAGTCTCTGTATGTTGCCGATCAAAGGAACGGGATGAAGATATTCGACGTCTCTCAGCCCATCCCCGTCCCTGTGTTGCTCACGTCGTGGCTCCCAATGGACGGGACCAACATTACAGCTTCTGACGTGACTGTCGACAACGGCATCGCGTACCTTGCGGCAGAACTTGAGGACAGGATCTTCATCATTGACGTGTCCATCGCACCTACCCTTGCCCCGCCGACCTTGTCACCTCCTACGCCCTCACCTCCTACACTGACCCCTCCTACCTTGAGTCCTCCCACTTTAAGTCCCCCTACACCATACCCTCCTTCACAGGCACCGCCTACGCTCTCACCGCCCACACTTTCACCTGCTACACCAGCTCCAGGAACACCATCTCCGCTTGTGTCTGCAAACCCAACTGCGACCTTGACCCAAGATGACTCCTCTTCGGCACCTACCTTGTCATCGAGGACAGAGACCTTGGGCAACACGGCAGGCGGCGTCTCTTCGGTAGCCGGCCTCGTCGGGTCCAACGCGGGGGTGTCTGTGATGCGCTCCATGAGCATCGCACGCGGTGTGCTGTGCACAGAATCTGACGACGACCCCCTCCCGCGGGTGATGCATCCCTTGGGGTTCACCGTGGACGACAGCAACTGGGCAGGCTGTGTGGTGGGGAACACGATCTTGTGCGCTGGGTTACCTGCTGTGCTATTCTTGGCCTACACTGTGATGAAAGTGGTTCACGGCGGGGACGCCACGAAGGCGGCAAGCGCGGTGAGGTATCCGTCGCTTGTTGCACCCTTCCAGATGCTGCTGATGCCCTCCATCGTGGAGTGCGCTTTCCACTTGCTGCTGAACGGGAGCAGCCGCACAGTGGGCTACGGCGTGCTGGGCGTCGCAACCGTAGTGCTCTTCGTCGTTGTGCTCACGCTGTACGGCTTCACGGACACGACGAAGTGCAGGTTGATGCGACCGGAAGCAAGCGGCTCGCGTTTGAAGAGCTACTTCCTGGGCGGGGCAGCATGGGCATCTATACACCCAGGGTATGTGGAAGGCAGAGGCGTGCTGTTCGAATCCTTCGAAAACCTAACGTGGCTAAGAGGCCAGCACTACTTAGTAGAGTTCGGACATGTGATTCCTCTCTCGATACTCGCAGCGGTGCCAAGGCTGGGGCGGACGGGCTGCATTTTCAAAGCGGGCGGAATGACGGCCATCATGTTACTACAGACAGGTACCCTGTTATACGTAAGGTGCTTTGTGGCAGGGTTCTTGCAGCATCTAACGGTCTTAACGTGCGCTGCGTTGTGCCTATCGCTTGCATGCGCGACGACCTCGTTTGTTGTAGCACCTTACTACGATGAGGCGATGTGGGAGAATCTTGCATTGGGGTTCCTGGAGGCATCGTTGATGCTGACGTTGGTTCGGGCTGTTTATGACACTGTTTTGTTCTTTGCCGACCTGACTGATGGGTACCGCAAACTCTTGGTTGCCAAGGCCACTGCCGAGGCGTCGGATATCAATATCAACACCCGTAAGACGTCGTTCTGGGGGTCTGAAGCAGCATCAGGTCATGACGTGCTCGAGCAGCCTTTGATGCCTATTCCGTTGGAACCTTTCTCTCCTCTCGAGCCACCTAGTCAAAAGATTTTCGGTTCTTCATTATCTGGGGACGGGTCCTGTAGTCAAACAAGTAAAAAGTTACCTATTGTGTTTGATGTGTGATTGGGGTGGGGGGGGGGGGTAAAGGACAGACTTCTTTATAGGAGGATGGAGTGGAGTGGTGCAGGAATTATTCTTTAGGAAACTCCGTTCAGTGATTTTTTTTTTTTTTTTTGCCTTGAGACACGTTTGTTCATTAAAGATATTTCCTTTTTTTTTGTTGTGGCAAAAAGGACAAAGAAAATGTGGATAACCCGATGTTTGATTACAATCTTTTAAAAAAAATAAAAATAAAAATTGAATTTTTAGACAAAAAAAAAACAACTCAAAAGAAGGAAGTAAAGTTCTTTTAAACAAAAGAAGAAAGAATAAATGAAGAATATAAATATAGTCGAGAGAAAAAAAAAGAACGCAGCCAGAGAATTCTTATTCTTGTTCCCCGCCCCCCCTATAGAAAGAGAGAAGAAGCGAAAAAAAATGATCACATTCTTCTTTTTTTAACCCCAAAGGAGGATCATCATAAAATTCTTTTCAATAACTCCCTTTTATCTGAGGGAATTGTACGGGGGGTTTTTTTTATCTGCTTTTTTCGCGGCACGTGTAAATCGTCATTTTCCTTCTTTATGTTGCCCCACTCCACCGTACCAGCATAGGACGAACGCCCCGTTTTACAAGAAGTAGTTTCCCCCCCCCCCATTTTTTCACTCCACTTTTTTATATAAAAAAATCAGATGGGGAGATGACGAAGAAAAGAAAAAAGAAAAAGGGTTTTCTTTTTCGAAGAAAAAAACAACCCCCCCCCATTTTATAACGAAAAAGAAATTGTTTGTTCAAAAAAAAATTCCACCCTTTCCCCCCCCCCTCTTGTTTCTTGCCTTTCCCCCCCCTCTTTTTTTCTCTCTCCAATCTCTCATCAAACAAAAGGAAACACTTTTTTTTGTTTTGTTATCATCCCTTTATCATTACATGGACGGCACGACGTCGCCTCAAGCGGCTTGCGTGGTGAAAAAACTGATAGAACAGTGTGGCAGCTGGAGGAGTGCTCAAGACATTCTCACACAAATCGAGGCTCTTGGGATCTATGGGGCAAGGTTCGGGGGCGGCAAAATCGACGCCCGATCTGAAGGGTTCCAAAGGAGGATAGGAAAATATCAGACTGCAAGGGAGCTCGTCGTCATGCTGGGATATTGGGATAGAGAAGGGAATGGGGTGTTGACCCTGCTACCTGGATCTGCACCTGACCCTTGTGTCATGCGGGAGATACAAGCTGCTCGAGGTGAGCGGGGGGCAGAACAGGAACAGCAACAAGAACAGACTCAAGAAGACAAGGAAGAGCCTCGAGATACAATACGGCTTCCTAATAGAAACCCGCTGCGTAATCGGCTCCCCACCTTACCTCCTGGCGACACTATCCTTGCTACAAAAACCATCAACACAACTCTCCAAGATGGGTCGTCCTTTATATGCCCTGACTGCAATGGTGTGTTTCCCAATGAAAGACAGGCACAGCATTCTGAGATGTGGTGTCCTGGTCCTGACAAACAATAACCGTGATTGGGGGTATTTCCATACCTCCCGGGTGGGGCTGTTTTTTTTTTCTTCTTTTTTTTTCCTTTTTTTTTTAAAAATCGTTCTTATATTGTGAAATGGTTTTCTTCCCCCCTGGTTTTATCTAAAACTTTAAAAAAAAAAAAACAGGGAGGGGGGTGTGTGTGATGTATTTTTATAGATTTGCCTATTTCAGAGCACGGGCTTAGGTTCTTTTTTTTTTTTGGTTTTCTATTACTTGCTCCTTTTTTGCTTTTTTTTTCTTGTCAGCAGAGATGGAAGTCTCCTAATGGTGTTCCCACTCCTCCCCTCGGGGTCTATACTTGCATGCATGGAAAAAATACCGGGCTCTTTTTTTTCTGGTGGGGGTTACATGGATATATAAGAAGTACATCAGATGTGTTGTTCACTGTTGACCTCCTCGTCGGTCATCACCGGTAGTGCCTGAGTGGAAGAACGTAATGCAGATGTTCAGGGTGACGAACTCAGAATTTGGTTACCTGGGACACCCCGGCTGGGGTTGAGTTGTACACCGCACGAATTAAGGGCACGACGCGGAACGCAGAAGAAGCTACAGTTAGGCCGAGGAGCGCCCCATGTAATCAAGTAGACAGTTCATACTTCGTTGCACGCTTAACGCCACCTAGTGTTGCAACCAAAGCCCATTTCCCCCCTCTTTTTTTTTCTTGTTTTGTCTCCAACAAGGAGCAAAGCATGACGGCAAAAAAAAAAATGACAACAACCAGTACCACCTCCCAAAAAAAAATGTTAGTTTTTTATTTGTCCCCCCCCTTTTTTATCCCGCAGTGAATGCAATAGAAAACACATTCAGAGGGGAGGGCCCGTGGGAGAAAAAAGAAAAAAGAAAAGAGCAATAAAAAAATGGTAGGACAAGGGCGTCGCGTCCGCGCGGAGGAAGAAGTAAAAGAGGAACAAAGAAGAGATGTGTCACACCCATATGGTGTGAAGCCAGAGGGGAATATGTTTTTCAGTGGAAAAGTAAACTGCAGGCAGGCAGGGTTGGGAGAGCTAAGAGTGATGACGGACACAACGGTAGGCGAAACACTGGGGTACTTAAACGCAAGGGATCTGAGCACTGTGACGGAGGTGAGCAGGGCCTTGTACGCGTTCGGCCACGCCGACGATTTGTGGAAGCCTCTAACACTCTTCGCCCTGCGAACAGACGGAAAATTCTTCTTCTCAAAATCATGGAAGCAAACATACATCAACACAACATGGTCGGGAAAGAACAAATCAACACCACCCCCTCAACACACCCCGATATCAATCGACAATTTCTTCTCAGACACTCTGTACCAACCCCACCGCGATGCAACAATGCATGTACCATCCTCTTGGACATCACATGAGAATGTGCAACGAGTGTCTGCCAGAGCACTGACAAAACAACAATTCGTTGAACAGTACGAAGCACCTGGCATTCCTGTAGTCCTTACAGACCTCGTTACGGAATGGGATTGTTTCAAGAAATGGGACCCACAGTACTTGTCCCGTTGGGGTGACAAGGAGTTCCAATGTGAGGCAGCTAAGCTAACACTGTCTGAGTTCAGCACGTATTGCGAACAACAAATTGACGACAGGCCGTTGTACCTCTTTGATGCTAAGTTCGTCGAGACCGTTCCGGAGATGGGGCAGCAGTTCAGCGTTCCGGAATATTTTAACGATGATCTTTTTAAGGTTCTCGGGACATCGAGGCCTGACTACCGGTGGCTCATCATGGGGCCTACAAGATCGGGGTCTTCCTTCCACAAGGATCCCAACTCCACAGACGCCTGGAACGCTTGTTTACGGGGTTTGAAAAAATGGGTTTTCTTTCCCCCGTCTGTGGTTCCTCCCGGTGTGATGTGCAGCGCTGATGGATCGGATGTAACTTCACCCATGTCACTTGTTGAGTGGTTCCATAACTATTATGCAAGGTGTAAAGAGGTCAAGGTGCAGCCCTTGGAGGTATTAGTCCGGCCTGGTGAAATGATGTTTATCCCGAACGGTTGGTGGCATCTTTGCCTCAACCTGACCCCTACCGTTTGTATCACGCAAAACTATGTATCCCGGTCCGGGCTTCCTAAGGTACTTGCCTTTCTCAGGGACACCCCGCACAATGTGTCCGGAGTCTGCGAGGATCGTAAAAACACGTTTTACAAGGAGTTTCGGGATGCCCTCCACGAACACCTTCCGGAGTACCTGGCAGAAGCGGAGGAGAAGGAAGCAAAGGAAAAGAAAGCCAAGGAAGCATGGTGCAGTGCGTTGGAAGGAGACAGCGGTGGGTTTGCGTTCGATTTTTGATATCCCCTTCCCCTCCTTCCCCCCTGTCTCTCTTTTTTATTATTATTATTCATTCATCACGTGACCCCCCCTCAGTTTTTTTTTCTTCTTTCTGACACGATGTATTGCAGAAGTGATCATCTTTTTCCTTCTCCTCCCCCTCTTTTCGTCACACAACACCAATATCAATCGAAAGGAGAAGGAGTAAGAAAAAAAAAAATGGATGACATCGAAAACATAGTAGACACGTCAAGGACAGGCGAGACAACGGTAACGAAGGAAGGAACCCCAGGTGGAGTGGTGGTTAGGGCGAGGAAGACGAGGCCTAAGGCAGTTGGATACGACATTCCTGGAGCACAGAGGGTGTACTTAAAGACATACGGGTGCTCTCATAACAACAGTGACAGCGAGTACATGGCAGGGCTGCTGGTGAAGGAAGGGTACGGTGTTACAGAGGACTTCGATGCAGCCGACGTGTATCTGATAAACTCCTGCACAGTGAAGAACCCTTCGGAGGAACACTTCGTTAACGAAATGCAGAAATCAAGGAAAACAGGAAAACCAACCATCGTGTCCGGCTGCGTCCCTGCTGGCGACCCGAAAAATTCTCATTTTTCAGACGTAAGTGTAATCGGCGTGCAACAAATCCACCGTGTGGTGGAGGTGGTCAAGGAAGCTGTCAAAGGCAACAAGGTTCAAATGACAAACTCCGGTAAAAAGGAAGGTCTGCCTTCATTAGCACACGCAAAGATCCGAAGGAACGAGTGGGTTGAGATCATACCTATCAACGCAGGATGTTTGAACAAATGCACCTACTGCAAGACAAAACACGCACGCGGTGACCTCATGTCGTACCCAGAGGAAGAAATCTGCGACAGAGTAAAACAGGTAATTTCAGAAGGCGTCAAAGAAATCCGTCTGACCTCAGAGGACTCCGGTGCGTACGGGAAAGACATTGGCACCAACATCGTCAATCTTCTAAGAAAAGTCGTCGAACTCGTCCCCGAAGGTGTCATGTTGAGACTGGGAATGACAAACCCCCCTTACATCCTCGAGCACATTCACGATATCTGCGAAATTTTGAACCATGAACGGGTGTATGCGTTCCTGCATGTACCGGTGCAAGCTGCGTGTAATGATGTGCTTCAAGTAATGAACAGAGAATACACCTGTGAGGACTTTGAGATGATCTGTGACACTCTGCTTGAAAAGGTCCCTGGCATGCTTATTGCCACGGATATCATTTGTGGGTTCCCGTCGGAGTCTGAAGAAAGTTTCCAAAAAACCCTTCGTTTGTGTCAGAAATATCAATTCCCATCTTTGTACATCTCTCAGTTCTACCCTAGGGTTGGGACACCGGCTGCTGCAATGAAGCAACTCATCACGCAAGTCAAGAAGGATCGCTCCAGAAGGCTGACACAGGTCTTCGATTCATACAGCGGCCACACGGCAAGCATCGTTGGGACCACGCAGAAGGTGTGGATCACAGAGCTGGCTCACGATAGAGTCAACCTTGTCGGGCACACCAAGAACTACATTCAAGTTTTGATCCCTCCGACAGAGGCCAAAATAGGCACTACTGTTACTTGCAAAATCCTCTCAGCATCCAAACACTCTGTCAAGGGCACCGTAAAGAACCTCGGAGGCAGCAGTTTTACAAAGCCGACGATCCTTTCGCTGGTCCCTCTTCTCTCTCTCATTGTTTGCATCCTTTCCATCGTTTTCCGCTTTATGCGGAGCCAAGAACAGAGGGGAGAGTAGGGAATGGGGGCCTTTTTTTCATCATAAAGTTTTTTTTTTTTTTTTCCTTCCCCCTTTTTTTTTAATATTATTGCACGCACCCTACCTAGCAGAAAGGTTGTTGCGAAAATTCCTTTTTTTTTCTACGTGTTTTTTTTTTTTAAACCTCCTTTTTTGAATGCAGTTTCTAAGGTCAAGTCAAAAGAAAAAAAAAGAAGAAGAAAAAACTATCCACAGACTTTGGGTATCTCTGCCCACTTGGCAGTATTATTCGAAATGCAATAGTACTTTGAGGCAAAAAGACAAACAAAAAAAGGGGGGGATCTTTTTTGGGAGAAGTATTTTTAGAGACCAAAAAGAAATTTGAGCTTTCGTTCTATTTTTTTTAAAAAAAATTCGTCGGTTGGTAGATCTCTGCCCTGCTCTGAAGCAGGCCACAATATAAGGAAGTGTTTCAAGAAAGATAGGGATAGAGGCTAAGAGGCATCTTTTCAGTGCCGGTTTTCTCTCTTTTTCTTTTTCATTTTTGATCATTATTGTTGCCCTTGCCAAATCTACATTTTTTTTTTTCTTTGGTCTCTAAAAATTTTTTTTTTGTTTCGGTCCCACATCAGAGTTTTTGGTTTTTTTTTTCCTTCTTTTTTTGTCCCTGCCCTTGTTCCTCAATACTACTCAGGGGTCTCATCAAAAGCAATGGACACGTTGGGCGAATCGCCACGGAAGAGTCCGTCAAGGCAAAACTCAAGATGCAGTGCAACAGGAGAGGATGATAGAGCAATACCGCTCCTGGCGATGGTCGAGGGAAATCTGGTAAACGACGACGCCGCAACAGAGATAGGCACCACAGGTGACGTTTCTTTTTTCCAGGTGGGACGTGACTTCGAGGCAAGCAACGTATCGCACAAGTTCACCTCTGATGAAAAGACAAAAATGTGTAAATACGAAGGTCTCGACTACTACAAGGAAGAGAACGTCGTTTACAAGGAACACGTCGAAAGGAAGAAAGAGGTGTCCTCCCCCGCGAAGTGGGCCATGTTCTTCATCGTCGGGCTTTGCGTGGGACTCATCGCCTTCCTTCTCTTCCAAACCATCGAATATATCCACAAAAAACGCATTAAATGGACTTTTGATGCGTACGACCCTAGCAAAAGCAGCACCACTGCCTCTTCCTACGCCGTGTTTGTAGGGTCTGGCGCGCTGCTTGCGTTTTTGTCAAGCTCATTGGTAGTGTTTGTAGCCCCAGCAGCTGGAGGCAGCGGTGTCCCTGATGTGATGGGGTACCTCAACGGGGTGCTTGTTCCTCATGTGTTTAACGTGAAGACGTTCTTCGTTAAATTCATCAGTTGTGTCTTTTCCGTAGGAAGTGGTCTTCCTGTTGGTCCGGAAGGGCCTATCATCCACATGGGGGCGTTGCTTGGAGCAGGCCTCCCCATGGGCAGGTCCCGCACCATGGGGTGGGTAGGTGGTGGTATGGGCTCCGCTCTTGACAGTTGGTTCGCACAGTTCCGTGAACCGAAGGAACACCGTGACTTCATCACCGGCGGTGCTGCGGCGGGTGTGTCGGCAGCCTTTTCCGCTCCTGTCGGCGGCTTGCTTTTCGTCTTCGAAGAGGTCGCTTCTTATTGGGAGCCCCGGCTAACATGGATGGTATTCTTTGCATGCCTCATGTCCAGTTTTGCAAACTCCTTCTTCTCCTCTCCCTTTGAGGCCTGGACATACGTCGGCAACTTCGGCTACTTCGATGACAAGATGGACATCATGTTCCCCCTCAACGCAGGCGACCACAGGTTCCACATTCTAGCCATGATCCCAACCGCGCTGATCGGCCTGCTGGGAGGGGTTTTGGGTGCCATCTTCACTTTTTTCAACCTGAAGATCATGCGGTTCAGGCTTCAGTACCTCCAGAAACCACTGTTTAGGATTCTAGAACCGACGATTATATGCGTGGTGTTCTTGAGCATCATGTTCGCTCTGGGCGTGAGCGGGGACTGCAAGGAGATTCCTTCATCGCTGCACTGCGAGGATGAGAGCTCACCGGAAGAGGCTGCATGCGAGTGGCTTGTAACAGAGGTGTGCAAACAACGCGAAGGCGGAGGTGAGGGTGAGAAAGTTACGATGTACTCCCCAATGGCAACACTTGTGTTCTCAAGTGGGGATGAACTGGTGAAGCACATGTTCACAACACCTAGCCTTGGCGTGGAAACAGGCCGCGAGGAACTGCTTGCCTACCTTCTGGTGTACTTTGTATTTGCCTGTTGGAGCGCAGGAATGGCAATATCATCTGGCTTGGTAATCCCCATGCTCATCACTGGATCTGTCATGGGAAGGCTGTCCGGGAGAATTGTGGAACTGGTAACCAGTGCGTCATGGGCAGACAGCAGCATTTTCGCGTTGCTCGGTGCATCGGCATTTTTCGGTGGTGTGTCACGTCTAACTATTTCTTTGGCGGTTATCATGTTGGAGGTGTCGGGGGGGCTGCACTTCCTGCTGCCCATCATGGCGTCGGTACTCATTGCAAAGTGGGTTGCGGATTTTGCGACGCATTCTCTTTACCATGCTTTGTTGGAGGTGAAGTGTGTACCGTTCTTGGACTTCCTGTGTGACATACCGAAGATGGACTGCTTCCAGGCATCAGACATCATGAAGTCGCCCGTCGTAACGCTTAACTTGAAACTGACTGTAGGTGAGCTTGTCGACGTCATGAACCGCTGTTCCCACAACGGGTTCCCGGTAATGGTAGAGGACAAACAGTTGGGAAGAAAACTGTTCAAGGGATTGGTGCTGCGATCGCAAATAGCCTCTGTTTTGAAAATAGCAATGGAAGACGGCCTGCCAGAGGTGTCTTCAGTGTCGATGCCGGGATCTCCAGGTTCCCCTGGGTCTGTGTCTTCTCCGGGATCACCAGGTTCCCCTGGGATTATGTACAAAACCCTTAAGGAGAGCATGGATGCTATAGTGTATGAAAGGCTTGGTGTACCGCAACCTCCAAAGCACATGAGAAATCAAGTTATGGATCTGAGTCCATTTGTCAACACATCTTCCTTTACTGTCAATCAGTCGTTTTCTATTAACATTGTGAGGAACTTGTTCCGTACCATGGCTTTGCGCCACCTCCCTGTTACTAACGATCTTAATGAAGTTGTCGGTATCATCACTAGGAAGGACCTTATAGGGCAGGCTATTGAGGATGGGATGAAGCGTGCGCAGCGACAAATTTACCCCACAGCAGAATGAGGAAAAAAAAAGGGGGTGGTGGTGAGGGGATCGGGGGGGGGGAGAAAAGAAAGAAGATGGAAGGAAAAAAAAAGTTAGAACGTACCACCGACTTCACTCCCTTTTTCCCCTCCCCTCCCGTGTGGTTTTTTTTTCCCCCTTTTTTTCCCCTCTTTTTTTGTATATGCTCACTTAAAAACAGCCATCTTTTAAAAAAAAAGAAAAAGAAAGAAAGAACAAAAAAAAGCCCCTTTTTCATACCTCTTACCTCTTTCCAAAATCTCAATTAAGAAAATGGGTGATGATATCAGTGTGTTACCGCAGTGAAAGTGCCATACATGTCCCTTTTTGAGGGGAAAGGGGGTGTTTTTTTTTTTTTGTTTTAACAATATTATTGTCGAGACTAAAAACTAGTTGATGGCAGCGTAATGAGCTATTTTATTGGGTAGAGGTCGTGCGCACAAACAAATGGATGCCAAACTAGTTTTTTTTTTTTTTTTTTTTTTTTTACGTCATCTCCCACCCTGCCAAAAGACGAGTATTGTGCACGGGACCCCTCTCTTTTTTTTTTCTACTTTTTTTTTTTTGCGCATTTACGATTTCCTTGTTTAGGCAAGAAAACAAAAAAAAAACCAGAAAAAAAAAAGAGGGGGACCTGTAGTTATTTGACACTTTGCTGTGACGCTGCTATTTTCTTCTTTTGTTTCCTTTCATTTTTTTTATTTTTGGCATCTGCGTGGCTTACGTCCTTCCGTGGTTGTTGTTTTGTCCTCCCCACTCTTCCCCCTCTTTTTTTTGGTTCTTCCAAGTCGTTGTTGGTTTCTTCCTTAATTAGGAAAAGACCATGTAGTGGATCCTTTATTCTTTGAGTCCATCAAAAATGTTAGATTTTCCACAGGAGAACTCCTTAGTCTATTACATTAAAGAAATAAAATGAAGAGAGCCTCGACCGCTGCCCTGCGCGCCGCGCGCGCCACCACCGTGAGGACCCCCACCAGGATGGGTTTCTCCACCACTGCTGCCCTGATGCAGCCGGCGAAGGCTGCACCCAAGGTATTTTATTCTTACTTTTTTTTTCTACTGTTATTTTTTTTTTCTGCAGCCCACCAACGCGGCTGAGGCTGTGAACGAGATTGCTGCCGGCAAGAGGGTCGGGTACGTGTCGCAGGTACGTTTAGGGAAAAAAAAAAAAAAAAAGAAAAAAAAAACCAGATTATCGGTGCCGTTGTTGACGTGTACTTCCCCGACGGTGTCCCCCCTGTCCTGACCGCCTGTGAGGTCCACGACATTGAGGGCAGAGACGACAAGCTCACCCTTGAGATCGTGCAGCATTTGGACGGTAAGACCGGCCGTGCTATTGCTATGCAGACCACCGACTTGCTTAAGCTCCAGGCCCCCGTCATCGACACCGGGTCCCAGATCTCCGTGCCCGTGGGTAACGAGACCCTCGGCCGTATCTTCAACGTCATGGGTGACGCCATCGACCAGCGTGGCGACGTGAACGCCAAGACCTTCCTCCCCATCCACGCAAAGGCGCCCACCCTTGCCCAGCAGTCCGGCGAGGACGACGTGCTGACCACCGGTATCAAGGTCATCGACTTGATCCTCCCCTACTGCAAGGGTGGTAAGATCGGTCTGTTCGGTGGTGCTGGTGTCGGCAAGACCGTTATTATCATGGAACTTATCAACAACATCGCCAAGGGTCACGGTGGTTTCTCCGTGTTCGCCGGTGTGGGTGAGCGTACCCGTGAGGGTACCGACTTGTACCTGGAGATGATGCAGTCCAAGGTGTGTGTTTTTTTTTTTTTTTTTTATTCCCTCTTTTTTATCAATATAAAACAAAACAAAAAAAAAAAAATCCAGGTCATTGACCTTGCCAACGAATCCAAGTGCGTGTTGGTGTACGGTCAGATGAACGAGCCCCCTGGTGCCCGTGCCCGTGTTGCCCAGTCTGCTCTGACCATGGCTGAGTACTTCCGTGACGTTGAGGGCCAGGACGTGCTTCTCTTCATTGACAACATCTTCAGGTTCACCCAGGCCAACTCTGAGGTGTCCGCCCTCCTGGGTCGTATCCCCGCCGCCGTCGGTTACCAGCCCACCCTTGCTGAGGACTTGGGTATGCTTCAGGAGAGGATCACGTCGACGAACAAGGGGTCCATCACCTCTGTCCAGGCTGTGTACGTGCCTGCCGATGACATTACTGACCCTGCCCCCGCTACTACCTTCTCTCACTTGGACGCCACCACTGTGCTGGACCGTTCCGTTGCCGAGTCTGGTATCTACCCCGCTGTGAACCCCTTGGAGTGCTCCTCGCGTATCATGGACCCCGACGTGCTGTCCGTGGACCACTACAACGTTGCCCAGGACGTCGTGGAGATGTTGACCAAGTACAAGGAGCTTCAGGACATCATCGCTGTGCTGGGTATTGACGAGCTGTCTGAGGAGGACAAGCTCATCGTGGACCGTGCCAGGAAGGTCACCAGGTACCTGTCGCAGCCCTTCACCGTGGCTGAGGTCTTCACTGGTATGACTGGTCACTACGTCCAGTTGGACGACACTGTTGACGCATTCGGCGGAATCCTCATGGGCACCTACGACAACGTCCCCGAGCAGGCCTTCTACATGGTTGGTGGGATCGACACCGTCTTCGAGAAGGCTAAGAAGATGGCTGAGGACGCCGCCAAGGCCTCCAGGGACGCCAAGGCCAAGGCCGCCTCCGCGTAGAATCACTTGCAGAAATTAATGAAGGGAAAAAAAAAAACATAAAAATGGATTCTCCAAAAAAAAAAAAAAAAAAAAAAGCCATCACCTTTTTTTCCCAGGGTCCCCTTTTTTTGACAGTTATGGTAAGCCCCCCGCTCCCCTCCCTTTCGGATGGAAAAAAAAAAAAAAAAAAAAAAAATCGGTATTTGTTTTTGCTGGAAAAAATGTTTTTTGACCGAGATTGAAAAAAAAAAGGGATTTTTTTTTCCTTTTCAAGTGGTATTTTTTGGGTTCCTTTTATTCTTTTTTTTTGCTTGGGTTTTCTTTTTTTATGCCCCCCTTATTTTTTTCTTCATTACCTCCCTTCCCCTTTTGACAGAAATATTTCCCCCCATTTTTTTTTCCTTTTCGGGTTTGGGTACGTTTTTCTTTTTTTTAGCTTCACCCACCATCCATCGGTTTAGTGTTACCCTACTTTCCTACCGGCTGTCATTTTCTTTCCCCACTTTTTTTTTCTCTTTTTTTTTCTCCTTTCATGCTTCCCCTGTTTTCCTCTGTTTTTTTATTATTATTCACATTTTTCTCTATCTGCTTCCGAGGGGTAAAGAAGGTAACGAATGATGACAACACTTTTATAATTTGGCAATTTGCGTGTGAAGTCCCTCAACAGGCCTCCTGATCACATTTATTTTCTTAGAAGACGAGACTGATATCCTTTGTGCAAAGAGGGGAGTTGAGGTAGCAGGGCGTCCAACCGGACCGTGGGGTGCCTCCTAAGTGGCACACACCACTAGGAATTGTTGGGCAGATGAGAAGAAGAAGAAGAAGAAGAAGAAGAGAAAGGATGGAACAAAGTAAGGACACGACGAGTTACTTTGGCGGGAGAGTGCTGCCTGTGCAGTCCCTCGTCACACCCTTGTCGCAGAGGTGCTGTTGCTTGCAGGAGAAGTCCTTGTTGACAGGAAGAAGTAGTTGAGAAGCCACCCAACAGGACCATGGGGTGCTTCCCTGTAGCACACACCATTAGGATTCGTTGGGAAGATTTGATGATGCCAACCAGCGATTGTTTTTTTTGAGCCACATCATGCCTTAGCCTGACTGAGCCCACTGTGCACTGATCGGTCACCGATGATGGCGAGAGCTGCTTCCTGGTGTCATCTATTGTTCTTGGAAAGAAAGACGAATGATGACAACACTTTTATAATTTGGCAATTTGCGTGTGAAGTCCCTCAACAGGCCTCCTGATCACATTTATTTTCTTAGAAGACGAGACTGATATCCGTGTACGAATGGAGATTGCAAATAAAACTTTTTTTTTTTCCCTTCTGGCGCTCTGAGCCACATCATGCCTTAGCCTGACTGAGCCCACTGTGCACTGATCGGTCACCGATGATGGCGAGACCTGCTTCCCATTTTCACTGATGTGCAGCAGCTAAAAAAAAATATAATTGTCCACCCAACAGGACCATGGGGTGCTTCCCTGTAGCACACACCATTAGGATTCGTTGGGAAGATTTGATGACTATCTTCTGTGTGACTTGAGTCACAGTCTGATTGTGCCCACCATGCACTGATCGGTCACAGATGATGATGGCGGGACCTGCTTCCTAAACAACCAAACAGCCCAACACCTTTTAAACCCTCGACCGAATCTTTGGATGGGAGGCACCCTTTGTCACCGTGGTGCACAGCTCCCCGCTGATCGGCTCGTAAAGCAAGTCAACAGAGGTGGGGGGGTCAAACCCCCTTTCCCTTTGCTGCGGTACATATATTCTATCCCTGCCTCGATGCTTAAAGGGCTCTTACGTGGCATGGGACAACCATGTGTCATACATTTAAAAACCAAATTTACTGCTTCCATGGTATCAAAGAACCTTGGAAAATGAATAGCATTTCTCGAGCCACATCATGCCTTAGCCTGACTGAGCCCACTGTGCACTGATCGGTCACCGATGATGGCGAGACCTGCTTTTTTCTGTCTCGCAAGAAGAAGAATGGAAAGCACTGCTTGGTTTCTCATCAAAGTTGATTGGTACTTTCCTGAGGCTATCCTCTTTGCGAGAAAAAGAAAAAAGGATGCTCTTTTCGTTGTACTTTTGTTCTGTCCAGTGAATTCCATCTGCTTCCGAGGGGTATAAGAAAGACAAGTGATGACACTTTTATATAATTTGGCAATTTGCGTGTGAAGTCCCTCAACAGGCCTCCTGATCACATTATTTTATTAGAAGACGAGACTGATATCCTTCGTGCACTGTGGCACGGCCATTTTTCGAGTGATCTCGCTAGCACAACAAAACCACAACGAAAAGGATTCACGAAACAACAAAGAGGAAACTCTCAAAAAAATAAAAGACATGTCAGGCTTGTTACTGAGTTCACTGGCAGCAGCACTGCTTCTCGCAACGGGGACGGAAGGAGCTGGGAAGAACTACGTGGGCGGGTACCTCCTTGTGCAGGACGTGCAGCAGCTGAAGGTGCTTGCGAGCAAGGCTGGGAGCCTCCCTGTGAACAGGATGTGGCTGTCGTTCGTGTCGCCGACGATGCTGTACGTGAACGGGTCGCGGACCCTTGTCGGGACGGGGCTGAACCTGACGGCGGCGGCGGACGGTGGGTTCGCGGAGGTGGAGCAGTACGTGAAGCAGCTGGAGGCGGGCGGGGTGGAGACCTTCCTGTCGATGGGAGGGTGGAACTACAACTGCTACCCTTACCTGTACATGCGCTACTCGGTCGGAGGCTACGGGACGAGCACCCCGAACTACTGGAAGATCCAAGAGTTCGGAGGGGGCAGCTTGAGCGGCTGCACGAAGGGGAACCAGTACTGCTACGTGTGCGAGCCTCCCTCGCAGCACACCTCTCTCGACAAGTCCTTCTCCATCTTCCCTGAGCCCTCGCACTCTGCTTCTTGGAAGGCTGCGAAGGAGTACGTGGAGGCGGGAGCGAACGGGGCGGCGACACCCCAGTGGAACGAGAACATGATCCCCGGGCAGCAGTGGACGGATCCGAAGACAGGGATCTCGACCCTGGTTCCGGGGATGACGGCGTACCTGTCGGCAGGGAGGAACCCTTACGAGGACCTCGTGCACCTGGCGAAGGACCTGGGGTGCGCAGGGGTGGACGTCGACTACGAGGAGATGTGGCACGCCGACACCTTCAAGACGGGGACGGGGCCTTGGGACCTGCAGCAGACCGTGTACAAGTACGCGGCTATCCTGAAGAACGTGGAGGGGACGATGAGGAAGGTGGCGCCGAAGATGAAGCTGTCGACTGCGGCGGGAGCTGTGGGGGCGTGGGGAGGGAGCTGGTGGGGAGGGAACCTGAAGGGGTTGTGGTTGAAGGTGAACCAAGCCTACCCTGACCTGGTGAGCTTCATGGCGGGAGGCCCCAGCTCTGGAGGGGTGAACGTGATGACCTACGACCTGAGCTCGAACGAGCAGTACCACGAGTGCCCGCAGCCCGGGGTGTGCCAGCTGGACCAGCAGGTGGCCTTCTACATGAACACCTACAAGGAGGTTCCCATCGCCGCCTCTGTCGGCTACGAGATCGGGACCCCCGCCTACCCGGACCCCAAGCACGACCCCACCCACCAGCTTCCCCTCACCACCCAGATGATGGACAGCATCATCTCTCAGACCCAGTCCTCCCACGCGGGAGGGTTCTTCTGGGAGATGTACAAGCCTGCTGAGGCGGGACAGGCGACCCCGACCCAGCTTGCCCAAGCCCTCTGCAAGAAGCTCCTCCCGGGGAGCTCCAGGTGCAGTGGTGTCATCCCTCCTTGGAAGTAGAGGAGAGGGTGTGAATGATGTGGGGGGGGACAAAAAAAAAGAGAGAAAACCATCGAGTATTCTTCATTCTTTTTTTTCTTTCTCCCTCTTTCTTTCTTTCCTTCTTTCTTCTTTCCCGTTTGGTGGGTGTTTGTATATCTTCCCCACAGCAGTGTGATTTTTTTCTTTATTGTGGTAAAAATGTCTCGTGTCCACCCAATTTCCCTCCCTTCCCCACTGCTTCATTCCTGCTGCCATCTCTTCCCACACAACGCAAACAGCGTTGGCCGTCCATTTACCTGGCAGTTCATCAAGAGGGGTTTTTCTTTCTCTCCTTTTGTGTGCTTTATTTCTTTTCTACTTTCAATCCTTTCCCCACTCCCAGTGCTTCCCAAGCCTGCTGAGGCGGGACAGGCGACCCCGACCCAGCTTGCCCAAGCCCTCTGCAAGAAGCTCCTCCCGGGGAGCTCCAGGTGCAGTGGTGTCATCCCTCCTTGGAAGTAGGCACTCTCGCATTGATGCTTGAGAATTTAAAAAAAAAAAAAAAAAAAAAAAAACGAAAAAACTCCTCTCCTGGGCTTATGAAGCTTGGGTCCCCATTCCTGATGTGCTTCCCATTCCTGTGGTAAAATGTTTTTGAACCCTTTTCCTCCCTCTGCTTCATGCTGCTGCCATCTTTCGCACGATGCTAACGGTGTTGAGCGTCTATAGGGCAGATGCTATTTCTTGTTTGTTTCTCCTCTCCCAGTGCTTTCCAAGTTATTTTATGTGGTTTTTTTTCCCCTTTATTATTTTTATTACAAGACAAGACAAGACAATTGTGGAAGAAAAAAAAATGAGGATAAAAAAATGAACAATAGTGACACTTGGTCACTCATTTATCCCCCCTACTTTTTTACCCCTCCCTCGTGTCACCCCTTTTGTTTTCCTTTCTCTCTACATTCATTACGTTGCTTCTAAAACCAACCCACCAGGGGCAGATGAAAAACACTGTTGTTTGTCTATTGGCTGCTGCCTACGGGGCAGTGTGCCAGGAGCCTCTTATCGTGGAAACGAAGTGGGGTAAGGTAGAAGGTCATGTGAACAAAGTGACGGGGACGCAGTACTTTTGGGGTATCCCGTTTGCCAAGCCGCCTATGGGGGAGCTGCGGTTTGCACCACCTGTGGATCCTGAGCCATGGAGCGAAGTGAAGAGGCTGCCTGCGGATGTACAGCCCGCTGAGTGCCCACAACTACATATTTTCACAGATGTGAGCTTCGGTAAGGAAGACTGCCTCACGTTGGATGTATACCGCCCAAGCAACATGACCAGCGGCAGTAAGCTCCCTGTGATGGTGTGGATCTACGGTGGCGGGTTCGTGCTTGGTGCCGACGACCAAGGTAATGCGTACAACGGAGCGAACTTAGCACTCAAGTATAACAGGATAGTTGTGGCCATGAACTACCGAGTGGGCAGCCTGGGCTTCATGGCACTGGATGCCATGTTTGCTGAGCATAACACAACGGGGAACTACGGTCTGCTCGACCAGCAGTTTGGCATGCGGTGGGTGAACCAGAACATCGCTGCCTTCGGTGGTGACAAGGACAGCGTCATGATCTTCGGCGAGTCGGCCGGTGGCGTCTCTGTCATCGCGCAGCTGGCCATGCCAAGCTCACGCCCTTACTTCCACGCAGCAGCTGCGGAGTCGTCTGTACCCGTCAGTGACGTGTCCTTCCTCTCGTATTCCAACGCCACCCGCTTCGGCGAATTCTACGCGGAAAAGGTCGGATGCCCGTCGTCCGTCGGACAGCAGGTGCAAATGAAGTGCCTTAGGTCCCTCACTGTGAACGAGGTTCTGTCGCCGTTGTTGGAATGGAGGCGGAAGTACCCTGAAGATGCCCAGGGCGTCATGACGCGCCTCATGCCTGTGATGGGGTACTGGCCGACCGTTGACGGGACGGTCATCCCCAAACCGCCTATCGAGCAGGCTGCCGACGGGACCATCACAGACGTGCCGCTCATTATTGGGACCAACCATGACGAGGGGACTACTTTCGCACCGCTGACGCCGTTCATTGTGAACGGGGGCCTGCTGCCTGTCGAGTTCAACAAAGCTGGTTGGGAGAGGACCCTGCGACACTTCCTCAACGAAACCGCATCAGTAGCTGTGGACCAGTACTACATGACGCTGCCTCTGACTACATACAAGGAGCGAACGGAGCATCTCATCACCGATTTCTTCTTCGCGTGCCCAACACGTATGTTCTCCCGTGCCTTGGTGGCGCACCCAGCACGCAAGAACCCTGTGTACGTGTACCAGTTCAACCAGACGCTGAACAGCCCTACGTACAACACCAGTGGTGACTTCCACGGGTCGGAAATCCCATACGTTTTCAACCTCCCGCAGTCCAACTGGCTGCCTGAGGACCATGCCCTGTCGGCTAAAATGTCGGCCTGGTGGGCGTCTATTGCAGAATCCGGTGACATCAAGTGCCCTGACTGCCCTTCCTGGGAGAGGTACAGGTACGATGTTGCTAACGGTGACAACTTCATGTCGCTCATGACACCTACACAAATGAAGAAAGACCTCAAGAAGGACGTGTGCGACTTCTGGGCCAAGTGGGGGTTTTATAACAACCCGTGAGCGCTGTTTCCCATCCTACTGTGTTGTGTGCTATCTCGTACCTGAGCACCTTTCGGGTAGAGCTTTGTCTTGTTTTACCGAGTGCTCCAAATTGAATCTTCTCTTTTCAAAGAGCTAACGTTTTTATACTTGAATGCACACCGACCTCTTCCTCCGAAACAAAGGGACAGCCTGCTGCCCATGGAGAAAAGGTCCCCCCCCCCCACCTTCTTTTTTCCCACGTGTCTCTCTTGCTGTTATTTGATCGCTTGGTTTCCTGCTATCTTGTTCTGCCTGTATCTGCAGATGAAAACTGCATCGTATTGTCTCTACAATAACCCCTGGTAATGTTGTGTTGCTTGGGGCACTTTGACAGCTTCGAGAGAAATATTACCGGCCTCTATTATATTTTTTAACGTCTGGCACAACAACAAAAAAAGAAATCCATACCCACCCACCCACCGTCACAGGGCATTCTGCTATGTCGTTCAGCTTCAGTTTCAAACCAGCGCCGAAGAAGACGGGTTTGGCGGCGAACCCTAAGGTTGACGTGGTGATCGCTGGCTTTGGCGACGACAGCAGCAGTGATGAGGGGGGTGCTGACATGGTTGCAAGGAGCATAAAGGCGCAGACAGAGAAGAACGACAAGCTGATGAAAGAACTGGTGGAAAAGGCAGAAGAAGAAACGCCTGGAGTGTATGATTATGAGAAGAACTACGACGAGATGCTACAGAAGAAAACAGCTGTAGAGAAGGCAAAGCGGGAACACGCGAAGTCGTCGAACGCAAAGTGGATCGGCGACATGAAGTCAGCAGCTGCCCAACGTGAACGGGACAGAGAGCTGACGGACATTAGACTCATCCAAAGAGAGGCGGAATCTACAAACCAATTTTACGAAGAAGTGGATTCCGAGATTGCGCCCATCGTGACCTCTGGGTACCGTAAGAAGATCGCTGAGCAACGTGAGCGTGAAGAGAAGGAAGCAAACGAGGCGAAGAAGGAAGCGGAAAACGCGGTCGAACGCAAAGGCTTCGCGTCCTTCAACTCGTTCATGCTCAACGCAAGAACCGCAACAGAGGCACCCACGGAGAAACCCGAAGAGGACTATCAGAAAGAACTCGAAGGGCTGATTTTTAAACAAGACCAGCAAAAGAAAAAAGATCGCAGGGAACGGTATGCATACTTGTGGGTTGCAAGAAAAAAATATAAAATTCTTTCTTTTTTTTTTATCCAGGTACTTAAAGATGAAGCAAGACCAACGCAACTCGGTGATTAAGGAAGAAGAGGAAAAAGAAAAGAGGGAGGAAGAAGAAGAAGCGGAAGCTGCAGCTAAAGCAGCCGAAGAGGCAGCGAAGAAGGAACAACAAGAAGCAGAAGCAGCCAAACAAAAGGAACAAGAAGAAGAAAACAACGCAGACGGAGAGAACACAGAAGACGTGAACGCTGGATCCACAGCGAAAACAATCGACAAGCTTGCATACCTCGACGAGCACAGGAAGAAGCTCGTGCAGGAGAACAGAATCAAACGCATGACGAGAAGGAACGACAAGGACGACTTGGAACGAGCTAAGCTAAGATTCTTAAAAAGAAAGGTTGCAAGCATACAAAGAGCCTAAAAAAATCTTTCTTTACACACACGACTAATTCCCATCCATTTTTTTTTAAACCCCACACAGTGCAACCCTACACAAAGAAAAAAGAACATGTGCGAGCACCTCGAAGAACGCATCAGCGAGAGAGTTACATGCAAACTCAACCAGCCGAACCAAAGAGGATACCTCCTGGGGTGCCACCAAAGAGGAACACAAGGAGTCGGTAAGAACGGGTACTCCGTCAAAACGCTGATGGGGAACTGGAGTGAAGAACAAGCGGACCTGAGGTACAACAACAGAAGACCGCATTTGGTGAGCGACGAGGAGAGAAAGCTGAACGAGTCACGTGTAAGTGTGACCGAAAGAGGCGGGAACACACTGCGCGAGAAACAGGGATACAAAGCCGACCAGCTAGAAATGGCAGGGCTAATGAACAAGGAGAAAACAATATTCCCGGGACACCAACCTGTATTGATCCCTGGCAGCGCCCCACAATGGCACACAGAAATGTCAAAAACATACACGAATCCAAAAGTACGGGAGGAACCACCAAAGAATTCCATGCAAGGGAAGGCTCTATCACCAATAGATAGAGACCTCATGCTGGTAAGCAAAATACGCACGTTCCTCCTTCAGAATGGCGGCGACGAAGGGTTTCGAAAGATACGAAGAATGCTCGCTGTGATGGATCTGAACCAGAACGGGCAGCTCTGTATTGAAGAGCTCTCTGAAGGGCTTATGGACTACGGGGTTCAGCTGGGTGATGAGGAGATGCGATTACTGTTCAACTACTTCGACAGGGACAGGTCGGGGCAGATCAGCATCACCGAGTTTTTAGACGGTATACGAGGTCCGATGAACCAGAGACGAGCTGCCTTGGTGCGGACGGCGTTTAAGCAGCTGAAAAAAATACACGGAAGCGAACTCACGTTAGAGAAGCTTGTTGAGTCATGTGATATGAAGTACCACCCTCTTGTTGAATCGGAGCAAGTAGGGGTAGATGAAATGCGTGGTGAGTTTGCAGCTTCGTGGGATTTCATCTCTCCTGACTGCGAGGTTACGATGGAGCACTTTGTTTCTTACTACAATGATATTTCCTCTGGCATCACCAACGAGCAGTACTTCGAGTACCTTATTCGCAACAGCTGGCACATTTCTGGTGGGCAGGGTGCCGGCCGAAATATTTCCTGTAAACGTGTCCGGGTGACCCACAAGAACGGTCTCCAAACCTTGGAAGAAGTCAAGAATGATCTCGCCATCGCCCCAGGCGACATGGACGCCATCAGACAGAATCTTATAGATCAGGGCATCATCGATATTTCAAAGATTGAATTGGATTGTTGATGAAAAAAAATGAAACTTTTTCTTTTTTTTAAAAGATGTACATACCCCCTTTTTTTTTTCTTTAAATATTGTTACACCCTGTTTTTTTTTTTTTTTTTTTTATCCTCCTCCCCCACATTGTTATTAATTATCTGTGTTGTGATGTACAAGGGAAAACAAAAAAGCAAAAAATTCAGGAAGAGAACCAAAAGGGAAAAAAAAAAATGGTTGCGTGGGCCGAGATGAAGAAGAACGGTGCCAAGGTATCAAGAAGAAAAAGGTTTTTTTTTTAAAAAAAATAACAGACCCCTGCCTCGGGGAATGGCGCGCGAGTGGGTCTGAAGACTGGTTTCAAGACGACGAAGACCGTTCGCCAGCTTAACCCTGCGGCCAGGATCGGTCTGCACAAAAAGAAGTTGGAGGCATGCAGGGAGGTTATCTTGGAGGTGTGTTCAGATGGGAGGGGGAAAAAATAAAAATAAAAATAAAAATAAAAATAAAATAAAAGGTTGCCGGACTTTCCCCCTACGAGAGGCGTATGACTGAGCTGCTGAAGGTCCAGCGTGAGAAGCGTGCCCTCAGGTTCGCCAAGAGGAGGTTGGGCTCGTACATCCGCGGTAAGAAGAAGAGGGAGTTGGTCTCCACCATGATGCGCAAGCAGGCCGCCAAGAAGAAGTAGAAACTTTGGTTTTTTTAAAAAGTATCATTTTTCTTTTCTTTTTTCACCTTTTTTTTTGTTCCCCCCCTTTTTTCCCCACCCACGTACCCTTTCGTTCCACGTGCCATTTTTGCCTGCAACAATATCATACCTTGTTTTTTTTTGTTTTTTTCTCCTTTTGTTTTGTTTCTTCTCCGGGACACCACCTCGTCGGCCGATCGGTTCGCCCTTTCTGATGGCTTTGCGAAAGATCACCGCAAATTCCCATCGAGACCACCTAACCGTCTCCTTCATCTTTCTTTTTGCCCGGTCTGTCGTGGGATCATCAACCCCAAGGTGGGTCATTGTGTCATCTCTTTTTGAATTTTTGTTTACCCCCCCCCCCCCCTAATTTTATCGTGAAGAGGTGATCAAACTCACAAACAGTGAGCCACCCTGGATCTGTAAATCCCCCCCCCCCCCCCCAGGGCACCCTTTTGATTTTAAAAAAAAGAAATTAAAGGCCGGAAGGGGCGATAGTAGGGTGGGGAAAATGCAAAATGAAGATGAAATATCGAATTTTCAAGAGGAAAGCGGTGTCGAGACGAGCCTGCTGATTCCGGACGAAGTGGTGCGCATGTACTCCACTATTCCGCATAGAATACAGGAGCTCATCAACGATGCAGGGCTGGAGGCGAAGGAGGACGGCGAGGACCTGGAGCTAAAGGTCACGGAGCTCAAGAGCATGACGTACTTGACGCCTGATGACGTGTACTACGCAAGCTTGTTGTCGGCACGAGGCGAACCCGCCAGGGACATCGTGAAGCAGTTATTGGTTCGTGCTGAACACCTCTCAAACAGCACCACCCAGCTGGGATCCCCCAGGAAGGTCAACAACATCAGTACCTCTTTGAAACGCTCGTCGGCAAAGCGAGCAATGGGCCAGGTGTCGCCTATCATGGGCGACAGACCTGCTCAACGGACCCCTGCCAAGAGACGATCCATCTCTGCGTCTGTAAAGTCCACTAAAGCTTATCAAAAAGCTGCGTCCGAGCACACATCCTTCCGTGAGCTCACCAAGGACCTTGTTGGGTTGTCACCTGATGCTGCGCGCCTTGGGTTGCCCCACTCCAGGGCACGGTCGGCTTCTCCTACACCTGAAGTGCTGCAGCGACATGCTTTTATTGGCGTCTCCCGCGGGACCATATCAAGCAACTTAATCAAATCGACAAACACTGCACATTGCTTGCGATCGAAAACAGCCAGGTTGTCTACTGTGAGAGAACCCTGCACTATGTATGTGATTCTTGGGGAAAAAAAAAAGGAAAAAACCAGGCAGCAGTACACGATCCCTGGCATGGTTGACACGCTGCGTCTGCGTAATAAAGGATATACTAATAAAGCGGCGTTTGGGTCTTCATCTGCTTTACACTCCTCTTACCTCCCTCATGATATTCAGGGTAAGCTCACTACCGTGAAAAAGCAGCAGCGGTTGGCGAAGCTGACTGCCGCGTCGCAACAAGATGCCGATACACTGATTAAGGTATAGAAAGGAGATGAGAAGAGGGAGAAAAAAAAATAACAGAATGCCAATCGCCATCGATCGCCTTCCCCCATGTCATTCAAGGCACGCACGCCTCGTGCTGTTCCTGCTTAGTAATATTGACTGAGAAAGGGAGGGAAGGGGGGTTTTTTGAGTAATACGAAAGGAAAATATACAAATAAAAGGAATGGAAGAAAGCGAATAAAAGAAACGTGCGAGATCATCCCCCCCCCCCCCCCCCTTCCCTCGCATTCCCATCTTCGTCAACAATACACCCCTTCCATCTTTTAAACTGTACAACCCCACCCGCCCTTTTTTTTTTGCTCGGTTATATCCTGTACTGGCTGTATGGTTGGGTTCTCATCACTATACAGCTTACAAACAACAAAAAATAAAAATGAAGACACTTGCCCTGGTGGTGGTGACGATGGCGGTTGCTTCGATGGGGGCCATCGAGGGGGAGCAGCCTGGGGATGAATGGGACCGTACCGAAGAGGAAACAGAGGAGGATGCGGAACCCGTGGTCCAAGGGTTGACCTTCGGGTCGCCGGGGAACAGACACTACTGCAAGAACGGGCCCTGTGGGCATGGGGGCGGTGACTGCGACAGGGACCGGGAGTGCAAGGGGGACCTGGTGTGCGGGTACAACAACTGCAGGGAGATGCACCCTGGTATGGATCACGTGTACCGCAGGTCATACGACTGCTGCGAGAACATGCAGCCCTTCCACCGCAACTACTGCTTCCTGAACCCTGGGTGCAAGCACGGCGAAGGGGACTGCGACAGGGACTCGGAGTGCGGGGATGGTCTGGTGTGCGGGAGAAACAACTGCAGGGAGCTGAACCCGGGGGTCAACCCCTTCCTGATCAGGGGCAGGGCGGACTGCTGCACGACGTGCGGTGGGGCGACGACTGTGAAGAGCGGGACGGAGACGAGGCACCCACCCTCGTCCTTCGTGGACAGGAAGGCGGTGTCCGCGGAGAGGACGCTCGCGAACCCTCCCGGGGTCCTGGAGGCCGCTGCTGTGTACAGCTTGCCACCCCTTGCTCCCGGTGACGAGATCAAGCTGGAGTGCTGTGCTCAGAAGGGTGAACCCTGCAACTTCTTCGTTGCGGTGTACCACTGCCCCCCTTGCTCCCGCGGGAAGAACGGTGGGATCCCCGGCTTCCTGCTCTCGCAGTCCTGGAGGGGTTCCTCGTGCGCCCCCATCTTCACCCCCGCAGGTTCCTCGCAGACCCAGACCATGACCGTCTTCCACAAAACCCTCCAAGCAGGCGAGACCCTCGACATCCCTGTCTCCACAGATGCCCCTCACGTCGCGGTCTTCTCCACCTCCCAAAATGTGGAAGATGACTGGTGTCCTGCCAAGAACAATGTGAAGCCAGGCACCACAGGGCCGAACAGGCCGTGTGTGTGTCTTTGAGACGACAAATGAAAATAAAACTATCAAGGGAGAGAACACCCCCCCCCCCCCCCCCAAGGCACTGGTTAAGAGACAAAGAAGGGTGTTCAAACATAATAAATGCCTTTCTTGTCACCTTTTGCCTTGTACTCTCTCCATTTTCTCTCCCTCTCTCTCTCTCTCATTTTTCTACTAAGCTTTTCTTTGAAGACGTAGCCTGCATACCTTTTTATATTTTAAAGGTGTTGCTGCGCAAAACAAGTGAGCACCACTGACATTGTTTTTTTTTTTTTTTTTTTTTTTTTCTTTGCCTACAAAGTACCCTTTTTGTGGAGTACTTTTGAGTCCCCTCCCACCCCTTAGCCCTTTCTTCTTTGCCTTCTTTGCTTTCTTCCTTTTTAAATTCTTCCACACTGGTGCAAATGGGATTAAGATTGAATCTTCTGAGCTAGGTGAAATCCATTCCAGAGAAGAAATAGCGGGTTAGAAATAGCACACATATGAAATAACAAGAAGAAAGGGGGAATAAAAAAAGATAGAGAATGAAATCTCTTAGCTGCCTCTCTTTTTTATTTCCGCCGCCTCCTTTTTTTGCGCGATTTCCACTTTTTCTTTTAATGAACGAGAAAGACATCACTACGTCGCATTACACCTTTTCTATTTCATTTGAGCACCCCTCGTCCCCTCCTTGCATAACAACAGCATAGTGAGCTCACAACAACAACAACAACACCAAAATGAAGACACTTCTCCTCGTGCTGCTGCTTACAGGAGTGTGCAGCGGGAACGAGCTGCTGGGGTACCTTGAGGACTGGGTGAACGTGAAGTGGTGGGACAACAACATCCCCGGGAACTGCCTGATGGGGTGCTTCGAACCCCAGCCGTACATCACATCGCTGAAGCCGTACTCGAGCGTGAACTACGGGTTCACCTTCCTGACGGAGAACCCGACACCGTCGCAGGTGAGCTGCAGCAACGCTCCGAACGGGACTTCTGGCGGGGCCTCGGGGCCGTGCCCCGTGTGGGACGGGAAGGCGATCTACTTGGCGGCGGCGTCGAAGAACGGGGCGGCGGCGATCACCCCGTCGACGTCGGCGGCGACCCCTGGGATCGTGTCGATCGCGGAGTCGTCGCGGATGGCGAAGATGCACCCCGACGGGCCGAAGAGGTTCAAGATCTCGCTCGGCGGGTGGAGCGACTTTGCGCGGGTGGGGAGCGTTCAGAACGCGCGCTCGATCGCGAAGCTGATGGGGAAGCTGGTGCTGTGGACCTTCGCGGACGGGGTGGACCTGGACTTCGAGCACCTGACGCCGTTCGCGACGATCAACGGGGACGACGAGTTCGCGGCGTACAACGCGCTGGTGGCGGCCCTGCGGGAAGAGCTGGACAGCAACGTGAAGCCGCAGTGGAGCAGCTTCGCGGCGACGAGGAAGCAGCAGCTGGAGGCGGAGTACAACGCCCTGCAGCCGTGGCAGCAGGCCGACATGAAGCCCTACTACCAGACCAACATGAACTTCATGGACGAGGTGGGGAAGAACGGGCCGGACCACCTGGAGGTGTCGTGGACGACGCGCTTCAACGCCTTCCTCCCCGCAGGGAACCCTTGGAACTACCTGCTCCCGGGGAGCCCGCGCCCGAACCAGACCTTCGCGACGGACAACGAGGGGGCGAAGATCTGGCCGCAGTCGGGGGTGAGCTTCGACACCGCGAACATCATGGCCTACGACGCGGGGACCCCTGCAGGGGCGCTGCAGCTGAACTTCACGACCATCATGAACAACTTCGTGACCTACGGGAAGGTCCCGAAGGAGAAGATCAACATCGGCTTCGAGCCCGGCGAGCAGGCGGCGGGCGGCGTGTGGGAGGGGATGGCCGCCGACAAGGAGATCGCCACCTACGCCAAGCAGAACGGCTTCCTGGGGGCCTTCGTGTGGTCCGTGAACCCGAGCCCCACCACCAACCCCAACGGCACCAAGCTCGCCCCCGAGCTCGCCGCCAACCTCAACGACATCATCAAACCCACCTGGAGGTGGGGTCCCGCTCCCGTCTACACCAAGTGCGACCCTACCACAGGGAACTGGCCGGGTCTTTGAAAGGAGTAAATAATAACAACCAACAACGTCTTTCTTTTAGTACGTGTTCTTTCTTCTTGTGGTACACATGTCTCGTGTTTCCCCCCTCTTTTTTTTGTTTTTTTTTGTTCAAAACAACAGCCAAGCAACCAGCCAGCCAGAGGAGACGCGTATCGGCAAGACAAGAGAATCCTCCTCACGTCTCGCCCCCTTCTTCGTCTTCCTCTTTTGTGCTGTTGCTCTTTATCGTTGTTTTTCTTTTGTTTTCTTTTCCTTCTTTCCTTTTCTCCTTATCCCCCTGTCGCCATGGCAACCGCCGGATCTCTCGGCGTGCAGAGTGCTTTCATATGTGGTAAATTGTAATGTGTTTGGTTGCGGATTTTGTTCCTATCGACGACGCCGACTGGACTGCCTTGCAGTCTGAAAAACATGGGTCATTAGATGGGGGTGAAAAGACGCATACCTTAAAACAATTAGTTTCTTCTTTTTTTTTTTGTGCCAAGTGTTTAAATGTACTTTGTCTCCTTCCCTCTGAGTGCGTAATTCCATTTTGTTGTCCCAGATGTGCATCTTAAACAGTTGGGCATATCACCACAGGACTTTCCACACACCACCTTTTTAAAAAAAAAAAACAAGATGATGAGCAAAGCAGCAATGATGTTCGCCCTTCTCGGGGTTGCCTCTGCGGGGGCGACTGCTGGGGCTGCGAACCGCCACAGCGGGCGCACCCTCGGGTGGGGAGGAGGAGGCTGGGGCCACCACCACGGGAAGATCGAGTTCACAACCTTCGCTGACGGGCGTCCCGACGGGGGGATCAGGCAGAGCGCTGACGTGGAGGACGGGCAGGACTCCCCTGGGGACGTGTTCGTGTTCGACCAGAAGCTCCTTGCGGACGACTCGACGACTGTGATCGGGAGGAACGCTGGGTACTGCATCAGGACGGACCCCGGGAAGCCCGACTGGAGCGGGACGGACCACCCCACCCTCCCCGACGACCCGGAGAACAACTGGGGCCAGTGCACCTGGACCCTCACCTTCTACGAGGGGGCTGGCTCCGGCTACGTCGGGACCCTCCAGGTCTCCGGGAGGGAGTCCGACAACGGTGTCTCCGCCGTCTCCATCGTCGGCGGGACAGGCGACTTCAAGGGGGCCTGGGGCGAGCTCCTCACTAACCCGGAACCCCAGACAGCCGGCGGTGTCCTCTTCAGGCAGGTCCTCGAGATCCGCAGGAACTGATTTGCTCTTTAAACAACGTAACGTAACGAATCGTAATCCTTTTTTTTTCTCTTCTTCCTCTCTTATCGTGCGATACTTTGCGAGACCGTTGCTCGGAAGACAAGTGCGGCGTAAGCCCAGTCGTTAACCCAGCAGCATGATCTCCGCCCAATGGGTAGAGATAGTTTCTTTCTTTTTTTTTTCTTCTTTCTCTTCCTTTACAACAACAAAATTATTTCCCTAAAATCGAAAGGAGGAGGGGCGAAGGAAAGTGGGAACGACTTGGGGGGGGTTTATCCCCTCCATCGATTCCTCTTAAACAACAAAACAAAAAACAAAAACAAAACAAAAAAAAAAAATGCATCAAGCAAAGACGATCACCAGCTTGTTGGCGCTGACCCCTTTCTTGAAAGGGTTGGGACTGCTCATGCGAAGGAATTTCCATTTGTACGTGATGATAGTGGGCATCGTGCTGCTGCTGTACAGAAGATTGCTGCGAGAAGCAGGGCTGCTAGGAGAAGGCCGGCATCAGAAGAGGATAAAGGGACGTCTGGTGGATCTTACAGACGCCGAGAATATAATTGCAAAGGGCTTAATAGACCCGAACGACCTAACAGAAACCCTCGACGATGTGGGAGGGCTGACAGGAACAAAACGTGTGGTACGAGAGAGTGTCATAGCACCTTTATCATGCCCTGCATTGTACCCAGTTGGGTCTCTTCGTGCCCCTCCTAAAGGTGTTCTGCTACACGGACCACCTGGTACTGGAAAGACTCTGTTAGCACGGACGATAGCAAAGGAGGCTAAGGCCAATTTCATTGAAGTGAAGCTTGACACCCTCCTTGCAAAATATGTCGGGGATAGTGAAAAACACGTAGCGGCTGTCTTTTCTCTAGCGAGGAAGCTTCAACCCGCCATTGTCTTTGTGGACGAAATCGACGGTTTACTCAGCGACAGGGACTCCACTTCATCATCTTCACCTACTTTCAATCTCGTAAAAACTATCTTCATGACCGAGTGGGACGGCCTGCGAACATCTAATAATACCATCATGGTTATCGGTGCTACAAACCGCCCTGGTGCTATCGACGAGGCTATTTTAAGAAGAATGCCCGTCAAACAGGAGGTCGGGTACCCAAACAGCCCGGCCAGAGAACAAATCATCAAAATTATTCTGAACAGAGACAAATCCATATCGAAGGCTGCTGTGGATAACCTGGACATGGAAAAGGTGTGTTTATTTTTTGGGGGGGGGGGAGAAGTTAATTTACAGATTGCGGAAGCGACGAACCTGTATTCCGGTTCTGATCTTCATGAACTTTGTAAAGAGGCTGCTCTCTCTGCGGTTCGAACCTCTCCCAGTGTGAGTACTGAAGCACCTTTGGTTATAAGCACCTCGGACTTTATGGCTGCGATGAAAGTGGTGAAAAACAATAGGGGTTTTGTCAAATCGGTGTGTGGTTTTTTCTTTTTCTTTTTTTTTTTCTCTTAAATCAAACTCTTCCCTTCAGAACAATCCAGCACGCACCTTTGAAGAACTATTCAATGGTAAATAACAAGAAGAAGAAGAAAAAAAAAACACAATATTTATGTGTTAGATGGCTTTCCTATTATCTTTTTTTTTATTTTAGATTTTTTTTTATTTACTTACGACATGTGAGCTGTAGAAAAAAAAAAAGAGAAAAAAAAAGGTTGGCAAAAAAAAAAGGAGAAAACGGGCGGGAGGAAGGGCGGGTAGAAAAAAAAACAAAGACAGGAATGAACGGGAGGTAGGTTGGGTCCCTCCCTCTTTTTTCTTCTTCATTCTTTCCCTCCCTCTCCCCGTTAAAAAAAAAAAGAAAGAAACCCAACAAAGTGATACATCGACCAAAAGGTATCCTGCCTCTGAGTTTTATTCCTCTTCCTACTTATTTATGTCTTATGGTTACTTCATTCCTTTTTTTTTTATAAAAAAAAAAACAAAATTTAATTCTTCATATAAACGTTCAAAGGAGGGGGAAAAAAAAAATGACAAAGACGAAAACAAAGAAGCCGCCTGGATCATTCAAGGCAGTGGTATGGGAAAAAAAAAAAAAAAAAAAATCACTTTCAAAGGACCCGAAGGACCGCCTTCCGGAATCTGTTCCACTCGACTTGCAAAAAGAAATGAGCCAGCCTGCGGGCATCATCTTGAGAGCATGGAAAAAAGGTGTTCTAGAAATCAGAGGGACCCAACCAGGTTCTCCAGCACATGCACAAGATATCGACACCCACAGAGGATGGCTAGTGGTGGGTTTAAACGGCAAACCAGTGTACAGCCACATCGAAGTGGGGGATATTTTAAAAGCATCGACAAACGTGAAGATCAACGTGGTGCCCCCACAACCAGGCGACATCCCAAAAATAAAAGAAGACAAGAGCAAAGGGGTCGTCAACTACGATATGTCAAACCCGAACCCCGGATCCCAAGGGGCGTACTCTCCTTCAAGCAAAAGTATGTCAAAAGGTACATTCCGACCTGGCGACAAAGTAGAAGTATACTATGGGCAAGAAGATGGTGTGTCACAAGGTGTTTGGTACCCGGCAGAGGTCACAGCGAAATTATTCGACGGTTCGTTCGCGGTTACATTTGAAACAGGTGAGGCGGCTGAAGGTGTGGCAGGCCATTCCATGAGGCTTCAAGGCGCACCTTCTCCTACCTCATCTCATGTGTCGCCTCGTTCCTTTGACATCAACCCCAACGACCGAGTTGAAATATTCTACGGTCCAGACGATGACGGGTGGTACCCCGCCACTATCGGTCAACGCCACCGTGATGGTTCCTTCACCGTCCACTTCGATTCTGGTGAGATATCTGAAGGAGTTTCCCGTGAATATATCCGACCATTAGGCGACGATGAGGGTAGTTACACCTATTACGGGTCAGGAACGTATGGTGGGGCATCAAGCATGACAGAATCTCTGCCCCCGCATCTTGGAGTGAATTCGCAAGCTGAGGTGTTGTGGGAAGGAAAAGAGTATGGAACAAATGGGAGGAGGGATGAAAATAAATATACAGGTGGACCCCTTGTGTCATTAAAGCTTTCCATCCTCTTAGCAACACTTATGATGTCGATTGGCAGGATGGGACAGAAACACTCGGAGTTTTGCAAAGAGATGTCCGTCCCGCGCACCATGCCTCCTCTCGCAGAGGCAGCGCTTCATCTCCTAGAAGTTGGCGTTGAAGTGGGAAAAGTGGGGGGGGGAAATATTGGTTCGTTGTACAGCTATGGTTTTTTTTTGGGGGGGGTGGAGTGCTAACTTTGACCCCTCCAAGTTTTTATTGAAAATGCTCAAAATCCCCTCCCCCCCCCCCCCCCATGGTTTTAAATGAGTTTTTCTGAAGAACTCCGTTGATATTCATGGAAGCCTTGGGAAATCAGGTCAGAATAAACAAAAATAATAATAAAAAAAAGGGATTTTCCAACTTTAAAATGTTAGACCCCCGGGTTGATTTTGAGCATGTCCCCAAACTTAGGGGATCGAGTTAGCAGTTTTCTCTTTTTTCTTATATTTAAGTGAATTACGTATTGCATTCATCTTTCTGTCCCTGGAAAAAAAAATTCTTACAAACCTGCTTGGAAAAAAAAAAAAAAAACTTCCAGTAGGTTTTTTTTTGTTTGTTTTTTTTATTTCTTTTTTTAAGACCGGGGTTTTTAGAGATGTGAAGCGTTACTATTTGGTTCTTCCGTTCCCCTTCCCTTCCTTCCGCTCGCAAAAGAAAAAAAAAGAAACACCTCCTCCTTCCCCTCCCCATTTTTTTTTTTTTTTTGCTTCCTAGGGCTTCACACACACCCATTATTTATCGTGTGTCTGATTGTCTCTGTCAGGGAAGCCCCTCAAATGAGTGAGGGGGAGTCATGTTTCCCATTTTTTTTTCTTTCTGAATTAAAAAAAATAGAAAAAGAAACTTTGTTGAAAGAAAAAAAAAAGTATCAAAAAAAATGGGTGTGTGAAGCTATTACCGAGACGAACAGAAGAAGAAGAAAAAAAATATATTTGTAACTGCAATCACGGCATGTTCCAGCCGATAGCATCCCCCCCCCCCCCCCCCCTCACATACTGTTTCTCTTGCGTTCTACATTTCCACAAGGTGATTGAGGTGGGTGGGTCCCCCCGTGAAGTTAAGGTAAAGTTGCGTATTTGTTTCATAGCTGGATCCTTTATGAGGGACGGGGTCTGTTCATTCTTCTTTCTTACCTCATAAGTCAACACTGGGGGGGGGGGGGGGGGGGCTTAATACCTTAAGCCACGACCTATTTATTTTTTGTTTTTCCTCATTCGTTGTGAGCTTTAGTGGAGGGTCTCTTTCACGATAGCTTGCAATGCATGATATGCTCCCAAAAAAAAAAACAAAAAAACACACCATATGGGTGGGGGAGAGAATGAAAGAAAAGAAAGGGTATTGATAGGAGACTACAAAAAGACACAGTTGCGAAAGCACTCCCCTTTGTAGCGTGCAAAGCACTTTGGCTATTAAACAGCATAGTGCACGTGTTGGGAAGAAAAAAAAAATAGCAATGGCTTTTTTTTTTTTTTTTTTGATTCTGTTATGCAACTGACTTTCCCCCAATTTGCATAAACAGAAAGGGAAGGGAAGGGAAGGGAAGATGTAATGGCATGACGTGCTTTGTAGTTTTTTTTTGTTCTTCTTTCCCCAATAGAAGAAGAAAAAGGAGGGGGGGGGAGTAAGTATCACCGCAATGAAATGGAAGAAGAGGAGAAGCAAGTAAAAAAAACCCCCCCACCCCAAACAAAAAACTCAAAAGAGTGAAGTAGTAGCAGTTCCCCCTATCCCTCCCCCCCTGCCCTGTTCAGTCTCTCTCCCCTTTTCTCTCTTTCATCCTTTGTTTGTGCTTGTCTTACCCCTCCCCTCAGAATGGAGCCTTTTTTATCTTTTTTTTGTTTCTTATAAATTGAAAACACTTTTTCTAAGGAGTGGGGTCGGGGCATGGGAAGGGCAAGTAACGCTTCTGGGGGCAAGGAGATGCAGCGAGCACCTTCAATGTCCACCGCTACAGCATCGCAGGTAGGAAGTGCGAGCAGCACGGGGTCGAGCAAAACACAGAACGGACGAGGGGTGTCGGGGGTCGCGTTCTTTACAACAATCGTGCCGATCATCCCGTTGATGCTGAAGGTGGACAAACAATTCCCCCGACGGCTTGCCACACTCGGGATGGTGATCGAAGTGTTGCAGCTTTTTGGCTTGGTTCTCAACACCCATGCACCATTCGGAGGCGTTCTCAAAATGATCAGTAAAATAATATACGCGTCCCACCTCCCTTTCTGGGACTCTTCCTTCAGCGATATCGGCTTTGCTGGTTCACTTGTCTTGAGCCTGCTGTATGTGTGCGCCATCACCCCATGCATTTTATGGGGTGTACACTCCACTTTCCGAGGTGTCTCTCAAGCTCATACTAAACTCTCTCTTGGTGCCGTCCAGATGGTGCTGCATGGCTTATCTTCTTTCATGACAATACCTGTTGCTTCTACTTTAATGTCCCTCACTGTTTGTAATCCTGATGCGCAGTACTGGGCCACTGACGCAGCCTGTAATGGGGCGCTTAAATCGTTTCTCAAGGTCATCCTTCTTATTTACTTCATCTTCTTCTTCATCATCTGCTACTTGATGTCCACGCTCTCCTACGATAGTGATATATTTTCCAAGCACGCTCTCGCACGCTCGCACTCCAGAACCGACAAGGTAGTAACCCTTTGGAAGTTCTGCACTGTCGTTCTCTACCACATCCTCCACGCAAACCGGAAGATCAGATGGTTCCAGCTGTGGTTCAGCATCACCTGCCTCTTCATCAGCGTGGTGTACGCGTTCTACCTGCCGTACTTCAAGCAAGCTTCGAACAAGTTGAAAACAGGGAGCTACCTTGCTGCTGCGTGGGTTGGGATGGTTGCCTTTCTGACAGACCAAGGTGGAGCGTTCACAGAGCTGCAAGTTGATTTTACACTGGTTGGTTGCGGTGGTGTTGCTGTAACGTGTTTGGGGGCAATGATGGCGGAGTACAGGGTTTCTGCTTTGTACCTGATATGGAAAACGAAGTTCCTAGCGGGCGTGACGAAAAAAACACCGACAATCCGCCCCCAGGGTCTCCCAGATGCCTGTGTGAACGACATGATGGTGTATGGGGAAGAAGAGGGCTGCAGCGACCTGTTCGACGTTGAGACCAATGAGGCCAGCTGCCAATTCTCCGTGTCGTACATCAAGCAAGTGCATGCTGCCACCGACATCGAACTTTCCACTCGCTACGTTGCACACTACAAGACGTGGACCGATGATGCCGTACCAGCATCCATGCTTGATGAATGTGTGAGACAGTATCACAGCGGTAGTCTGAAGTACCCTGCCTCCGATATTATCCCTCTCCAGCTTGCCTACTTCACGTGCTGGCATTCCACCGAAACGCGCGTTCAGAACTACACCCTTCACGTGTATCTCGACCAGTGCATTGGAAAGATGGAGTCCTCGCTTTCCGTGAAGTACCACTCGGCCAAGCTGACCATCTACATCAAGAACGCAATCGGGATGAAGGACAACACGCACGTCAAAATCTGGCGATCTGCACAAAAGCTGCATCGAGAAGTATTGTCTCAAATGAGCACATTCTGGGGTAAACTACTGTCCGCGCAGCTGGACACCGTGCAGCTGTCGATCATCACAAACGCCATCACGAAGAAAAGAGAACAGGCGAACGAAGAGTTCCGCGGCGTGCTGGAGGTGACGAAGGACGATAAGGTGATCATGTCGTACGCGCTCTTCTTGGAGCAGGTGATGCACGATGATGAAGGCGCCATGCGGCTGCGGGACCAGGTGGAGCAAGGGTCTGAATTCAGCCGCCGGACAAAGCAAGAAACAGCAAACGATGCAGCAGACACCAACGCACAGTCCGAGAAATCGTTGACGAAACTGAAGTACACATTGCTCTTCATGTTATTGATATGGCTGATATTGTTTGGGTCATTCTTCACTTTCCAAACACTTCTCTTCCAGTACCAGCTTGCCGTTGTTGAGGGGCTTCACAGTTCAGGAATCGCACGGTCCTTGACACAACAAGCGGGCTACTACGTGATGGATCTATGCACAATGGACCCGAGGTGTAGGGATATTATCTTAGCAGGAGTCCACACCAATACCCTACCAATGTCTACCCCGGACACCGCAGTTGCCAATTCAAGGAGGGCGTTCTTGATTAACGTTGCTAGAGACTTGCAATCAGCTCAGAAGTCTATTTTGGTCGGATCGGACAAGTCACACTACCCGCCCCTGGTGGCCTACACTAAGTGGGATACAACACTCATGAAGGTCACGGTGCCTGGTAGTGATGGGTTGCCGAACCGTGACGACACGCTGCCTGGGATATATTCACCGGTTTCCTTCTGGACGGGGGGGTACGAGACCTTGGCTGTGTTGCGTAGCCTTTACGGAAACAACTCCGACGCGTCGGTGCTGTCGGCCTATGAGTGGATCGCAGATAACATCGAAGACGGAATCTCAGAAATGTTCAGCGAGAACATCCGTCTTCGTGCTGAGGAAGCAACTGACCTGTACGCAAAGTACGTCCAATGGAGCAGTGTGCTGCTCGCCGTTGCATTGGGCGTGCTTCTACTGCTGTACGTGCTGCTGGTGTCCAATTTCGAAGAGATCGATCAGGCAAAGCTCGAGGCGTTGAACCTCTTCACGCTAATTCCAAAACCGGAGATATCAAAGCTGCAGAACATTTCAAGACAAAAATTAAACCAATTGGATCAGAAGGCAGATCAAGGTGAAGTGGCTGACGTGAAGGCAGAAGTGGAACAGAATGAAAGTGAAAGCCAGAATTCAGACAACGATCAAGAGCAAGACCCAACGCATGCCGACTCGCTAGGAGATATCAACTTCGACGAACAGTTCGGGGACGAAGAGATAGACCATAACATTGACATAGTTGTGAAGCAGGTTATGATCGTCCTTTTTGTGCTTTGCATCGCAGGCTCTGCGTTGTCCGTGCTGTCACTCTCTTCAGAACATTACAACTTGTATATTGAAGAAGTGGACACCTACTCAATTGTGCGTGAGTACGGTGCCAGCCACGAAAAGCTCACCGATTTAGCCCGGCTCTTTGTGCTCACGGGAAGACCCCAGTTCCTGACCAATTACCTCACCGACTCCCGAGGCTCACTGCGGGAATACAAACAAAAGCTCCTCGATAAAAACATAGAACCCAAACAAGCCCTGTACTTTGAAAATGTTATCGCAATAAGCAAGCGAATCAGGAAGCAGCAGCGTATCATGCTCCGACTGGCGGCTAGCTACTACGGGACGCCTGTAACACTTCTGAAGCATATCCAAGACGAATCATGGAGTGTGGTCGGAGGGATGCTTCTCAGAAACAAAAAATTGACGAACAACGTTGATGACCTAGTAAAACCCCGGACGGAAGTGCTTGCCTTGGCGTTGAATCTAATGGAGGATGTCGAGCTCAGCGACGAGCTGCATAATCTTCTCCGCGACGTCGTGGTGAGGGCCACAGAACTGGCAGACGAGAGGGAGTCAGCAGATAAATCAGGCCTGTACCTTTCCATCCTGCTTGGAACGTATAGTGTTGCATTGGCCGTCTACTTTGTAGCAGTGTCTGCCTCTAAACGCAATCCTTTGCTTTTCAAAGACCGATCCCTTCGTGCTCTAGGTTCTGCGCACGGTATTTTAATAGTTGGTTCGCTTGTTGTGACAGGCATCACACTGACTGTGTATTATGAAGCCTCCGATATCACAGCGAATAAGCTTATTGCGATCAACGCCTGCAACAACTCCATGTCAGATGCGACAGAGCTCATGAGAGCTGCCTGGGACATCACATGGCAGCCTGACCACGGCTACTCTGCCTATGAGAAGTACTGGAAAATTGTTCACGCCTCGAAGGTGTACGACAACCTCAAAATATTAGACTCCAGCCACGAAAGGGAAGACGTCATTGTAGCAAACTTCGAGAGCTCTCACAAATTGTGCATGATCGCCATGACGCTGCACTTCTGGGCTGATAGTGCGGCAAGCGTGGCAAAGCAAACGCACGAAATCTCTGGATTGATGTGGGACTTCAAGGCTGAGAAAGATTACGAGAAAACGTCGACAGCGTACCCCGAGGGGGAGTTCTACGATACCACTGCCAGCGACGCAATGTTATCTAAGGATGTACAACAGGCATTGGCAATGGCAACTGTTACAAACGACCGCTTTGTAAATGCAGAATACGAGTTAAAGAATTCCATAAGCGACCTTCTCGCCGAACGCATCGCCTTCTTCGACGATGAGATTGCTTCTTCAAAATCACAATACGAGGCCCTCATATTAATCAATTTAGGCTTAACTACTTCAGTCCTCTTCACTGCTGTCTGGTACTTGGTGCTTTTAATGCTGACTATATTAAATTCCTCCCGACAGTTTTCGAACAAGAACGATAGCCAAGGTACTGGCTCCTCAACAAAAACACAGATTTGTCTTGGCTTTCTTGCCGCTCTTTTCTGTGGGCTGTTCAGCCTGCAGATCTACTCGTTGCATGATTTCAACAACACGGCGAAAACCTTAGTGCACACTTCTGGACGTGAGTACGCTGTTGCGACGGCACAGATTACCGCCACAAAACTGGCGTACTCGACAGTTGGAGGACAGTGGGCTGCCAAGAATGAACTGCAGACGAAGCTAGACAAACTAGAGGACATACGAACGACACTTTATTTCGGAGAGGACAGAACCTCCGGGTCGTTGAATCTACTGACGAAACCAGGGGAGCTCTTTGAAGAAGGATCTAGTTTTCAAGTCCCATCGTGCATTGTGACAGCAGAGCAGTACAGCTCACAGGCGATTTTGTCAAAGGGAGTGGACATCGCGATGAGCTACTGGGCGGAGACCGCACGAGAGATGCTAGATCTGGACAGTTCTGGCGCGCTGCAGACGCAGCTGAACAGCCTGCGGGGGAGCACAGACGTGGTTCTCTTCGGTCTGGAGCAATCGACTAGTAATTATCACGATGAGGCAAAATCGTCGGTGCGGCAGTGGTATGTGTTCTTCATTCTTGGACTGGTCCTCATTATATTGGTTGTTGTGGTGCAGCTCGTTGCGGTGTTCCGTCCTGTGATATCGGAGCTTGTGAATGAAGAAAAGGGCACAAAGCTGATGCTGAAGATGATACCTGAAGAAGTCCGCGTGCAGGTGCCCATCATCCAAGAGTTCCTTGACAACGGGCAGATGCGCGACACAGACCTCATGGAGCTCGTCAACGACTCCGTCAACGAAATCTCAAACATCCCCATCGTGGCCATCGACCATGTCGGCACCATCATCCGCTTCACGTGGAAAGGCGAAGATGTTTTCGGCTGGCAGCAGTCAGAAGTTATCGGTGCAAACATCAAAATGCTAATGCCGCCTGAGTACGCTGAAAATCACTCCACATGGTTGGAGACATATCTCAGAACCGGTGTGAGAAAGGTCATTGGGGCCGTTCGCAGGGTGGAAGGCTACCGCAAGAACGGTACACGATTCCCTTTGGAGATTACCGTACGCGAGCACCGCCCCCCTGGTGAAGACCCCACATACATTGCAACCATTCAGGACTTGACCAAGTCCTTGGATCTAGAAATGGCTATGAAACTCAACGAAGCCATCAGACAAACATCAAACGTCCCACTGATCTCTGTTGATACACTCGCCACCATCACAGGATTCAACAAAGCTGCTGAACTGTGCTTCGGCTTCACTGAAGAAGAAGCTTCAGGACAAAACGTCTCTATCCTGATGCCAGAGGAAATCGCGAAGCACCATGATGGGTACATTGCTTCTTACATCAAGTCTGGCATCAAGAAGGTCATCAACACGGACAGGATAGCAGAGGGACAGCGTAAGAACGGGCAGATCTTCTCGTTGGTTCTCTCGATCAAGGAGATCAAGTTAAACGACTTGGGCTCCAGTTCGCTATTCCTGGGCTACGTTCGCGACAGAACGACGGACTTGGCCGAGGGATATCAGCACTTGGTGCACACTATGATATCGGACCTCAGCCCTATACCCATTGTGAGCATCTCAGAGGTGGGTGAGGTTCTTGTGTATTCAAAGTGTGCGGAAGCACTTTTCGAAGCCCCGCATGAATCGGTTCTGGGGAAGAATGTGAATATGTTTATGCCGCCGGAAATTGCCCCATTGCACGATGGGTACTTGGAGGCGTATCTTGTGTCAGGAAAGCGAACATTCATTGACCAGACAAGACACGTGGTGGCTCACAAGCCGTCAGGGCAACCTGTACACCTGTCTGTCGAGGTTCGAGAAGTGATGTTACAGAATTCAAGGGTGTACGTAGCATTCATGCGGGACCTGTCTGACTACCGTGAATCGAAACTTGTTCACGGTACCAATGTACAGCTTGTAGAAGACGCACCTATCCCCATTATCAAGATCGACGAAGAGGGTATTGTTGGCATTTACAACGAGGCAGCGATGTCTGCCTTCCAATACCCCAGAGCAAGCATCATCGGGAGGAATGTCAGCATGCTGACACCGCCGGAGGTGGCTGCGAAGCACGATGGCTTTCTTTCGAATTACAAAAAGTCGAAGGTGAAACACCTGATTGGAACCATTTTTGCGACCACCGCAAAGCGTAATGACGGGTCACTCTTCGCGGTACGACTCAAAATCGATGAATTCGTATCATCCATATCAGGTAAGAGCTCCTTTTTGGCATACATTAACGACATCGAAGATGAGTGTGCCAGGGACTGGTTGAAGATAGCCAATTCACACATAAGTCACATGTCCTTGAATCCTATCATCACCATGTCACAGACAGGCACCGTTGCCACATTCTCTCGCGCAGCCTCTGAGGTGTGGGGGTACTCCGAGGCGGAGGTTCTTCAAAAGAACGTAAAAATGTTGATGCCGAAGAACCATGCTATGCACCACGACTCTTACCTTGCGAAGTATCTGAAGACAGGCATTAAAACTGTCGTCGACACCAAGAGAGTGGTGCAGGGAAAGAGAAAGGATGATACACTTTTCCCGTTGGAGCTGTGGGTGAAGGAGATCATCTTTGAGGACACCAGGACTTACGTGGGTTATATTCAGGACCTTACTCAGGTGGATGAGATTGAAAAGAACAAGTTCTTATCGGCAGTGGTGTTCAAGGAGTCCCTCGATTCTATCATCAAGATTGATTCGTTCGGGACGATTCTCGAGACGAACTTGAGACTCCAAGAGCTTGCAGGGTACAGCAGCAAAGAGCTGGAGGATCACAACGTCAAGGTGTGTTTCTCCACACAACGCACTTTACACTACAGCTACTCATGCCTGACAAGATTGCTATTCGCCACGATGAACTTCTCGCGAACTATAGAAAGACAGGGGTCGGAAACGTATAGATTTAAAAAAAATAAGAAGAATTCTTACAACTTTGTTGACAGGTCATCGGAAAGAAGAACCGTTTGAAGATGGTGACGAAAGAGCAGAAGACAATCCAAATCGAGCTCATGGTAGAGGAAATTAACCTCGAGGGGATGGTATGCAACGATTCGGGGAGGGGGATGACACTATTTTGTCAGGAACCGATGTATGTAGGGTTCATGCGGGACATCACCGCAATGGTGGCAAGAGAGACGGAAAACATGGCAGCTGACACTCTTGCCAGCTTGTCTGCCACGCCATTGGTGGCGATCGACGACAAGGGCAGCGTAATCAAGTTCAGCAAGGCGTCGACGAAGTGCTTTGGATACACTTCGAACGAAATTATCGGGAAGTATGCACATCCCCCCCCTCTGCCCTTACCACCCAACAGGAACGTGAACATCATCATGGCCCCTTCTGTGGCTGCACAGCACGACGGGTTCCTTCGGGCGTATCGCAAGCTCGGTGTTAAGAAAGTGATCGGGAAAGTGTTCACGTCACAAGGAATGCGGAAAGGCGGTGAAATCATACAGGCAGAGCTGCACATTAAGGAGGTGATCACCAACGGGGTGTCGCTTTTCGTGGGGCACATCAGAGACTGCACCGACGACGTGAAACATTTCTCCACAAAGCAGGTCGCAGACGCTATCTTCCAACGAAGCATTCAACCCATCGTAGTGATGGATATTTATGGTAAGATATCCGCTGTGAATTCAGTATGCGAGCAACTTTTTGGCTATACGGCAGCTGAGATGGAAAATCAAAACATACGAGAATTCATGCCCGATGACATCTCGGTGAAACACGACGAATATCTAGCGAAATACAGAAAAACAAGGACGAAAACGGTTCTGGGCCAGAAGATCATGACGAAGATCAAGAACAAAAAAGGTGTTTTGAAGCCTGTCGAACTGCAACCGAAAGAGATCGAGAACAGCTTAGGCAACGTATACGTCGCCTTTGTACGACCCATGGAAAAGGAGATAGAACAGCGAACGATGGCAACGTTGGCTGAATCAACTGTTTCCCTGTCGTTCTCCCCGATCATCGCCATAACAGACGCGGGTATTGTAACGATGTGGAAGAATTGCGATGAAGTGTTCGGGTACACGGAAAAAGAGATGCTGGGTCAGAACATCAAAACAATCCAACAACAAGAAGTTGCTGTCGAGCACAACGGGTACCTGAAACGGTACAAACAAACAAAGGTTCCAACCATCTTAAACTCAACTCGGCGACTCACTGGAGTACGTAAAAACGGGCAACTAGTCCCGGTCGACGTGTCCGTCCGCGAAGCGGTCATCACTCCTGAAGAATCGTTCTATGTAGCCAACATCCGCGATGCCACAATGCTGTACCAGGAGGAGATCAACATGCAGTTGGGCAACACCATCAAAGAAATGGCTGACGCGCCCATAATCTCGATAAACCAAGAAGGCATAATCGTCATGTGGAACAGAGCCGCCGAAGTTACCTTCAACACCCCCGCCAGAGATGCCTTAGGATCCAACGTGAATTTCATCACACCTCCATCCATCCGATCTAAGCATGACGGGTTCCTCCTGCGGTACAAGAAAACCCGTGTAAAACGAGTTGTTGGAACCTCAAAGCAAGTAGAAGGCTGGAAGGACGACAAAACATTTCCGTTGGTTCTACATTTGAGAGAAGTTACAGTCGACGGCGAGCTAAACTATTTCGGGTACTTAAAAGATCTCACGGAAACGTTCAAAACGCAAAAAGCAATGGAAGTCAACAACCAGGTAGTACAAAACTCCCCGCTGGCCTTCATTTCCATCACCGAGGTAGGCATTGTCCAGCGATTTTCAAAGTCAGCCGAGCGGTCCTTTGGGTACTCTGCAGACGACATTGTTGGGAACAATGTTAAGCTGTTGATGTTCGAAAAGACAGCTAAACAGCATGATGGATACCTTTCGAAATATAAACAAACAGGTGTGAAGACAGTCATCGATGGGGTAAGTTTACAACCCGCACGTAAAAAAGACGGTGGAATGTTAGCCATGGAAATCCACATCAGAGAAGTTGAAGTTCAAAATGTAAAAATGTTCATGGGATACCTAAGAGACACAACTGATAAGGCAGGCTTGTTAAACGAACAGAAGCTGAGCACGGCGTCGAATGATTTGGTTGCTATCCCCATGATCGTTATCTACACAACAGGGATTATTGAGTCAGCTAACATCGCAGCATGTTCTTTACTCGGTCATGAAAAATCGAATCTTGTTGGAAACAATGTGAACATGCTAATGCCGGAGCAAACGGCAGTGAACCATGATGGTTACATCCAACGTTATCTTTCAGACGGTATAAAACGTGTTATTGGAACTTCGAAAGAAGTAACCGCAATGCTGTCAGACGGAAGCACCCTCGATGTCGAACTGTCCTTATCAGAAATTATCACAGATACCTTCCATGTTTTTGTTGGGTACATTAAGGATATGAGAAAATTGACAGAATTGAGTTTGCTAGCACAGCTTGGTAACGCCATAAGGCATGCTTCACCATCACCACTGATAACCATCAACGGGAAAGGGGTTATTTTAAACTTCAACACGGCGGCTGAGCAGCTTTTCGGATTTGCGGAGGACCATGTTAAAAACCGCAATGTTAGAATATTGATGCCAGACGAAGTGTCGGAGAAGCACGATTCCTACATTCAGAGTTTCATTTCGCGTGGTGGGGTGGACTCCAAGGTCACAGCGCCCGATGGAGTAATAATTGAGGCTGAGACAAAGTCTGGCGATGTGTTCAGCGCGAGATTACGAGTTTTCCACACAATGGACCACACCGGGGAACACGTTTTTGTCGGGTGTATTGACACAAAAAAGTGAGTACAATGGGGTTTACACTTCGTGCACCTCTCCAAAAAAAGAAAAAGAAAAAAAAAGTAGTTTTATAACCCCTTTTTTTTAAAAAAAAAAAGTTTTTTTTTTACGCTCCATATTCGCTAAGTGACCCGCCCTATGTCCCAAAGGGGTTATAGGGGGCATAGGGGAAAAAATGTCAAAAATGCCCAAAGGTTCATTGAATTTTTTTTTTCAAAAAATCCATATGTCGAACATGAAAGAACGGTGAGTTCCAAGGAAGTTCCAAAAAAATTTTTCCAAAAAAAAAATATTGGGGGCCAACCAAAATGACCTTGGAAGTCACCATTTTGAGTTTTGGCCATTTTTGCCAAACTTTTGCAACTGGGCACTTTTCCCTTTGAAAAACATGGTTAACAGGGTTCGATCCCAGAAGCCAGCATCTTCCCTGACCAGTAGTTCAGCCGAAAATATTTTCGAAGGTGTAGTAGTCTAGTTGGGGGGGCTTTGCCCTGTACCTAGGCGAAGCGGGTTCAAGCCCCACTCCAGCGGATTTTTTTTAGGCTCACCACAGGGGAGAAACGGCAGCCTGAACCGGTATTTCCGCGAAAGCGTTTCGTAAGCTTGTAGGAGTCTAGTTGAGAAAAGTGCAGTTTTGAGGGAAGGACAGCTCTTAACATTGTAAGATTGTTAGTTGTTAGTCAGTAAGCATAACAGTCCTGTCCTCTGCACTTCGGCCGTAATCACCAAATACAAATGGGTGGAGATGACGAGAAGGTCAAAGAGGGTTCCATAGGGGAGTTTATAGTTGAAGAGACAGATGCGCGTCTACGCCGTCCACCACAGGGCAGCGTGCAGTCCAAATGGCATATTACACCGATCACCGGTCACGTTTGCGTTGGAAGATCCTTGACCCGCGTGCCCTGGTTTGATGACCAGCCTAAACGGAACGGAGACTATGAAACAAGCAGTGACGACGACCGGAGAATACTTCCTACTCCTGAGAGCACACGGGCAACTCGAAAGGAAAGACCAAAGCAATCCCTTCCAGCCAGCAGAGAGCCTCAGACAACGAGGACTCCAGATGGACAGGATCGCGATAGCGGAGTACAGCCACAAGGAGCTCCACTACCGGGTCCACTACACAAAGAGGGCAAGAAGTGAGATCTCAGAGCAGACGGAGTGGAAGTATAAGCAGGCAAAAACAAAGGATGGCACCCCAGCCTCATCTTGTACAAGAAGCACAAGACCGAGGAAGCAGAGGAGGGCCACCCGAGGCACAACAGAGGACATGGACAACCTCCCCAACGCAGCAGCAACAACAGTAACAGCAGCAACAGCACCAGCAGTAGCAGCAAAGACAGTAGCGACAACAGAACGTACACGACGCACCCCTGGAACAGATAACGGAAGGAAACGCTCATGCACACCACCTGAGTAGTAGCTCGAAGCTGAAGTAGTACGACAGACCGAGGAAGACGACAGTCACCACAATAACTAGTACTAGACTTCGAAAACTGGGAAAGGGGTAGATAAGTAGAGATAAGTAGACAAGGACGTTCCAGAACAGGAACCTCCTTTAGCTCATCTCTTATTCTGTGTTTATTTCATCACAGTGTTGATGGGCTGAGGCACGTCGTGAGTGTGTATCACGAGGATATCTGGTGTGAAAAGAAGGGAACCTACTCCACCCACTAAGCTGGATGCGTGAGTAAAGATGGGGGGTCAGAGTTTTGAATTCCTGTGTGGTAGAGTGGTTACCGTGCTCACCTGTCAGGCCCCCTTGTTCCAGGAGTCGCGGGTTCGAATCCCGACGCAGTGGTCTTTTCATCAGGGTTCGAACCCCACTTGTGCCGTGTTTTTTCCACCGGAGCTGCTTCATTTTGTATAGTACAAAGTAAGGCAAATCACCAAAAATTTTTTTATTATAAAAAAAAATTCCATATGTCGAACATTGGGCCCCGGACGCAAATAAATCCATTCCAACCCTAGAAAAAGCAATTAGAAATTTTTTTAGCTCTTCAAAATGCGGGTTCTGGTGGGTCACTTAGCGAATATGGAGCGTTATTATTCTACTATTTCCCTCTCAAGCAGTTTTTGAAAGAAGAAAAAGAAAAAAAAAAACGGGAAAAAAATCGTTCTTACGAACGGGTTAAGATGTTCCCCCCCCGCTCCCTCGCCACCTTCCCATCTTTTTTGGTTATGCTATTTTTTTTTTTTTTTTTTTAACATGGTACTAAACACAAATAGAGTGAACACACTGAAATATAAAAAAAAATAAAATAAAAAATAATAAAAGGGAAAATGTCTGAGTTGAGAAATCGAGGCACCACCAAGGAGGAAAGTGAACACGAGATGAGCGAGCTGGAAGCGGTTGAGGCTGAAAATTTGAAGCTCCAGAAGTTGGTGAAGGCAAAGGAGGAGAATAAGAGGCTCAGGAAAGAGTTAGAAGGTGACTCGACTGCAGGCGAAGGAGCGGCAAAAATGGACGCAGCTAGCGTGGAGCAGCGATTCGGGGCAGGGGAGCTGATGAATTTAGTGAAGGCGGTCAGAGGGAGGAAGGGGCTGAGCGCTGAACTGCAAAAAGCAGTCGGTGAACTTCTGGAATTGGAGGAGACCATTCGAGCAGAGATGCAGAAATCTTCACTCAGCAAAGAAGATAGGTGTGCTTTGCAGAAGAAAATTTCCTACTGGGAGCACTGCACACAGCAGCTCATGGCGAACATATTTATGCAAGAGACGCATGGCAAAAGGCGCAAAAATTCCGGGTTGAGAAAAATTATGCTTTTCGTCGTGTTTGTGATAATCCTCTCTGTTGTTGTAGCTGCTCTGGTCAGAATGCTGTTTTACCACCCTAAACCCCCAGTTACCGTCAGGACCTAAGGGGGATCTCTATTTTTTGAGTCAAAGCATTTTCCTTCCGGAAAAAAAAAAAATAATAATAAGAAGGACGCCTTTTCTTTTTTTCTTTTTCTTTATTATAGAGATCTATTTTTTTTTTCTTCCAGTTTTTATTTTTTTAAAACCCACCCCTCTCCCACTTTTATTTTTTTTATTCAACCCTTTTAAAAAAAAAAAAGGGACGGGGTACCCCAGTTGGGCGAACTCGTCTTTTTTTTTTTTTTTTTGGTTTCCCTTTTTTTTAAAAAGTTAAAATGGTTTTCTCTTTTTTTTTTTTTTTTTTTTTTTTTAGAATTAAAAAAAGAAGAAAACGATACCACTATTAAAAAAAAAAAAAAAAAAAAAAAAAGGCGGGTGGGTGAAGGAATGGATCGAAAGGATGCCTCAAGCGAAGAAGTGAATAGAGACCTAAGTTGCATCCCAGGAGGCGGGAGGTACACAGCTCAGGAATTGGCGATTGCGATGCCTGAGGAAGATTTTGGTGATATTCTGTCCGAGGCTGACTCCTCCACCACACTGGGTACTACCGGTTACACAGGAAGGGGTAGGTTACAAGCATTCCCTTTGTCTCCTCTCACTCCAGACAGCCCCTGCTTCGGCACGGACCCGGCCGACTTCTCAGCGGCTGCTACTGAAAATTTAAAAAAACCCAGGACACCCAGAACCGGAAAGTTCAGTTAAAAAGAAGACGGGGGAGGGGGATGAACGAGAAATCCCCCCTTTGTCCCTCATGCAGTTTCGGAGAGGGAAAACGGGGGAAGGGAAATGAAAGAAGAAAAAAAAAAGCCGAGAAATTGTCCTTTTTTTTTTATTCTTCTTGCATCTCTGATTATTGATTTCTAGTTGTAGGTGTAGGCTTTTGAAAAACAATAACAATAACAACTTTTATCGGCAGTCTACCCAATGGAGAACAGTTTTTTTATTTTATTTTTTTTTTATTTTATATTTTTTTTTTATTGTCTCAAAAGTATTTTTTTAAAAACAAACCGTATTTGGACTTAGTGGAACGGAGAATGTTAGAAAGCACGAAGGATAAAATTACGGAACTCTTTTGATTTTCGAAAACCGATTTTGGAATTTCTTACGGGAAAAAAAAATACGAAACTAACTTGGAAACATGGAACAATACAGCGGGGAAAAACAAAAAAAACAAAAAAAGATGTTACCTTTTCTTTTCCCGTTTTCATATTAAGTCCAATTCCGGTAAAAATAACACTACAAAAAAAAAAGAAGAAGAAGAACAAATACACCCCTCCCCCCCTTCTTTTATTTGTTTTTTTTCTTCCCCCCTTTTCTCTCGATGTGTAATATGCTTACAGTAGTTTTTTATGCCTTTTCATTTCTACCAGCGAAAAAAAAAAAAAAAAAACTCAAGAACGGGGAGAAAATGGTCGAATCTGAAGATACATCAGAAACATCGTCAAGTACGTCTTCTTCGTCATCGTCGGTGTCCTCTTCTTCTTCAATCTCAGAAGAGTCAGTTGAGAGCGACACATCAGAAAATGAACAGGTTTTTGAGTACAAGAGGTTTCGAGAATATTTGATGTTTCTCTGCAAAACTGTTCCAACGCTGCAGAAGCACGTTGGGGGTGCTGGAGGCGAGGCAGAATTTGCCAGGTCTACAAGGGATATTGAAACCTCAATTGCGATAAGGAGAGACGTGCTGTGCCAGGGTGTGACGTGGTCCCAAAATTTCACCGCAAAACTCAACGAATTCTCCGAAATAAAAGTCGGGCGCAAACTCGAACCAAATGAAGACGAGAAGTGCAGCGCATGCGGAAGGAGAGCCAGCTACCTTCTCTTCCTCTATGGTATCCGATATAACGCCACTACCTTCTGGAACACCACCGACGCAGTCCAAACAGGTCAAATTGCGAGAAAACTCAAACAATGGTCATCAGTAGTCCCTGCCGACGGTATTCTCCCTGTCGGCCCTGGTTGCAAAGAGGCCGCGTTGTGCTTTCATAAACTCCACCATTTCAAGTTATCCCTCATCACTTCCCTCCTGAAGGGTACGACATTCGACTCTGTCTTCACCGAGTACCAGAACGCCCTTGCATCTATCGAGAGAAAGTTCCTAGAAGGGGATGTGATTCCTGCTCCTGGCCAAGAGCTCATCACTAAGTGGTTCGCTGCCAAACCCAGACGCCGGCGTAAGAACCAGTCCGAAAGAAAGTTTGTCCCTCCTATGGCTACTGTGTTCAACCAACGTGACATACGCACGATGCTGACGAAGCGAAAACCCGATCCGAACACCGTCCAACTAAAACCCAAAGTAGAGCCCAGGAAGCGGGCCATGGAACAGAGCACTTTGAAAGGCTTTTTTAAGAAACGAAAAACTGGTTAGATTTCCGACGTTTCAAAAAAAAATTCTTTTTTTATTATTTTTGTTCCCCACCCCCACCCCACCCCCCCCACAGCTCTTGATGTCTGCGCAACTCTCTCCCACGAGGCGGATCCCTTGCTTGGAGCTCCCGCCTGAAACGGAGGACCTTCTGATCAGAAGGTTCGGCACCGCCGACGCGGTGGTGAAGTATATGAATGGAGAGAAGGAAGAGCCCAATGAGAAGAAAGAAGAGCCCAATGAGAAGAAGCTGAACGAGTGGTTGAAGGAGGAGAACGAGAGGCTCAAGGGAGAAATCGCGCAGCTCCGTGCGGAGAACCACGTGCTGCGAGGCGACTGGGCCAAACTGGAACCGTACAAGGAAACCCTGAAGCAGCTAAAGGCCCCACGACAGAACTACGTTACAGAATGCGTCTCGTGGGTGGAGTTCTTGCAGAACGGCGAGAAGATCAACGCGGACACCGGAACAGCAACAGCGTGTGTGGTCGAAGATTCCTTAAGCGCACTAGCATCGACAAATGCAACAATGGATGCAGAAGCAGAACGGCGGACTGCAAGAACAAACGAGATCACCATAAATTACAAGAACGTGAGAAAGAGAGTCGAAGAGGTGGAGTCCCTTCCCAAAGGAAGCCGGAAAGCAACGGCCACCGAGGCACTGTTGCGGGAATATCTGAAATACATGAAGATGCTTGAGGGAGGGGTGTTGGATGGCATGGTGGAAGGGTGGAACGCTACACAGGGGGGCAAACAGTTTTTTTATGCCGGCCCCCGTGCGCGCCAGTCATTAGAACGCCTGACGGAACTCGTGGAGACGCAGCAACGTCACGAATCGAACACAGGGGAGTTTGTTCAGAATGTACAGTACATCCTCCAACTGATGCAATCAAAACAAGAAACTGATGCAAGAAACGAGGCAACAGCAGTGGTCGAGAAAGCGGAGGCAATAATGGTTGCTTTCACAGACCGTATATCTAATTATGAGAATGCCCTAAGACGACTCCTTGCTGACAAGGAGGGCACGAGAAGTAGCGTAGCCACAGAGCTACAGAAGCTTGAGGAGATAGACGCCAGAGGGGAAAAACTCACACAAAGGCTGAACGACCTGTCCCAAGACGTGGTGGGCCTTACGAGGGAGGTCGCTACCGTTACCACACTCAAGGAGACGATGCAGAGCACCTACATGAGACTCTGCAGCAAGATAGAAGAGCCCCAGGGTTTGTGTGTAAGAAAAAGAAAACGTTCAGAAGATAACGAGCAGCAACCCCCACCAAAGCAGTCGTTTTTTGCTGCTCTATCCAAGGCGCTCTTTTGAGGGGTTTTTTTTTTTATTTTGTTTTTTTATATCTTATATCTTGCTTCTTTTTTTTTTTTCTTTCTCTTTATTTCGTCATTCGTTCTCGCTCCCTCCCCCCTCCCCCCGTACTCAAAAAAAAACAGGAATTTAAGGCCACTAATTAAAAATGCCCAAGCACAACCAGGCGATCCCCAGGAACCACTTCCGCAAGCACTGGAACCCTGAATCCAGTCAGAAGGGGCACATCAAGACCTTCTTCCAGCAGGCTCTTCAGAAGAAGGCAAGGAGGGTCAAACGTCAGCAGAAGGCTTCGCTTGTGTTCCCCAGGCCCGCTGGTGGGTCGCTGAGGCCCGTTGTTCAGTATGTGAAGGAAGGAAACATGGTGTATATATTCTTTACAGGTCATGCACGCAGAGGTACAACATGAAGAGCAGGGCTGGTAGGGGGTTCACCCTGGCTGAGCTGAAGGCTGTTGGTCTCTGTGCCAAGTACGCCAGGACCATCGGTGTGAGCGTGGACCACAGGAGAAGGAACCACGTATGGAAACAAAAACATAAACAAAAAAAAAAAAAAAAAAAATAGAGCGAGGAGTCCCTCTCCGCGAACACCCTGCGTCTGAAAAACTACCTCAGCAAGCTTGTTCTGTACCCCCTTCAGGGTAAGAAGAAGGCCACCAAGGGCCCTGTTGCGGAGGCCACTGGTGATGTGTTGAAGACTGTCACCCAGGACAAGGCCAGCACCCCCTTCCCTGAGGGTCTGAAGAAGGAAGTTGCCGTGGAGGCCCCCCGTGACGTTACCAAGGAGGAGAAGACCAGGCACATCTACAACTACCTGAGGGCACAGAACCGTAACGAGAAGTTCATCGGTATCCGCCTTGCGCGCATCAAGAGGAAGACCGAGAAGAAGGACGACACCAACGTGAAGGGCAAGAAGAAGTAAGAACGCTGTTTGGAGCTGAATCTTAGAGGAAGAAAAAAAAAGTTGTGCTTCATATAAAAAAAAATTACAAAAAAAAATGAAATAGCCCCCCCCGCCTCCGTGCCCATTTTGACGACTCCAACGCTTCCCTGCGGCCCGTCCCCCATACCCAACCATCATTTTTTTTTTCTTTTGTCAGTTTATTTATTTTTGTGTGCGTTTTCATCGCCCCCCCCCCAATTTTTTTAAAAACTCAACTTAAAGGTCTCGGTTTTTTTACCCCCAATTTTTTTTTTTTTTTTACACAAAAAAAAAAAACCCATTCCCACAACTTTACACTACACGAGAAATTAAAAAAAAAATCTTGTAAAAAAAAAAAAAAAAAGAAAAAAAAATGCCTCTTAAAGTAGGTATCCTTGGTGCAACGGGTTTGGTGGGAAGAGCGGCGGTGGCCGCGGTTGCGAAGAATGACAGAGGGTTGGAGTTGGGAACGTTGGTGGGAAGCAAAGCGAGCACTGGGGCGGTGTACAAGGAGGTCTGGGAGAGGAAAGAAAAAGAACTATGCGACCACTACGGAGACGGCTTCTGGAAGGCTATGCACTACGACCCGGCGATCGGGGACAAAACTGTCTCCAGCTTCGAGGCGATGCTGGAGAACGACGATGACATAGTGTTTTCCTCAATCCCGATGAGGGCAGGAAATCTGGAAGACCGCCTTCTCGAAGCTGGAAAATTTGTAGTGTCGAACTCCCCTTACAGGCGATACGAAGACGAAGTCCCAGTTGTCGTTTCAGAAGTTAACTCACACATTCTCACACCAGAAACTATGTACATCAAATCCCCCAACTGTTGCACCAACGGGATAGTTTTAACACTCCACCCTATTCTTGAGAAGTACGGTATCGAGGAATGTTCACTTACCACCTATCAGAGCATCACGGGAAGAGGCGATTTAAAGTATGACACTCACCTTGTCAATGGCAATGTTTACCCAATTGGCCGAACTGATGAAAATACCGAGGAGTATATTAAAATGGAGGTTCGCAAGATTCTCGGGGATGGTTTTCCAATCTCTGTTAGCTGCCAGAGGGTGTTCGTTCAAAGAAATCACTTCATTGACGTAAAGCTGAAACTGTCAAAGAAACCAGAATCTGTGGATGAAATTTACGAGCTTTGGAAACAGTACAATCCTCTTAGAGACCTCACACAGTCTGGTGTGTTCTCGCACCCTTCTCACACGCCGCTGCGTCCTGCGGCTGAGACTGGTGCGCCTAGACCTATTATGCCTTCTACTGACGAGCCTCTTGGCATGTCTGTGATGGTCGGGAACGCATTGACGTGTGATGAGATGTTCGACCTCCGGTACAACCTTGTAGTCGATAACATCGATAGGGGAGCCTTCGGGGGGCCCCTTCAGAATGCCCAGTTTGTGTTGAACCATTTGAAGCCTCTTACAATGGCATTGCAGGCGAAGAATATCGCTGATTTGCGAACCGTTTAAAAAAAAAAATGATTTTTTTTTTTTTTTTTTTTTTTTTTTTTCATACACAATTTTTTTTTTGTCCTCTCTTTTTTTTTTTATACCTCCTTCCTCTCTGTTAACTTTCCTTTTTTTTGCTGGAAAAAAGAAAAGAAAAAAAAAAAAAAAAAACATTTACACTTTTTTTATTAACAAAAGAAATGCAAAAGAAAAGAAAAAGAAAAGAAATACTCATCTCACTTTTTTTTTTTAGGCGTCCTGCCACATACCGCAGGTACCCTTAAATGTCTCTTTTTTTTGTGGTAATTTTTTTTATCTCGTCTTTCTTCCTCTTTTTTTTCTCTTTTTTTTCTTCTAATTTCCCTTCTTTTTTTTTTTTTTTTTTTTTTTTTTTTTAGATTGCAAAACCCATTGTTTCATTGTTGCAGCCCCCCACCAGGAAAAGTAGGGGATCCTTCAAAAAAAAAAAAAAAAAAAAAGACAATGAGCATGGCAGTTGACGCAACCTATTTGGCGGATCACAATATTCCAAAAATTTTGGAAGACAGTTTGAAGGAGGTGCTTCTGCAGAAGCCCGAGAGGCCGATCCAGGCACTGATCGACAATTTACAAGAGAAAGAGGGAGGGTTGATGAAAGAAGCCGAACAGATGCTCCTCGGCACTTGGGAGCAGGGCGAGAAAGTGTATCGTTTCGGTACAGAAGGGCATCTTTCACTGGAGACAGGCGTTGATAAGCTGGAATGCCAGTTCTCTGTTTCAAGATCTGCGTCGGATATAAGATGGATGAATGTAAAGATGTTAAAGTACCAGAAAGTGATAAATTGCATTTACCAGCACCAGGCTGATGGGACCATCAACTGGGAGGGTTCTATAGGTGCCCGCCCCACCGAATTTACCAAACATTCAGTGATCTTGCGAAAACGGGAAAAGTGAGAGGGGGGGGGGGGGGGGGGGGTACACTAGGCACCCGTTTTATACTCTATCCTTGCGGGGTTTGCCTTCGGGGGCGGGTTTTTTTTTGTTTGTTTATTTGTTTTCTTTTTTTTTTATTCTATTCTGTAGTTTCCTTTGTTTATTTTTTTTTTTTTTTTTTGGTACAAAATGATGAGATTAAATAATAATAATATGTCAACACCGCAATCTGAAGATTTCCTTTTTTGAAGTCACCTTGACATGCTAATCAACAACAACAAAAAAAAAAATCAAACCATTTTTGTTTTTGTTTTTCTTTTTGTTATATCGCCCGCTTCTTTCTGTCGATGAACCATATTCTGATGAGATTAACAATATAATATGTCAACACCGCAATCTGAATAAAAAATCTTTTTTTTTTTGAAGTCACCTTGACATGCTGAACTGGCTGGGCACAGAAAGAAGTGGCAAAACGTAGACTTACTTTTGCTATTTTTTTCTCCTCTTTCTCTACGACCTATTTTGATGAGATTAATAATATAATATGTCAACACCGCAATCTGAAAATCTTTTTTTTGAAGTCACCTTGACATGCTGAACGGGTCAGAGAAAAAAGGAATTTCCCCCTTTCAAAACATCTGCAAAGAAGGCCAATTGATGAGATTAATAATAATATGTCAACACCGCAATCTGAAAAAAAATTTTTTTTTTGAAGTCACCTTGACATGCTGAACTGGCTACTTTCCCTTGCAGCGCAATAACATCCGACGGGCCCTCCTATTTATTTCATGAATGAAGTGCTAGCCCAATTAGGTTAAGTTTTCTTTTATTTTTTCATCCAATGCTGAGATTAATAATTAAAACAATGTCAACACCGCAATCTGAAGATTCTTTTTTTTGAAGTCAACTTGACATGCTGAGGAATTAGAATTTTTTAAAAAAAAAAAAAAAACCAGAACGGGAAAAAAAAAAAAAAGGAAACCAAAACAAAAACAAAAACAAAAAAATGAAGAGCTTCATGTTTATGGCAATGATTGCGTGCGCTGCTGCGTACAAGTGCCCAGGGTCGCCTGCAGGGCTGCACGCGTCTTGTGAAGTCACTGCCACTGTGAGCGGGAACTGTTCCGACGCGCTGACCGAGATCAAGGCCAGGCTGAATGGGGTGAACGGGTGGTCGGACCCGCACAACGGTGGCAACTACACACTCATCTCTGCCGACACCACCACCGTCCAGGGGCAGAGGACCACAGGGAAGGCTCCCCACTACCTTGACAAGTTCACCCTTGTCCTCACCCCCTCCAGCACCACCAGTTGCGTTATTGTCGGCTGCTCTGAATCCCAGGGGAGCAGCTTCTTGGATGCCTCCACCAACTACTGCAACATGCGCAACCTGTACTGCGGCACTGCCGCCAAGTGCAAGCCTGTCAAGTACGACTTTGTCATCAGCAACGAGGATCTCGGCACGTGCGTCCAGCATGATCCTTCTGCTTGCGTTGTTTAAGCACCGTACTTCAAAACATAAAAAAATAAAAAATAGAGAAAAGGGAAGATTGTAAATAAAGACTTTTTGAAATCTTTTTTTTTTGTCTCCTTTTCTCTTTTTTTTTCTTTTTTTTTTTCTTCTTGTCCCCACTTTTTTCTTTCTCACGTTGTTGTTGCTATGTTTCGTGTCCCCCCCCCCCTTTTTTTTCGCTATTGCATTAGCAGTATTAAAGACTATTTGTTGGCAGCGCAGTTTAGTTTGTAAAACCCACACACTAAGCGCCAGGATAGTTTTTATTTTTGTTTCTTCTTCGTTATTTCATCTTCACAAAGAAGGGAATAAAAAAGCAAGAAAAAACTGCACAAGAAAAAGAGAAAAAAAAACGGGGGAAAGGGTGCAATCGCAATGAGCTGCAACCAGAAACTGCCAGTGTCCCCCAACCCCTCACCTTTTTTTTTCTTTATTACAACAGGTTGGTTTGTGGACTGAGCCCACGATGACGGCACCCCTCAGCTGCCTTTGTTCCAGTACTTGGCGGACCGCCAAGGAAGAAGCAACACACATGGTTAAAGGATAGTCCCACCCCCTCAAGGCGTCGGTGGAAGTTTTCCCCCAATTGGCGGTGCATTTCTCCTTTATTCCCCCACCCCCTTGCACGTTTACATAAGTCTCTTTTTCTGTGAATAGCTTGACTGCCCAGCGGGGGGGGGGGGGGGGGGGAAATACATCAAAAAAAGTTATTAACGTCTCAAAAAAAAAAAAAAACTCCCAAAAAAAAAATGAAGAGCTTTATGTTCATGTCCATGATTGCGTGCGCTGCTGCGTCGTACAAGTGCCCAGGGTCGCCTGCTGAGATGCACGCGTCTTGTGAAGTCACTGCAACGGTTAAGGGGAACTGTTCCGATGTGCTGACCGAGATCAAGGCCAGGCTGAATGGGGTGAACGGGTGGTCGGACCCGCACAACGGTGGCAATTACACACTCATCTCTGCCGACACCACCACCGTCCAGGGGCAGAGGACCACAGGGAAGGCTCCCCACTACCTTGACAAGTTCACCCTTGTCCTCACCCCTGTCAGCACCACAAGCTGCTCTGTTGCAGGTTGCTCTGAATCCCAGGGGAGCAGCTTCTTGGATGCCTCCACCAACTACTGCGACATGCACAACCTGTACTGCGGCACTTCCGCCAAGTGCAAGCCTGTCAAGTACGACTTTGTCATCACCCATGAGGACTTTGGCAAGTGCATTGAGCACGAAGCCTCTGCTTGCGTTGTCTAAGCAGAAAATAACTATTTTCCACTCCCGTCACAAAAAATAGGAAGAAAAAGAAGAGGGTGAAAAAAAACCACCCACGGGTGCAAGCAGGACACTGCGACTCGCCATGTCGGTACTCACAAAGAGCATTTTCTATGGAGTCGCACAGCTGCACCTCTGCTACGGGTTTTTCCCCTACCTTTTTTTTTAATCTGTTCTGGCGTGTCCCCCCACCCTTTGCTTTTTTTTTCTCTTCTTTTTTCTCCTTTCGCGTGTTCTTCTCGGCAACACATGGAGGTTTTTTTTTTTTTTTTTTTTTTGGTTACGGTGGGGGGTCGTAGCAACACTTCTCCCCCCCCATCATTCGTGAAAGTCTTATTTCATTACCATGTATTTTGTTCGGCCTTTTTTGGAGGTAGCCAAAACTGCGCATATACACCTACTTTCTCGTTTTATCTTTTCTCATTTTACGCTCTTCCTTTCTTTTCTACGCTTTGTCTGTAACCACCACAGGTCGATGCCTGCTTCTCCAGACGTAAAGATAAGAAGCGCACGATGGTAGGCACACCGATGAGAGGTGCGCCTCTCCCGCCCGGGCCGCCAGGGAGTGCTGGAAGCGGCGCGAGCATCCCTGGTGGGTTCCTCCCAATACACCCTCCGCCTGAATGGGGACACCATGGGTCGTTGCGTGAGATGCAAGCATCAATGCAGCCACTAGTAGACGCACTGGCACAGGATAAGAACACCCTTGAACAGCTGCATCTTGAAGGGCAGTTGGAGAATGCACAGCTTCGCAAACAAGTCCAGGAGCTGGCGGAGGCGTTCCAAACAGCTCTGAGCGGGAACAACTGTTCCAGGTGCGAGAACTTGCAGCGAGAAGTCGAAGCAGGCCGTGCGGAGTACCTTCGCGTGCGAGAGGAGCTCGAGGACCTCGGCACCGTAGCAGACGCTCACCGCCTCCGCTCTGAGCTTCTTGCCCAAGACACCGAAGTTCTAAAGAGAGAAAAAAATGCCATCGAACAGCAGCTTTACACTGGGAAAACAGACCTCTCCACAGAACGCGCCTTCATGGTCACCGAGCTCGAGATGTTCAAAAGACAAGTCATGCAGCTGGAGGCGGAGAGGTCCCGTGAAATATCTTTGCGGGAAGCTGCTGAGAGCCGTGTGGCAGCCTTCCTTGAGGAGAAAAGCGTACAGAGCGGGAACAACATGGAGGTCAGCAGGTACGAACAGGAGAACAAGAGTTTGCACGCAGCACTGGACGGACAGAAGAAGAGCTACGCGAATATAGAAGAAGAACTGAAAAACATGTCCACGGAGCTGAAGAACTTACGAGCTTCCCCACCGACAGCCGCCCCCGTTCCCCACTCGGACTATCATAAGGAGCTCCTGACAGTGAAAACACAAAGGGATGCACTAGGAGCGGAACTGACATCGCTGAAGCAGCAGCTGGCTGCACTATCCGACCAGATACGCGAAATGGAAAAGTCGAGAATGGTGTTATTCAAGGAAACGACGATTGCTAAGGAGGAAGCCAAAGCTGCTGTGGCGGCCAAGGCGGAAGCCGTGCGGGAAGTGGCTGTGCTGCAGGAAAGGGTGGCTGCAAAGGAGCGTAACGAGCAGGATCTGATACTGCACACGAAGACGCTTCATAAAAAACTGGAAGACACCTTCAGTGCCAAGGAGGAGGCGGCCGTGCTGAAGGACCGTCTCAGTAACTCAACGTCGCAGCTGAACCATGACCTGGCTAACAAGAACCAACTGATTGACTCCCTCCGCATGCAGATCTCCGTCGTTGAGAGCCAGATGGAGGCAACGACATCTGATGTCCACTCAAGCAAGGCAGAGTCCTTGCACCTGCAGGACCGCCTCGATACCCTCACTGCAGAGCACGATGTCTGTATCAAACGCCTTCACGATCACGACGAACTGAACAAAATAGAAGTTGCGAAGATGCGCCAGGAGCTTGAGACCGAGGTGCAAACCGTAAAGCAGCTGCTCCTCGACAAGGAACGCATGCTGCAAGAAGAGCGCGAACGCGCCGAAGCAGCTTTGACTAGCAGCAGGAGGCAGTCCCAAGTTCGCTTCCAAGAACAAGAGGAGGAAACTGTAGCACTGCGTCAAACCCTCGAAGCAGAGATTCAGGCCGCCAAAAAACTGCTCACTGAAAGGGAGCAGGAACTCACCAGCGAGCACGAAAAGAAGGAAAAAGTGATATTGGAAAGGAAAGTGCTTGAAGAAGAAAAGGACAAAGCACAACAGGCGATGGCAACCATAAAGCAGGAATTGGAAGCTGAGATACAAGCAGCCAGGAACCACCTCTTTGAGAAAGAGCAAGAACTCGATGCTGAGCGTGAAAAGGCAGAGCAGGCTGTACTGGGCAGCAGGAGGCAGTCGCAGTTGCTTGTTCAAGAGGAACGAGAGAAAGCACGAGAACTGGAACAAAAGCTCCAAAAGGAGGCAGTGGCTCTCAGGCAGAAGCTAGAAGCGGAAAGGGATGCAGCTAAGCAACTTGTTATTGAGAAGGAACGTGAGCTCGAAGCTGAACGTGAACAGGCGGAAGAGAAAATACTGGGGAATCGGAGGCAGTCACAGCTCCTTGTTCAGGAAGAGAAGGAGAAGGCACAGCAAGCGGCATCTGCCATTGCGAAGCTCGAAACTGAACGAGATACTGCAAAGCAACTCCTTTTGGAAAAAGAGAATAGCCTTGAAGCTGAGCGTGAAAAGGCGGAGCAGGCTGTACTGGGTAGCAGGAGGCAGTCACAGTTGCTTGTTCAGGAAGAACGCGAGAAAGCACAGAAGGAAGTGGCAGAGATAAGGCGTGACCTAGAGGCCGAGATAAACACCGCTAAAAACCGCTTGATAGAGAAAGAACGGGAGCTCGATGCCGAGCGTGAAAAGGCAGAGCAGACTGTACTGGGCAGCAGGAGGCAGTCGCAGTTGCTTGTTCAAGAGGAGCGAGAGAAAGCACGCGAATTAGAACAAAAGCTCCAAAAGGAGGCAGTGGCTCTCAGGCAGACGCTAGAAGCGGAAAGGGATGCAGCTAAGCAACTTGTTATTGAGAAGGAACGTGAGCTCGAAGCCGAACGTGAACAGGCGGAAGAGAAGATTCTGGGGAGTCGGAGGCAGTCACAGCTCCTTGTTCAGGAAGAGAAGGAGAAGGCTCTACAGCAAGCGGCAAAATTAAGGCAGGATCTTGAGGCAGAGATACAAGCTGCTAAGACTCGTCTTTCCGAGAAAGAAAAAGAGCTTGATGCGGAGCGGGAGAAATCGAAGCAGGCTGTACTTGGCAGCAGGAGGCAGTCGCAACTGCTTGTTCAGGAAGAGCGAGAGAGAACTCACGAGGCAACGTCGGTCATAAAGACTTTAGAAGCCGAACGGGATAGTGCTAGAGACCTTGTGTTGGAGAAGGAGCGAGAACGCGAGACAGCCGACGATACAATCTCAAACTATAAGCAGCTGCTTCAAGAAGAGCGCGAGAAAGCACGTCAAGTAGCAGAAATGGTCCGGAGCTTAGAGGCCGAGAGGGACGGGGTACGGCAGCTCCTGACACAAAGGGATGAAGTGATCTTGCAGATCCGAGCTGAGCTCCAGACAGGTGAAAGCAGAGCACAGCTGAAGGAACAAGAAGCTGTACTAATAAGAAAAACCCTCTCGGAAAAGGAAGAAGCAATCGCGCAGGCACATCAGAGAGAACAGGAAGCTGATGTGACTGTTAAGTCCCTCACGGCAGAGCGAAATACGGCAAGAGAGCTTTTGTCAGAGAAGGAGGAGACAATGGCAAGGCTTGAGAGTGATCTTGTGGCGGTGAACATCGCAAGGGAGAACGATAGGAGGGCTGCGGAAAAGGAGCGGGGCATGTTGCATGAAAAGATAAGTGTCCTGGAAGGAGCGAAGCTGACCTTGACCGAGGCCACCAACAAGATAGATGTGTTCGAGATGAAGTGCACCGCGCAGGAAAACGAACTCGCAAGTATCAACAAGCAGCTTCGTGAAGCGCAGCTTGCACATGCTACGCAATTAAGCACGATCAAAGAAACCCTCCGCGCTTCAAACGAAGAAACAGCAACGCTACAAGGCACCTGCGAGGCGCTCCGTACAAATCTAAAAAGCAAGGACAGCGAACTATCTCAAATACAGACATCTCTCCAGGACCAGACAACCGCACGCATCAAAGAACGGGCTGCCCTCGAAGGTAAGGTGCAGACCTTGTCCCTCCAGATGTCAGCTGCAGGCCCTTCGGTTGTTGATGCTCTGAAGGATGATATAGTTGTGCTAGTGACTGACAGGGACAGGCAGGAGCAGAAGGTGCTTAAACTGGAATGGGAAAAAGCGGAAACTCGCAAGGCACTAGAAGAGTCGGAGCAAAGACTTGAAGCAGCCAGCAAGCAGACCAGCCATGCTGAGGTATGTTGTTCATCATCAGTATTCTTCGTTAGGCCGAGCTTCGCAAAAAGGTGGCTGAACTTGAAAAAGAAGTACAAGACTCAAACAGCATCGAGCCTCAGGTACCCAAAGCACAGTCCCAAGTAACCACCCCACAGCTCCAACAGCTGCAATCCCAAAAAACTGTTCTTGACGAGAACTACAGCAAGCTGCGCGACGATGCTAACCTGTTCTCCGATGAGGTGAATCGCCTGCGTGATGAAAAGGTACGGGTGGAGGCCGAGAGGGACGCCTTCAGGAGAGAAGTGGTAGTGATGAAGGACGAAATCGACGTTGGGATGCGGAGGGTAGAGCACCTACAGGTGTGTTGCGACCGCTCATAACATTACACATTCACAGAACGAGCTTTCTGATGCAAGGGCTCACATGGTGGCAGCGCAAGCGGACACACACAACACAGTTGTGCAGCACACAGCACTGGAGTGCGAACTGAAGAAGGAAGCAGTGGACTTACGGGTGACGCTGAGCGGCATGGAGGGCGAACTGCAGGTGGAGCGGGAAAAATCTGTTTGCTATCACGCTGAGTTGAAGGGCATGATGGACGATGCTGCTGGGCTTGGAGGGGAGCTGGAACACTGGAAGGCCAGAGCACTGCAAGCTGAGGGGTACAGACAAGCAGCGTTGACAAGTTCCCTTGGGCACGCTGAGCTGCAGTCTATATCTGATAAGCTGCGCAGTGTGACGCCACTACCAACAAAGGATCAGTTCCTAAGCAAAATAGAAAGCCCCCACACAGCAGCAACCATACCTACCTCCACTATCGCCTTTGTCTCTGAGTGCCTGCGGACAGCACTGGACGACACTCCTGGCCCTGTCCTTGCCTCTGTCCCTATCCCTGCCCTTGCGCAGCAGAGTACGTCAGCTGCCAAATACCTCCACACAGGCCCGGCCAGCCTTGCAGCAAGCACCCCTGTCCACCTTCCATCACCCTCGCAGTCCATCAAGTCCTCTCCTTACTTAGGCCGAGCAGCGTCTCCGTTCAAATTGATCAGGACGTGATTGTCAATCAGCCTCTTAACCCTGTTGATAGATTGCATGTACACCAACTTTTAGACAGAATACATAGAATTGTTCCGGTTATGTTTTTTTCTTTTTTTTTTTTTTATCCCGTTTCTTTTTGACTTTTTTTTTTTCGAGCCTCTAAAGGACGAGGGGGGTGAGAGGGCTGCTTCAACATGGCTTTCAGCGGGACGGTGGGGACGGTGACGGGGCGGCCGACTACAATGGGCGGTGGGGGGACCACTCTGGGCAGGCTCCCGACGCAGGTGCAGGACGGCAACTACACGACGATGATATACACACTGATCAAGGAGAACAAACACGAAGACGTCATCGAAATACTGACGACCGAGCTGGAGGGTAACTTCCCAAGATCCCGGGCGGCGATCAGCCTTTTAGGATACTGCTACTACCAAGTCGGCGACTTTGTGAACGCAGCTCTAATGTACGAACAACTGGCAAAGATCTGCCCTTATGTAGAAGAGTACCAACTCTACTACGCGCAAACACTGTACAAAGCAGGACAATACGCAGAAGCGGTGAAGGCATGCAGCACAATCGACCAACAGAAACATGGGATGGAGCTGCAGAAGCTACAGGCGTCTATTAAATATGAGCAAGACGACCTGACAGGGTGCAGGTCCCACGTGGAGACGTGCATCAGTGACGACCCTGACGTTATTGTCCTGCAAGGCTGCATCTTCTTCAAGGAGGGGAAGTTCGATAGTGCGTTGGCGAAGTTTATCGATGCCACCACCGCCCTCGGGTTCCACTCCGACCTTGCCTACAACATTGCTCTGACATATTACATGCAAAAGCAATATGGTCCTTCGTTGAAGCACATCGCAGAGATTATCGAAAAGGGTATCAAGGAGCACCCCGAACTGTCTATCGGGAGCAACACTGAAGGTCTCGACGTGCGGAGTGTAGGGAATTCTCAGACCCTGAAGGACACAGCGCTTGTTGAAGCGTTCAATTTAAAAGCTGCGATCGAGTTTATGATGCGGAATTACAAGGCAGCCAAGGAAGCCCTCACCGACATGCCGCCAAGAACACAGGACGAATTAGATCCGGTGACACTGCACAACACTGCTTTGGTCAACATGGCAGACGACCCAACATCCGGGTTTGAAAAGCTTAAGTTCTTACTGCAACACCCGCCGTTCCCCCCCGAGACCTTCCAGAACCTGTTGCTGTTCTATTGCAAGTACGGTTACTACGACCTCGCTGCCGACGTCCTCGCGGAGAATGCACACCTCTCATTTAAATTTTTGGAACAGCCTCTTTACGACTTCCTTGATGGGTTGATCACACAGCAGGTAGAAAAAAAAAAAAAAAAAAAAAAAAAAAAAACACCTTTTTTTCCTTCTTTTTTTTTTCCCTTCAAAAACCATCCACAGACATCCCCTGCTGAGGCGTATAGGAAGTTTGACCTGCTGAGCTCGAAACACGTGGACATGCTGAGAAAACTGACGAAACAAATACAGGATTCGAAGCAGCAACACGACACGGATGGGGTGAAGAAGGCCTTGAAGGAGTACGACGAGGCCCTCGAGGCATACATACCAGTTCTGATGGCGCAGGCGAAAATCTACTGGAACATCGAAAACTACCAGTACGTGGAGAGGATATTCAGGCAAAGCGCGGAATTCTGCTCAGAACACGAAGTGTGGAAGCTGAACGTCGCTCACGTATTTTTCATGCAAGAAACAAAGTTCACAGAGGCCATTCGGTGGTACGAGCCTGTGGTTGATGGTAACGCGGATAATATATTACAATGCAGTGCCATCGTTCTGGCAAACCTTTGCGTCTCATACATCATGACTTCTCAGAACCTCAAAGCTGAAGATGTGATGCGTAAAATCGAGAAGGAAGAGGAAAAACTGTCGTTCCAGGAGCCAGACAATCAACCCCTGCATCTTTGCATAGTTAACCTTGTCATTGGTACTCTGTACTGTGCAAAGGGAAACTTCGAATTTGGCATCAGCCGCATTATTAAATCCCTTGAACCTTACAATCGGAAAATAATGACCGACACTTGGTACTACGCTAAGAGGTGCTTCTTGGCGTTGGCCACCACACTTGCCAAGCACATGATTATGTTGAAAGACACCACCTTTGCCGACGTCCTCTCCTTTTTTGACAACGCTGACCTTCACGGGAAATCCATCCCCGCGTTCATCAGCCCCGACCCGTCCAGGCAGGATCACTCTCCTAAGAACACCGTGAGACACGAAGCGAGACTCTTGAAAAAGCTTTATCTGAAGTTAAAAGAATAGTTTTTTTTTTTTTTTTTTTTTTTTTTTTTTTTTTTTTTTTTTTTGCTTACTATTATTATTATTGGGGGGACAAAAAAATTATTAACCTATGCTTTGAGTAAAAGTGTAGAGAGAGAGAGAGAGAGAGAGAGAGAGAGGGGGGGGGTCGTTCCTTTTTTGTACGTTTTTTTTTTCTTTCATGCCTCAAAACAGTGTCAATCTGGACTTAAAACCGTTTTTTTTTTTGCGGTATTTTTGGTCTAGCTTTGGGTAGCCAGTAGATGTGTAAAAAAAAAAAAAATGAGAACGAGAAAAAAGAGGAGAGGGGGAAAAAAATTAAGGAACAAAAAAAAAAAAAAAGGAGGAGAAAGAAAAAAAATAAGAAAATAGATTTATAACCCCCCCCCCAATTTTTTTCCAAAAAGCGGAAGGAAAAAAAAGGGTACTTTTTTATATTATTTCACGTTTGGTAAGCCCCCCTCCCCTCCCATCCCCTTTAAGTAATGGACTCCTTTTTTTTTCCCTTTCTGTCCCCATCCATTTTTCTTTTTTGAGAAAAACAATGTACATGGTAACCTATTAACTTTTATCAACCGTCCACGGCAATCTCTAACATTTTTATGCCTCGGGAGCAAAAGAAATATGATGTCACAAAGCAGAGAAAAAGAAAAGAAAAAAAAAAAATACCGCGCACGCAACAAAGCCCAGTGCCCAAGGGCTCCGGCGAAAGGTACTTAAGCAGAGCTTTGCCCTTTTGAGTACTCTCGACCTTCTTTGAACTCATTCTAGATGACCTTTCCGAGGCCTTTCTGCCTGCCCGAGAGTATAAGGAGGCCACCTGGCACGATAGCTTCTTTGAAGTGCACAAAGACCCCGTAGTGGACGGTGTAAAAAAAAATTACCGTGGAGAGTGGGGGAAAAAAAAAGTTGGGTTACCGTAAGCAGTGGTGGAAATTCTGCTTACAGACTTGGGCTGAAAAAAAAAAAAAGTTATTTGGTTAACCGTGTGTACGTTGGTTCTCTCTCTTTTTTTTTTTTTTTTTTTTTACCCCCTTGATGTTAAAAAAAAAAAGTCGTTTTCTAAAAAAAAAAAAAAAAAAGTTTCTTTTTTTAAGAAATGGAAGTACAAAACAAAAAAAAAAACCTTATGTATACAGTTTAAAAAAAAAACAAAAAAAAAAAAAAAAAAAACACACATGTTGCTGCTGACGATAGCAGTTTCCACGTTATTGAACGACCCTGACAACTATTGGGGAGCCTACAGCCCCTTCGATGACGGAGGAAGCTTCGCCCATTCGGGAGAATTGGAGGACCTCAGATTTTTCTGTAGCGATGGGACTATTGAATACAACGATCACGGCATAAACGGGACATTTGGTACATACCCACGAGGCGGGTGGCCTGGGCACACAACCTACACGTGTTTAAACAAACAAGACTACGCTGACAAACCCCAATTATGTTTCCCCGTCACAACAACCGAGAGTGTGTATTACGTAGCAACTGGGCACTATCCGACAAGCATCGCCTGCGATGGGAGGACCTTCCCCGGAAACTGGGCCACCCATTTCGTGGTTTCCGACACACAATTCGTTAGGTGGGCCATAGGCACCTCAACCTCAGTCTTCCCCAATGGTAAACTCGGAGCTTTCTCCACCGATCACAACATCACGATTTTCAACGGAAAAGCCATATATCTACCTTACGTAAATTTCATGCAAGCGAACAACGACACCAATACCATTATCTTCAGCGGTGGGCATTTGTTCGGCACCATCGATATTACTGACATAGACAACCCGCTGTTCTCGCCCGTTATAGGTTCTAATAGTGACGCGGGTTTCATTGAAAAGGCGTATCTAACTAAGCAAGGGGAGTTGTCGGAAACCGTGTACTTCATCGTGAACCTAACCAACTCAAAGGTTGTAAAAAAATATTTGCCATACACGGGTTCCACAGAAAACATTGAGATCCCCTACTTGATGTGGGGCGACTACCCGGTAGACATCGGGACCGACGACATCGGCAACCTCATCCTCCTCACGAAGGAAAAATTTTACTACCGAATCCCAGACTATTGGACGTGGCTGGACGGCATCCTGAAAGGGCCGGGGGACAGGGCCGGCTTGTCTTCTATATACAGGGACCGCATCATATTCTTTGACGATGCCGAAACTTCGCACTACGTTGTTGTAAACCTCGACGAGAATCGTAAGTTCGATACATTTTATTCGTATTTTGCGGTAGATTTCCTTTCGATAGGGGCACTCAGATTTGTTTTGGAGGACAGGCGCCTTGGTATCACACTTTTATCTAGCGATGATTATAGAGGGGTGAGGCCGCTCCGTCTCCCGGACGAATGGAAAGAAACGATGGTCCCAGCGACGGACGCCCCTGCTACCCCATCTCCGGAGACATGGCCTCCTGGGACACTCACCCCACCTGCTGTGACTGCTGGACCGGAGGTCATTAGCGGAAATTCCGAACTTCCATATTCTCTTGAAGGCCCTGCTGGTGGCTTTAAGGAGATGTGCGTGACCTTAGGCGTCACCGGTGTCAATGACCCATACTTCTACATTGTTGTTGCGGGCTCTGCAGGGGTAAGGGTTTTCCGGTCTTACAACGGGTGGGGCACGCAGCAAATGAAATTCGGAATCAACCTCCACGCAAGCATCTACGGTGACAGCATCAGCATTGCTCCGCTCGCTTGCCACGACACACAACCCGTCTTCTACACTGTTGTCAATGGCACAGCGGGTACCTACAGAGTCACCGATACGGGTGTCCAGCAGTTCGGCTCCGGCTTTGGTAACGCGTACGGGTTCACATCTTACTCTTACAACGCAGAAGCACAGAACATGTCGTTCATAGATCGTGACAGGAGCTATATTGGGCTTATGTTCACACAGAGGAGATTCGATGTGGGGAATGGCTTTATGAACATCACGCAAAATGGGGTACCTCTTCTGGCACGGTGTGCACCAGGGATGCTCGCCGTGCTGAGCAAGCTCGACACCGGAATCCTCGATCTGTACACAAACAACTGGGACCCGATGGTGATGCCTGCCAAGTCCATCAGCTACGAGTCCCTCGACATCGATGGGCTTAACGTAACTGACATTCTGATTTTTGCCAACAAGGTAGCCATTCTCTCGAAGGATGGGTCGGTGCGATTCCACGGAGAGCCCCCTGCAACCCTGGATCCTGGCACGGTTGGTTACAAGCTCTACGAGAACAGGCGCAGCCTCTACAGGATCCTGCACAATTCAGATGGCACTTCGAGTGTCGCCTACAACGACATATTTCTGGACAACACTCTCAGCTTCCGCAATACAAAAATTCGGGACGTGCCCGAGCTAATTTTCGACTTCAAGATCCACGCAGGCCTCATATTCAGTCTCACGGAGTCTGCGTTGCTGGTCAGAGGAAACTATCACTTGGATCCTGCCCCGCAGGCCCCTTCCACTCCTCTTCCGGACTACCCCAGATACCCTGGTAAATCTGCACTGGGAGCCGAAGAGGTAATAGATCAGACGATGGAACCGACAATGGAGCAGACGATCGAGGTTACCCCGCCACCTCCCGAGATGTCTCCAGAGCCGACCAAGGCGCCTGAGGTCAGTCTGTATGGCTTTCCTGCAGTGTTGATGCACGAGCAGGATTGCAAGACTGGAGTGTGGCGTCGCAAGAATTTGAAGAAGCTGGACAAGATGATGCACGGGATGCAGGCTTGGCCGGCGTATAAGGAATCGACCTTCGTAGATATCCCTGTTTATTTTCAACGAACGGAAATGCATGGGTTTGTACCGGAGGAGGATGTGAGGGCGGACACAAACGTGAGCTTTCATTGCCCGATGAAAACACCTTGGTCGCAGGTGCAGTTTTGGCCGAAGCAGTGCTACGCACATGTTTTCGTGGCCGAGAAGGAGTCGTGCTATCAGGTCACTGACAACATTGGACAGCTGCTTGTGCAAGAGGGGTGGACGGAGGCAGACTGCGGCCCTATGTTCCGTGTCAGCCCGTTTGGCAGTACACACAATATGCGTGTGTACAGGAAGCTGCTTCGAAGGGGCTCTGAGCAGCCAGTTTTCTTCACTACCCCCAGCAACACAGCGACTCGGTTCATTGGTTTTGGTATTAATGAGGTAGCCTCGGACTGCACTATGCTGACATCTGCATTGTCATGTAGACAAACCGACTGTCTTTGGAGCAACAACACATGTGTTGAGAAGCCCTTCTGTTCTTACAGCTGCCCTTTAAGCGATTTCCTGTCGGTGACGACACCAGGACCCAGTCTTTAGAAAACAAATAATAATATCTTGACATTTCCTTCTTTTTTTTTTTTTTTTTTTTTTTTTTTCATTCTCTCCCGTTCCCCCTCTGTTTCTGAAAGATGAGGGGGAGGACAGAATTTTTTTCTTTCTTTCCTTCTTTTTTTTTTCTCTTTCCCCTCGGTTTTCCTCGTGCATAGTTAGTGTAGCATGGGTTGAAGACGGGGAAAGAAAGAAAGAAAGGAGGGATGACTACACAAGCCCCCTCCCCCCCCTCCCACATGTCTTTTTTTCATGCTCATTTTTTTTTTTTTTTTTTTTTTGCATCTATACATTTTTTTCATTCTGTTTTTCATTTTCTCGTCCCCCTCTCTCTCTCTCTGAAGGGGGGGGGGGACAGAATTATTTCCCCCCCTTTTCTTTTTTTTTTCCCCTTTCGGTTTTCCTCGTGCATAGTTTGTGCAGCATGGGTTGAAGACGGGGAAAGAAAGAAAAAGAGAAACGAACATTGCATCTTGTTACCCTCCATTTTTTCCCTCCCTTTTTTATTCTCTCCCGTTCCCCCTTTACTTCTGAAAGATGAGGGGGAGGACAGAATTTTTCATTTTTTCTTTTTTTTTTTCCCCCTTCTCGGTTTTCCTCGTGCATAGTTTGTGTAGCATGGGTTGAAGACGGGGGGAGAAAAAAGAAAACAAACAAATAAAGCGGGTTCCCCCCTCCCACATGTCTTTTTTCAAGCTCATTCTGTTTTTTTTTTCTTTTTTTTTTCTTCCATTCTGTTTTCACCCCCCCCCCCCCCCTGTTTCCGAAAGATATGAATGGGGGAGGACAGGATCTTTTCTTTTTTCCCCTTCTAGTTTTCCTCGTGCATAATTTGTGCAGAACCCCCATTTTTCTATTCTCCCCTCTTCCATTCTCTCCCGTTCCCCCTCTGTTTCTAAAAGATGAGGGGGAGGACAGAATCTTTTTTTCTTTCTTTCCTTCTCTCCCCCCCCCCCCCCCCCTCGGTTTTCCTCGTGCATAGTTTGTGCAGCATGGGTTTGAAAAACGGGAGAAGGGAAGAAGGGGGAAAAGAAAGAAAACAAGACGGAAAGTTAACAAATGTGAAATGTTGTGTTGTGATTATTCCCTCCCCCCTTTTTTTCAACTCTGTGTGCATTCTCTCCTGTTCCCCCTTTTCTTTTTACGGGGCAGCAAGACCTTTGGCCGGGTTTAGACGCTATGCCTGTCTCCCGAAAGATGAGGGGGGGGACAGGATACTTTTTCTTTTCCCTACTATGTAACTTATGCCGAGCAAAAAAAAAAAAAAAAAAAAAGAAGGAAAATGTAACTACTACGTAACTTTCTACTTTTAGCAAAAGACATAAGTCGTAAGGAATACCCCCCCCCCCATTACTATTTTTTCTTTTTTCTTTCTTTTTTTTTTCTCTTCCGTACATCGAATCTGCTCACTGTCTCTTAGTTCTATTTATCTAAACCACATGAATACATTGAAGATAAAAACTGAAACGAAAACAATTGCCTTTTTTGCCAAGAAACATATCTTTTCTTTTTTTTAAATGTCTCTTTTTTTTTGCCAAAACGAAGCTGAAAGAATGTAGGTATCATGATTGGTAAACTCCTACGGACTTCCAACCAGGCAACCCCTCTCCCATTTAGTATGCCCCCCCCCCCAAAAAAAAACAAACTTGATAGTTTCACTCCCGTTCCCCTTCTCTTTCTTAGATCGTGAAGGGGAGGACATGAAACTTCAACACTCCTCTTCCCCCCGCTTTAAAAAAAAATTTTTTTTCCCCCTTTGTATTTTTTTATATCTAGAAGATAATAAAATTTAAGACAGGTAGGGGTGGTGGGCTGGCACAATGGGAGCGTGTCAATCAATGAAAACCGTTTGCCTCGATTTCTCAAACCGAGACAGACCGACGGTAGGGGATGATTCAGTGCAGCTGCAAGCAGGAAACATCTTGTGCGGTCCGAAAGTAGAAATAGTACCGCTGGTAACAGGGAGTACTAAGGGAAAAGCCCTTTGGTTTTCCGGCAAATGGATGACCTGCGAGGGGAACCGGGGAGATCGTGCATGGGAAGTGAACAAATGGCTGCAAGCACACTTTTCAGAAACTGAAAAACCGAACTGTTTAATCCTAATTGTGAAGCAGTCCGACAGCGAGGCGGCTCAGGAAGCACGGGTTTTGTTGAAAACGCTTCTCGAAACCACTATTTTGACAGGTCTTCCTGTTACAGTCTTCACCCCAACGACATTCGACGATTCCAAACCCTTTACAAGTCCTGCTGTGCCGCCCCTTCTTGGGTCTTTCGCTGACAACCCTGTAGCTTCTTTGGGTGTTTTCAGCCCGTTTACAGTAATGAGCTCCTCTTCATCATCACTGGTTGTTGGGACGCCGCAACTTCAGGTTCAACCCATCCCATACAGCCCCATCGATCAGTATAAATTCTCCGCATTAAATCCCACCAGTGAAGAGAAGGATGGTGACTCCGAAGGGAAGGACACGGAGGAAACCGAAAAGGGAGCCGACAACGAGCTTTTGAGCGCGCTAGGTATTGCTCAGTGTATAAAGGAGAAGAAATGGGCTGGGGTTGGAAAGAACAAAGGTGGTGGGCCGGCTCTGACATTGGGTGTCGATGGTGATAAACTTGTAGTTGTGAATGGGTCTGCACTGCCTGAAGGCCTTGTACCCAATATGCTTACATTATATGTAAACGGTTTGCCTGAGGGTGTTACCCTCTCTGTTGGGATGATTCCGCTTTCTGTCGTCGACGCCTACCATGATGTTGCAAAGGACCGCCGTGTGTTGTCAAATCTCGGTCTCACAGCCCTCCCATCTACTCACCCTTCCTCGGATATTTCCCTTGCTGCGCTGCTCCCTTCTCTTCCCGAAGAAGTGATAGGCCATATATCTCTCTTTTTCCGTGATCCTCCTCTCGTGCTTGGGAGCGTTAAGATAGAATGCGACACGTTTGCCAACGCCTTGCAATGGGCTGCAATTCAAGTTAAAATGCATGAACAAAGCAGAGCCACCCCATGTCCAGACGTGGGTGAGCTCGCAACGGAAGGGGAGAATGATGATGACGATGATGAAGAGGAAGAGGAAGAAGAAGAAGAAGAAGAGGAAGAAGCGGAATGCAATGATGATGATGCTGCCAGTTGCGCTGGCAGTTTGACGTTTTGATGTGAGTTTTCTTTTTTTTTCTTACTTATTCTTTCCGTTCTGCTTTTTCAACAAAAAAAAACAAGAGAAACAACTGGATTTTAGGGGGGGGAAATTAAAGAATAAAACAACATTCTTTGGGGAAGATTAAAAAGATTTTTTTTCCAATTGCTGTAAAACAAAACAACAACAACCCCCCCCCCCCCCCCCCCAACCGTCCTGGTACTTCCCCCCGCTTTTGTGTGGAAAAATCGTGTCGCAGAGCGACACGATTTCGTCTATTTCTTTTTCCCCCGGGCAACTCCCACCCGCCTGTATATTTTTTTTTTTTTGTTCCATTTTTCTTTTCACAAGGAAGGGCGGTACTGATTAGAAAAGGCGAGAAAAAGTCCCCCCCACACCCACCTTTCTCTTTTCTTTCGATGCAGCGTCCCACTAATCGTAAAGAGATGAGTCCAATGCCATAGACCGGCCGTTTTGTTGGTGCATACTACACAGAAGAAGAAGAAGAAGCACACATATTGTCATTCTCCTTACATCATGTAACATGAAGGCTTTCTCGGGCCAATATGTTTGTGATCATCCCCTTCGAATATGGATTGCTTGCTTTTTTTTATTTTTTTCATTTTTCTTTTTTCATTTTTTTTTTTTTTTCATTCATTTTTCCTTTCCAGGGTGACAAGGTAGTGTCGCCACCACCTCTACTCGGGTTGTGAACGGCAACAGCAAGGGACTTCGAAGTGGGAAACACAAAAAAAAGAAGGAAAGAATACACTTGAAACACACATACACTTTAGGTTACCCCCCCCCCCCCCCCTTCCTTTTTTACGTGGTTGTGAGGCAAATGACAAAAGTCGTGTTACGGACGCCCATTTAAAAAAAATAGGATAGCAATACCTCGGTAGTTGGCTTGCGGCACATTGTACTGCCCTGCACGCCGATTTTTCACCCCCCCCCCATTCCCTACTCTCCCCCTCCCTGCACGCTATGGCTTTTTATTAGGGTTTATTTGCCCCCCCCCCCTCCCTCCCCATTCTTTTTTTCTTTTCTGCTTCAGTTTCGACCTTTTTTATTATTATATTTGCAGCTGCCCTTAAGGCAATCTGCATCTTATTATTATTATTATTATTTTTGTCTTTTTTTCTTCTTCCAAGAAAAACAAAAAGCGATAAAAGGGGAAGGAGTGGTGTGGGGGAAAAAAATTGAAGAAAAAAAATGGCAGCGAATGCGACAGCACCAGCAGGTCTCGTCTCCCCCCAACAGCCGTCGCCCGCTGCACCCTCCTTGGCTTCGCGATGCGTGCATAAGAAAGGAACACAAACCTGTGTGATGCTCGAGAGCCATGGTGTGCCAGCTCCTATTTTAGTGCCTTATAAGTAATGGATTACAATTACACTTTTTTTTTTTTCTCCCTATTCTTTTAAAAAAAAAACTTGACGGTCTTTTACAACGTTATTCTTGTACAGTTTCATTGAACACCAACAAAAAAAAAAAAAAAAAAAAAAAAAATGACACTTGTCAGCATTCCGTTTTTCTTGCAGGAGTTCTTGGGCGAGCGCCAGTCTGTGTCCGACCTTGCGATGGTGGTGGGCTTCACGACTCTCGGGACGTGGTACCTGAGGTCGGATGTCCCGTCTCTGCAGGCAGGGGGGTGGAAGTGCAACGCGGCCCTGATGGTGATTGGGGACATCCTTGCGGGGGCCATCGGGAACTTTACGAAGGGCACGAACGACCGCTACTTCATCGGCCCTGAGGCAGAGAAGTATTCTGCGAGGGTGCACTTCTACTTGGTGCACTTCCACCTCCTCATTGTGGCCGCCCTGATGAACATCTCCCTCAAAGCCACCGCCTTTGTGTCAGCGTACACCATCGGCTCCTCGCTGCTTGTGAACGCCCTCAGAGGGTCCTCCCTGCACCCAGTGATCGCGGGTACCTCCTTCTTCACAGGGCTTGTCGCCTTCCCTGCCTTGGGGCTTCCGAAGTGGTTTGAAACCCTTTCTGTGTTGTTCCTGGGGAAGCTTGTGGTTGCCTTTTCCCTTAACCACCACCCTGTCAGTCGGATGGACTGAGGGTTTGGCTCCATCTTCTTTGCTTTTCCCTCCTTCTTTTTCTTCAATGGGTCAGACAACGCTCGACCTTTAAAGAAAACTGTCAAAGAAAGAGGAGAGCGTCTTCTTGTTTCCTCCGTTCCATGTGCACATCTTGCATATCTTTTATTTGCTCTTTTTTTTTTCTTCCTTCCTTCTTTTTTCGTTTGAAAAAAAAGAAATTGGCCATTCTTTGGAAAAAGTGCCTTTTTCCCCTCCTTTTATTTTATAACAATATATCTTTTCGACTTATTATGTTTTTATTTTCCCCCCAATGTATTGCATGGGAGACAGGAAAGAAAAAAAAAAAGAGGAAAAAAAAAAACTTTTACTGGCCACCCAGCTCGCTCCTACTGAAATTGTGATTTGGATGCAACCACCTTTCCCCTTGACCATTCCTTGCTTATTTCTTCTTTTAAACCAACTGGTCAGACGGCGTTCGATTCTTAAAGAAAATATTCGAGGGGGAAAGAGCCTGTTCCCTTGACCACCACCCTGTCAGGCGGGCGGATTGGGGGTCTCCTTTTTAATTTTTTTTCCTTCTTTTTTGTTTGAGAAACTACCAATCCTCAGAAAACGTTATTTTTTTGTTTGTTTTTGTTTTAACAAACAGTACAGTCGAGGCTAAAGACTAGTGTGATGGCAGCGTGCTGAGGTTACCGTTTAGATATTAGGCAAGGTTCCCCTTGTGCGCACAACCTAGTTTTTTTTCATTCTTCCGTTGTGTTTTCTTCTTTTTTTCTTCCTGTCAGCCTGATAACGGCCAAAATAAAGGGGATACTTTTGAGCCAGGGGAAAAAAACCTTTTTAAAATAACACGATAGCTTTCGTTCTTGTTCTTCTCCGTGGGCCAGGCAACGTTCGGCCGTTAAAGAAAACTGATAAAAAAAAAAAAAAAATATATATATATATATATATATAGGAGCAGTTTTGTTTTACTCTCCCCTGCACACTGGAGTTTCATCGAATTTTCTCCCCCCCCCCCCACAGATTAAAAAACATAATGTATTCACACTGAATTTTAACAAAGGAAAAAAAAAAAGAAAAAAAGAAAGAAAAATGTCGGACTACATGAACACCCTTGGCAAGGCGACGGGGCTCCTCGGGCTGAAGATGTGCGTGACACACCTTCTGACTGTGAGGACGAGGTTCATCGAGAACTCCTTCAAGACAAATGAGGACACCCAGATCCACCCTGTGATCGGGACATGCTTCACATACCTCCTTGGTGCCTTTGGGCCCTCCATCAGCATCCCCCGTCTCCACGGTGTAGTGTCCAACTCTCTCGAGAACGAGTCCATCTTCTTTGCGATCTACCTGATGATCGGTCTCACGAAAACCCCCACCGAGCAGCACATCAAGATCATCTGGGCCTTCGTTGTTGCCCGTTACATTCAAGCCTTCTCCTACCTCCTTGGTGTCCAGCCCTACAGGGCCTTCTCTTTCGTTGCTGGGCTCATGATGACCATCTTCGGTGGTGTTGAACTCGTTAGGAACTGAGCTACACAGAGGGGGAGTCCTCCTCACCTCTAAGTGTTGGAAATAGTTTTTTCAAATGGGGGTTATTCTTACTTGTTTTTAGGGCCCCCGATAAAAAGAAGAAACAATTTTTTTATTTGTTAGCTGCTGAGAAGCGAAGGCATGGGTTAGATTCCCGTGTGGGAGGTGCTTTCTTTTTTTATATATTGGGAAGGGAGGAAAACAGGGGGGGAGCGGAGGTGTGGGTAAGGTCCCCAATAGATGAAGGAACCTTAACAAAACCCCTTCCCCTTCTTGTTTTCCTTTTGTCCTTTCCCATTCCGAATTCTTTGTAGGGTTTACAAAAACTGAGCCGGTGAGCACTCGCAAATCCCGAAACCTCTATCTTTTGGGTTTGTCCTTATTCTTCTTTGTTTTTCATAAAGTAGGCTGTCTATTTTTTTCTCCCCACAGCACACAGTTCCTTCTTTACTAACTAATTAAAAGAAAATGTCGGACTACATGAACACCCTTGGCAAGGCGACGGGGCTCCTCGGGCTGAAGATGTGCGTGACACACCTTCTGACTGTGAGGACGAGGTTCATCGAGAACTCCTTCAAGACAAATGAGGACACCCAGATCCACCCTGTGATCGGGACATGCTTCACATACCTCCTTGGTGCCTTTGGGCCCTCCATCAGCATCCCCCGTCTCCACGGTGTGGTGTCCAACTCTCTCGAGAACGAGTCCATCTTCTTTGCGATCTACCTGATGATCGGTCTCACGAAAACCCCCACCGAGCAGCACATCAAGATCATCTGGGCCTTCGTTGTTGCTCGTTACATTCAAGCCTTCTCCTACCTCCTTGGTGTCCAGCCCTACAGGGCCTTCTCCTTCGTTGCTGGGCTCATGATGACCATCTTCGGTGGTGTTGAACTCGTTAGGAACTGAGCTACACAGAGGGGGAGTCCTCCTCACCTCTAAGTGTTAAAACTAGTTTTTTTCAAATGGGGGTTATTCTTACTTGTTTTTAGGGTCCCCGATAAAAGAAGAAAAAATTTTTTATTTGTTACAAGGGGACCCGATAAAAAAAACAAAAAATAAACGGGAGAAGCAAAGGCGTGGGTTAGATTCCCGTGTGGGAGGTGCTTTATATATATATATATATATATATATTGGGAAGGGAGGAAAACAGGGGAGGGGAACGGAGGTGTGGGTAAGGTCCCCAGATGAAGGAACCTTTACCAAACCCTCCTCCTCGTTTTCCTTTTATCCTTTCCCATTCCGAATTTTTGTAGGGTTTACAAAAACATAGCTGGTGCTAAATCCCAAAACCTCTATCTTTTGGGTATGTCCTTTTAAAAAAAAAAATTTATTCTTCTTTGTATTTGCCCCTTGGACATATTTATCCCCACAGCACACAGTTCCTTCTTTACTAACTAATTAAAAGAAAATGTCGGACTACATGAACACCCTTGGCAAGGCGACGGGGCTCCTCGGGCTGAAGATGTGCGTGACACACCTTCTGACTGTGAGGACGAGGTTCATCGAGAACTCCTTCAAGACAAATGAGGACACCCAGATCCACCCTGTGATCGGGACATGCTTCACATACCTCCTTGGTGCCTTTGGGCCCTCCATCAGCATCCCCCGTCTCCATGGTGTGGTGTCCAACTCCCTCGAGAACGAGTCCATCTTCTTTGCGATCTACCTGATGATCGGTCTCACGAAAACCCCCACCGAGCAGCACATCAAGATCATCTGGGCCTTCGTTGTTGCCCGTTACATTCAAGCCTTCTCCTACCTCCTTGGTGTCCAGCCCTACAGGGCCTTCTCTTTCGTTGCTGGGCTCATGATGACCATCTTCGGTGGTGTTGAACTCGTTAGGAACTGAGCTACACAGAGGGGGAGTCCTCCTCACCTCTAAGTGAGCTATAATGAAAAAATAATTATTTATTATTAATAAAAGGTTGTGAAAGATTGAGCCCCCACACACCTAACTGTGGGAAACAATTGCTTGTTTTCTAGTGGGGAGGTTTATTGTTTGTTTCAAGAGGACCGATAAAAGAGGAAGGGGAAGGAAAAGGTGGGAGGTGGAAGTGTCAGTTAGATTTTGGTCCCCAATAGATGAAGAGATCTTTAGCAACCCCCTCCCCTCCCCTCCCCGTACTTGTTTCCTTTACCTTTTGCCATTTTGAATTTGTGAGGACTGTAAAACTGAGTTGGTGAGCGCAAATCCTGAAAAAATATACAATTTATCTTTTGGGCTTGTTCCGAATTCTTTATTTTGTTTCTTCTTCTTATTGTTCATGAAACAGCAGTCTCTCGGAATATTTACCCTCACACAAGGTTCTTCTTTTACACTTCATTACGAAAAAAAAAAAAAAAAAAAATGACACTTGTCAGCATTCCGTTTTTCTTGCAGGAGTTCTTGGGCGAGCGCCAGTCTGTGTCCGACCTTGCGATGGTGGTGGGCTTCACGACTCTCGGGACGTGGTACCTGAGGTCGGATGTCCCGTCTCTGCAGGCAGGGGGGTGGAAGTGCAACGCGGCCCTGATGGTGATTGGGGACATCCTTGCGGGGGCCATCGGGAACTTTACGAAGGGCACGAACGACCGCTACTTCATCGGCCCTGAGGCAGAGAAGTATTCTGCGAGGGTGCACTTCTACTTGGTGCACTTCCACCTCCTCATTGTGGCCGCCCTGATGAACATCTCCCTCAAAGCCACCGCCTTTGTGTCAGCGTACACCATCGGCTCCTCGCTGCTTGTGAACGCCCTCAGAGGGTCCTCCCTGCACCCAGTGATCGCGGGTACCTCCTTCTTCACAGGGCTTGTCGCCTTCCCTGCCTTGGGGCTTCCGAAGTGGTTTGAAACCCTTTCTGTGTTGTTCCTGGGGAAGCTTGTGGTTGCCTTTTCCCTTAACCACCACCCTGTCAATCGGATGGACTGAGGGTTTGGCTCCATCTTCTTCTTCCCTTCCTTTTTTTCTTTAAATCAATGGGTCAGACAACGTTCGACATTTAAAGAAAACATTCGATGAGGAAAAGCTTATGGTTGCCTTTTTCCTTGACCACCACCCTGTAAGTCGGAGGGTCTGTCTCCATCTTCTTCTTTGCTTTTCCCTCCTTCTTTTTCTTCAATGGGTCAGACAACGCTCGACTTTTAAAGAAAACTGTCAAGGAGGAGGAACAAGAGGGTGATGGAAGGTGTGTCTATTCTTGTTTCTTCCGCTCATATCTTTCGGCATACCTTTTCTTTGCTATTGAAATATCCTTCACCTTTTTTTTTTTTCGTTTGAAAAAAAAGAAAAAGAAATTGGCCATTTTCCGAAGAAAAAAAAGTACTTTTCCGCCCTCCCCCTTTTTTTCTTTTTTTTATACATATAATTTCCGCCTTATTTTCCATTTTAACTGTTCACATTTATTGCAGGCCACTCAGCTCGCTCCTACTGAAGTAATGATACCACGGGAGTAGCGCATGTTGGGTGCTGTGAACCCTCAGAAAGTACCGCAGCTGCGTTGCGGGTATGTGGGTGAGACGAAAGATGGGAGGCAGCATGGACGAGGAACGCAGGTGTATGCCAACGGCGATGTGTACCAAGGGTCGTGGTTTGAGGGGAAAATCCACGGACGAGGGGTGTACACATATGCCAATGGATGCCAGTACGACGGGGAGTTCAAGATGGCGATCCGACACGGCAACGGGACCTACAAGCTGCTAAACGGTGATGTGTACACCGGTGACTGGGTCGACGGCCAGAGAACAGGGAAGGGGAAGATGCTCTATGGCGGCGACACTGGCGAAGAGTACCAGGGCTCCTTTCGCGGCAACAAGCGCGACGGCTACGGCAGGTATCGCTACGCCACAGGTGGTGTCTATGAAGGCTACTGGGTCCTCGACAAAAAACAAGGCAAAGGCCGCTTTGACTTCCCTTCCAGCGACATCTACATCGGGCAGTGGTCGGACGACCTCATCCACGGGCAAGGAACCCTCACCTGGTCCACCCCCACTGGCTCCGTGAAGTACGCTGGGCTTTTCCAGAACGGTCGCATCGCGGGAACATTCTGCCCTGCATCCCCTAAAGATAACACAGGGAACATCCTTGCCCAACCATGCGAGTACTCCAGCGGGCAATGCAGAGTCTGTGGTGGCTTCAACACACCGTGCCCTGTTATGAAGCCCGGCGAGACACCTAAACCGTGCGTGCTGGAGGATGGGAGATGCAAGAAGTGCGGAAAGGTATGTACCCCACCCTCACCCTCACCCTCACCCAGACGGACAAGGTGAACCAAGCACAACCGTTGAATCGAAGTCAACAGAAGAACTCTGGAAAAGCGCTCGTTTCGGAGCCCGTTCTGACCCCGCTCTCCGAATTCTTGAGGGGGACGGATATCGTGCCTTTGAACGAGTCGCAGGAAAAGCGACTTGTCGAGGACGATGAGCTGCCTGCAATGCCTGCAAAGGTAGACGCCACAGACAATAAGGGCGAGACGCCGGCCATGCGGCGGGCAGTGTTCCTGGACAATGATAATAATCCAGTTGCACCACCGCAGGAGGAAGCGTCGGTGGTTGAAACACCCCCTGCCACCGAAGAGAATGTGAGCGGGATTATAACGAAAGCAAAGGAGTTACTTGAAGGGTGTCGCGGGGGGTTGGGGATGGCCATCGCCGACTTCGCTGACCCATATGGCACAGTGGTTGTAAAGGTAGTGACGGTGAAGGCAAGCTCCCCTGCAGGAAAGGCAGGTGTCAGACGCAATGATGTCATCCTCAAGTTTTGCGGCAAACCCATCGTCTCGAAAGCTATCTTCTTAAACATAGCACGGGACCTGACCCCAGGTGAAGGGAAGGTGTGATAAGAATAAAAAAAGCAGAATAAACCAATTTCTTTTTTTCTCTTCACTACAGCCAATCGAGGTTGACCGCTCCGGTGTCACAAAACACTTGCTCCTCCGTGTCGGAGCCAACCTCACTGAAGAAGATTACACCTATCTTGCCTCAGTGGCCGGTGGCCGTGTGGGGCCCACCGACATGGAAAGGGTTCTCTCAATCAGGCATTCTCCAGCAGCAATCAGCTGGTGAACGTGAACAGAAAAAGAAGAAAAAAAAAAAGAAGAAGAAAAATAGTTGTCCCTTTCTTTAGCGGAACCCAATGCAGTCCTTTATTTACATAAAGATTACATGTGGAGAACGAACTTTTTTCGAGGAAATTTAAAAAAAAAAAAAAAAGAAGAACAAGAAGAAAAAAAAAGGGACCAAAAGGTGTTTCTGCACCCGGGTTATCTCCACATTGTAAATCACCAATCCGTACCTTCCATTTTATTTCTCTTTAAATTGCTAATGCTTGAGCACATAGTCAGGGAGGATGGGGCTCACTATAACGAAGACGAACCTGGTGGGCAGCATCAATATGCTAATGAGCGTGGCAACTAACCCACAGAACACACCCAAGCAGAGGTCGGCTGCGTTGAATAAGGTAGAGGGATACTGTCACGAGAGAGAGTTTTGCAGGACGTGCCATGCAGTGCTTGCGGAGAGCCAGCACGTCAACGAGCTCCTTGCGTTGTTGGGGAGCAGACAGTTTGAAGTACGTGTTGCAGGGTTTAAAGTGTGCAACACAATGACACGAACAACCGACCGAGGGCTCAAGAGGGCAGTTGGGAAACGGTTGCTTGAAGACCTTGTTGAAATCCTGCTTGATGTTTGCAACCTGGATCCCATCATACAAGAGCTCCTTGTGTCCGTCCTTGCTAACCTGCTGACCGAGGACCCTTGCAGAAACGAAGTCGAAAGATCCGAAAAGAAGGGCACCGGTGGGATCCCTGAGTTTATATCGCTTCTTAACTATCCAATACCTCGAGTACAGCTTGCATCCTTGCGTGCTTTGACTGCATTGTCAGAGCGCCCTTCAGGCAGACAGGCCATCATCAAACAAGGGGTGCTCCCTATCATTGGACTCTGCTTCGTAACCACATTGTGGGGGCAGATACGATGCTCGGCACTCCGCTTGTTGGCCAATTTGAGCAAGGAATCAGAGGTGCGAGACATCATCGGCCCGCAAGGGGTGATGTTCAGGCTGGCGCACGCGATTAGGACAGAGGCACCCAACCCTGTCGTGGTGCAGCTCGTTGCGTCGGTGTACTCCAACTTCTCGCAGCAAGAGCAACTGATCAGCTCCATCGACCCAAAGACAGCTGTTACCATGCTATACTCACTAGTCTTCTCGCCCAGAGTCGATATCGTGATACAAGGCCTGTGGTCCTTAGCGAACTGCGTACGTGATGCGACCATGCGGCTGGAGTTCATCGAAACCGACGGGATGAAGCTTGTGCTTGCGGTACTGCAGCAGGCGATGGCAGAACCCCTGGTGTGGCATGAGGTCGCACGTGTCATCGCAACGATCTCGTCGGGTGGCCAAGGCTCCGTGAGCGGGACTGACGAAGAGAAGGAATACCTCATTCGAGAGGGCTCCATCGAAGCTTTGAAAACTATATACGAGTGGTGTAGCAAAGCGAACAACCCAGTTCCAAAGGACGACCCCAGCAGAGTAGGTCCCGAGGAGCCTGAGGAGGCCATCGCTACGTACGAGCACCTCTACAATGCAGAAGGGGAGGATGTGGCTTACAGCGCCCGATACGTCACGATGACCATGTGCACTGAGGGACTGCGCCATCTGTCCACATACGGGTACGTGTGCCAGCTAATCTGCGAGATCGACTGTGTGAGCCACGTGATGCACGTCCTCCGTGCAGACTACGACACAGAGGGCCAACTGTATGCGACCGCTGTCGTGGCAAATCTCGCACTCCATGCGGAGTCGTGCAAGGCCGTGGTGCAGCATGATGCTGTGGGAAGTCTCGTGGACCTCCTCCTCCACAGCACACACGAAATGGTGCATCTGGAAGCGTGTGCCGCAATGGCAAACATAGGTAAAATGTCAACGCACAATTTAAGGCTCATAGTTGAAGCAGGCGGCCCTGCTGCGCTCATCAAAGTGCTAAAACCAGACAACTGCCCAGTGGAAACGGCCATACATGCAATACGTGCTTTAGGGCTGCTGGAGAGCAACGAGGCAAAATACGAGGTGATGAACTCCGGCGGCCTCCCGCTTGCGATCCGATACGCAAAGTGCGATAGTCTGGAGCTTAAGAAGGTGTGCTCTGTGGCTTTCCGGAACCTTGCGGAGCTGAATGACGACAGCCACCAGCTGGTGATGGCGAAGGACGGAGCGTTGGTATCGTTGGTGAGCCTGCTGAAGGAGACAGACATGGAGGTCTTGAGGAACACAACAAAGGCTATTACTATTCTGACCTCCAGAATGGAATCAAACAAGATAGCGTTCTTGGAGCAAGATGGGCACCACGAGATCGTGCGACATCTGACCACAACAGACGACGATCTGCTCATACAGGTGCTGTCTGTGCTGGGGAACCTTGGCGGGTTGGCGGACATAAACAACGGGCTTGGTGCTTCAGACACAATAGTGCGGCAGTTATGCTATGTGCTGCAAATGGACAGGTTTGCACTTACTTTGCAAGCTATGCGGTGCTTGGCAGCGGCATCACAAAACCTCAGCAATGCAAAGATGGTCCTCACCTTGGTGCCCTCTACTATGCTCATCGAGATGGCAATGTCTCCTAGCGCAGCCCTGCAGCGTCACGCATTGAGCGTTCTTTCCAACTTGGCCTTGGTTCCTGAGAACCGTATTGCATTACGCGAGTCGGGTATTATGCAAACTTTGGAGACGCTCTTTGCGTCGGAGTCTTTCGAGCTTGTGCTGATGACCGTGCATTGCATCGGACACATGCTGCTCGATCCTGCAGAGGCTGATTATGAAATGCATGACAACCTGACGGCGTTGTTGGTAGAAATCGCAGCAAAGGCCAGCGCAATGGCGACGAAGGAGGCAAAGGGTGTGAGGTCATTTGTGGCGAGCAGGAACTTGTCGATGCTGCAAGCCGCATTGACAACGTTGAAAATCTACTCTCAGACAGCACGTGGGGTAACCATGCTCGTTCAAAAATTCAATTCGCTGCAGCTGTTCTTCGACTGCTTGGAAAATCACTCTCTGAATGTACGTAAGGACGCAAGTGGTTCCCTTGCGAACATAACAACAGAACCCGTAAGCAGGGAGATCTTCATTTCAGAAGGCGGAACAGATCGTGTGGTGCAGACACTGCGGTCGGCGGCAGGGTTGAGCACCGATGTGGAGAAAGACTTAATGGAAATCTGCGCAAAGATAAAGGTCGACACCAGACTGAAAAATGGGATGGTCGAAAGCGGGTCACATTCAGAGATATCTAAGATTGGCCTCAGCTACGAGGAACGTGAAGTGCTGATGAACCAGATGGACGGCTTCATCAAGATGAGGAACCAGAACTCGTTATTGCAGGCCTCATGCCTTGACATCATCTTTAACATCGCGCACACCGAGGAAAACCAAAAGATGCTCCTCACCGCGTACGACTGGAATGTGTTTATGCAACCGTTCGATGTACCGACTGTAGAATGCCAGACGTCTGCAGCGAAAACCTGTTTCAAAATGCTGCAGTGCAGCACGGCGCTGCACAACTTCATTGATCTCAAGGGTGTTAGCAAGCTGTTGCGCGCTTTAGAGCTAGAGGACCCTGTAGCAAAGCAGCTCGCTGCTCATGGTTTGGGGCAACTATCGAACACCGACCCGCACGCCTTCCGACGGGCAATCCTGGATGAGGGTGGCGTTGGCATGATCATGGGGCTCACCGGCTCCACACATCACAACATGAGGGCACAAGCATTCAGCGCTGTAGCACAGCTGTGCACCAACAAGGAGCTTGGCGAGGTCTTCGTGGCTCAGAATGTGCTGCAGTCCGTCCAGATCTTCTCTACTCGCTGCCGCTATGAGGTTACCACGTACCTCTCCCTCGTTCAAGCAGTCGGCAATCTCACGAACAACGAAGCCATCAGGTGGAAGGTCCTTGAGAAAGGAGGTGCATCTCTCCTCTTCAGGTCCCTCACACACCCTCACCTTTCTGTTATCAAGTGCGCCGCTTCGATCTTCACAAGACTTCTCTCGCCTGAGATCGATGTCCGTGAAGGCCTTGCAAGGTGCAAGATGTCACCTGCCATTGTAGAATGCATCAACATGGTCTACGACCAGGAGGTGCTGCATGATGTACTGCGCACCTTAGCTTACATGTCTGAGCGTGAGGCTTATGCCGAGAAGGTGGGCACCCCTGCTTTGATCGAGACATTGTTCATGCTTACCGATGATAAGGAGCGCGAGCGTGAAATCTCTGAGCGAAAGGAAACCTCTGAGGCCAAGCTGAGGAGTGCTATTGCTGAAGGCAGAATCGATCCGCAGGAAGAGCCTAGTATCCCAGAAGTCGTGAAGCCAAACAAGGGGTTGAGTGACGGAGTGGCAGCAGCTGCGTTGCTCTGCGCCAAGAACTTGTTAGCGCTGCCGAATTTGATGACCCACGTGATCGGCTCTAAGACGATATTGCAAAGGATTGTGCGTTCTGCTGTCGAGAAGTCGGCCTTGGAAAGGATCAACCTTTCTGTGGCTGTGACACAGAGAGTGCTCACAAGATCCTCTGTCCACAAAGATTTAGTGGAGGAGGGTCTTCTTGTGAAACTATCATTCCTTACTAAAGTGCAGCACACAGAGACAAGACTCGCTGTTGCAGAATGCTATAAAACGTTAAGCGACGGACTAGCGGAGACCTTCACTGGCTCTAAAATCTGCAAGGGCATCCGTACCCTCTTGTCAAGCACTGTGCGTGAAGTGCAGGAGTGCTGCTGTATAATCCTGATCAACATCCTGAAGGCGGGGCTTTTTGAGATCGCCTCTTATAGCATTATGAGCGAACTGCTTCTGTATGTGGAGGCCGACTGTGAGCCCCTCCAGATCAAGGCTTTGGAAGTAGTGCGGCTCTTGTGTGTGGTTTTCATGAAGTGGTTCGAAAGCCCTATCTTGAAAGAGAAGGAACTTGCTTGTACCCAATGCGAGCCTGCAGTACCTAAGGTGATGTCTGCCTACCGACGGTCTTTGCAACGGTCCCGTCTGGCAATACATGCTCTCCACACATTGAGCTCTCTCCTAGCGTGTTGCCCGAACTTCATGTGCAAGTTGATCGACGGCATCATGGTGCTGGATCTGAAGAGAGCTGCGACACAGAAGGTGCTCCCTTCCCTGACGCCCCCTCCTAGGCTTGTCCATGGACGGGCAGCATTGGACGTTGCTGATTACGTCAAAAAAGGAAAATGCTTCCCATGGGATTTGTGCGACGCGCCTGTCACCGTTCAGGCAGCACGTGCTTTGTGCTTCATGAGTTCGGCAGGCCATACCACAGGGATGACGTGCATGGTGAACGTGCTGAAGACTCTAACGGTGGAAGACATGATCAAGACAGCTTACAACACATACACAGAGGGCGGGGACATCAGAACAGTGGTGCTTCTCATGCGAACCGCCGCGAACTGCGTGGTACGTGGGACGCAAAAATACCAGCTAGCAGACGACAAGACAGGTTTGTTAAAGCTGGCGTTCCTTCTATGCTCGCATGCAAGCCCTTACGTGGTACACCCCGCTATTTTCACGCTTGCAAGGGCGGCTGAGGAACCTGCAGGGCACAACAGAATGCTGGCCATGGCCAGCTTTGAGGTTCTGGCCAGGATTTGTAAAGACTATCTGTTGGCGTTGAAGGAGACGGACACTGTCGTGAACGGGATGATCAAGAAGCTTGATACGGGGCCCACACTGCTTATCTCGGAGGTTGTTATTGATGTGTGTCGATTGATGTCGAACTTGTCAGACGGTGGCAATGCAGCCACTCGCTCGCTCAAGGAAGCAGACTCGCTTCTCCGTGACCTGTACCTCCTTATCCCCAAGCAGCTACCTTTAGATGCACGCGTCCACGTCTCTGCTGTGCTGTGCACGCTTGACGTGTCCCCTCCTGACAGTATTCTGGGGATCTCGGCGTCCTTTGCTGACTTCATCGATGCGAGCCGTGACCGCATCGACAACAACAGAGTGCTAAAGGGGGTCATCGGCCTCTGCACACTGTGCCGCGATCCTCTCAACCACCAGGAGTTGGTCCAAGAGGGTGGAATTTCTGCATTGTGCACTGCCCTTCGCAACCCTGTCCCCACTGTCTTCAAGGCTGCGTGCTGGGGGCTGTGCTACATGTCCATGGGTGGCTGTCGCGACACCTATGACCCTGTCAGCAGGGACAAGACTGCTAAGGAACGTGCAAAACAGGCAGATGTCCGCCTCTCAAATATAGTAGCCATCCACAAACTTATCTTGGAAGAGGGCATCGGGCCTGCCGTGAAGATGGCTTTGGGGTCGAAACAGACCGACTGCCAGAAGGTAGCTTGCAAGCTGATATCCATCTTGTTGAGAACACCCGAGACATCCAAACACCTGGTCCAGAATGGGTTCGGCCGGGTGCTGACCACGTACTACTGCCCTTCTTTCTAAAGGGGGGGTTTCTTTTTGTTTTTTCTTCTTCTTATGCTTCTTGCTTCTTTTTTCTCCTTTGGAATTTCAAAAAAAAATGTAGTGCTGTTGTGTCGTCCTGCAAACCATATGGGTCTTTACAGAATCCATCAATTGTTATGATCGACTCCCCCCCCCCTTTTTTTTGTTTTGTTTTAAAGATCAACGTTGCAAATTTGAAAGAAAAAAAAGAAGAAAAAAAACCAACGACAGGCTTCTGATATTTAGCAAAGATGCGTAGCGTGATACTGACTACTTTGATCGCCGCGGCAGCGGGGCAGGAATACAGGAGCTGTGGAAACTGCAGGGTAGGAGGCGAGTTCGACGGCAGGTGCAACACAGGGCCCGTTGATCTGGTGCCGTTCAACACCTCCACAGCTGCGGGCCTGGACGGGAATGGGACGAGCTCCGCGGAGGCGGTGACTGTTGCGGAGATGAAGAGCACGGTGGGGACTGCGTGGAACACAATGTTCTGTGGAACGTACCTAGACAGGTACAGGGACGGGTTCAGGTCGGCAGCCGGCGAGGGGGCTGCATGCGTCAGAGCCTTCGACAGGGCGACCATCCTCGCCACCGACAAGGACGCGAAGGACACTTTCAACAAGTTCGGTACCACCAACGGGTACAAGTCATCCTTCGCAGTGTCTAAGGGATCCCCCGACCCTGCTGGGCTCGACCTCTACGGAACCGATGGGACTGGTGACGTGCCTGCCAACTGGTGCGGTGTGTACATGCGTGAGATGCTATGCGCGATTGCCTTCCCTCAAATTTCGATGAACAAGACAGTTCTTGCGGCAAGGAGGTCTGCCGGGTCCTTCAACGCTCTTTCTGAAAACGTTGATGGTGTGCTCACACACTACATCCGTCCTGTCGACCAGGACTCCTGTGAGACTCTCTTTGACGTCTGCAACAGGCGTGAGCCGGAGACTGACGAGAAGAAGACAGAGTTCATCCCTCAAGAGCAGCAGGGCTTCCGTGCCAGGTTCCTCCTCAACGGCAACACCGGCAGGAAACTTGAATCTGATGCTTGGTGTGGTATGTGGAAGGACGGGTTCGGTCTTGCCTCTGCTGGTACTGGCATCGCTGGTGGTGACCCCATTTTGGAGTTCGAGGCTGGTTCGCACCTTGTGTACACCATCAGCACTTTGGTTGTGATGTTTGTTGTGGTCTTGTTGTAGTTGAGTTGAATAGAAGATTCGCTGAAAAAAAGAAAGAGGGAAAAAAAAAAAAAAAAAAAAATGGATAGAAAGGAAAAAAAAAAAAAAGTGCAGTAGTTATAGATTTTCTTCTCTCGTCGCCCCCCCTTCTCACCTCAAACAAGAAGAGAGAGAAAAAAAAAAAAAAAAAAAAACCGCCCCTCCTACTCCCTATGTTACCCCTTCAAGTGTTTTTTTTTTTTATTTTATATTTCCCCGTTTCTGTCTGCCCCATCCCCCCCTACCAAGCCCCCCTTTTTTTTTTGCCTTTTTTTTGATTTACGACTTTTATCCGATGACATGTTAAGAATTATTGAAGAAGAAAAAAAAAAGAAAAAGAGAAGTCAGTACCGGTATGAGATAGGGATTTGAAGAAGAAAAAAAAAAAGAGCAAAGATGAAAAACAAAAGGGCACATGTGTGGCTTGACTATTCCATTGCTCGTTCTAGTTTATGAGTACTGTGGTGGTGATGAGGCCATAAGGTGCAATTCAATAGAGTACTGGGGGGGGGGGGGGGGGGAGTGAGAAGAAAAAGAGAAGAGAAGAAAAGCGTTTAGGTTTGTTCTCCCAAATATGTTATTATTTAACCCATATTTCTGTTTGATGTGTCTGCGTCTATTTTTTTTTTTTTTTGCTGTGTCACCCCTTTCTCCCTCCCCATTTTTTTTCTTTCCCCCATTTTTTTTTTCCCTTTTGCAGGCATTGTTCAAATTATTCTTTTTCTTTTCCCAGACAGATGCATGCCCAAGAACCCCCCCCCCCCCCCTGATCCCTCCATTTTATTTGTACTTATACTTTTTTTTTCTCCCCCAAAATTTTTTTTAAAAGCTTTCATTTTCCCCATGTGCCCGTTCTTTTTTTTTTCTCATTGTTTTCCCCTCTTTTTTATTTCTTTTCAAATTGTCTTTCATTAATTTTTTTTTCACGCCGTGCAAGGGGGAGGAGGGAGTGAGAACAACAACAAAAAAAAAAAAAAAAAAAAAATGTCAGCACCCGAGGTTCATGCAGACCCAGAAGCACAGCAAAAAGATGTAAGCAGCGAAGAAAAACAAGACGAGCAAGATCAAGAAGAAGTGAACGAGAAGAAACAAGAAGAACAGAAAGCGGCGGATGAAGAACAAAAAACAGCAGACTTCCGAAGCCTGTGGATGTCGCGAAAAAAACATCTTTTTGTATTCAGCTCCAGCTCAAGACCCATTTTCACACGATATGGTGATGAGACGGAATTCTTGGACTTTTTTGGGATGATGGGTTTGCTGGTCGCTGTCTCTGAGAAGACGATCAGCACAACCGCAGAACGTTTCGGCTTCACAGGCGAAACACACAGCTGCAGATTTCTAAAAGCAGGCAGCCGAACATACGTATTTGTAACCCACGGCCCGGTAAACTACTTGGTTGTCTCCTTCACTGGGGAAACAGTGCGTCAACTCTCTTCGCAGTTGAACTTTATCAATGCTGTTCTTCTCTCCATCCTGACTGCGGGTATGTACAAAACCCTTGATAAGAAGCCCAACTACGATCTCCGGGATCTTCTTGGGGGGTCTGCTAGCAACCTCCTGAAGGCATCTATACGATATATGAACAACAACCCTGCGTACGGGTTGGAGTCGATTCCCGTTTTGAAGCTCCAGAAGAAGACTCGTGACACTGTTGGTAAGATTCTCAAGAATAGTATTCGGGATTGTAATTGTGATGAGGATGCTGTGACGCATGCGTTTTTGTTGTACCATCTGCCAGAGGGGAGGGCGCCTTATGGGGGGCATGCGCAGTCGAATAACACGCTTCTCATCACCTACCTCACAGAGCGGGAGCCCATTAATCCTCGTGACTTTTCCATTCTGGTCAATTTCATGCAGTCGTCCCTCCCCCCCGCGGCGAAGTTCCAGGAGATCTGGGCGCCTTGTTGCCTTCCCGACTACTCCCCCGATGGGTACCTGTATATGTACATGACATTCATCACACCAACCGTCTCACTTGTCATTGCAAGTGTTGAGTCGTCACCAGAGGTGTTCTCCTCGTTCAGCGCGGTGAAGAGTCTCCTTGTCACCGAGTTCAACATCACCACAATAGGTACGTCGTTTTTTTTTTTTTTTTTTTTTTTTTTTTTTTTTTTTTTTTTTTGAAACTTTTTCTGCAGAGCGTGTGTCGGAAGGCATGCCGCCCTTGGAGCCGACTACAGGTCCTTTGCAGGGGGTGGTGAACCCCAAGCTTTACAGTGTGAACCATGTGGTTGTACAGGTGTGTTTTTTTTAAAAAAAAATTTTTTTTTTTTAATCACACGCAGGGAGTTGGGTCGCCTGAGGACTATGTGTTGCATTTTATGTACAAAGACACGGAGTTGAACCAGTTCACAGCAACCCGGTTCACCCCTCCCTTTGTGGGGAGGAAGGAACAGAAGGGTTTGCTGAGACTGTACCTGAAGGCAGCAGAGGCAGCGCAAGCATGCACTGGTGCGAAGAAGACTATGATATACAGCACAGAGCATTACTCCGTTTTCATACGGTTGGGCAAGTCATATGAGTTGTACGTAGCTTACAGGCCGATGACATCAAAGCAGCAGATTTCCCAGTGGTCAACACAATTGAAGAAATGGGCCAGGATGAATCATGATGCACTCTTCGCGCCCCCAGGCACACTGTTCTACTCGTGAATTGGATATCTTTCCTTACATTTCTTTTTTAGCGCGGGTGGTGGGGATAACACAGAAATATGGAAATATAAAGAAGCACATCAGATGTGTTGTTCGCTGTTGACCTCCACGTCGGTCATCACCGGTAGCGCCCGAGTGGAAGAACGTATCGCAGATGCTCAGAGTGACGAACAGGCAGCAAACTGCACGGGCTCAGAATCTTGGTTACCAGGGGCACCATGGCTGGGGTTGAGTTGCACACCGCACGCATTAAGGACACGACGCGGAACGCAGAAGAAGCTACAACTAGGCCGAGGCGCGCCCCCTGTAATCAAGTAGACGATACTGTGCAGGGCGCCCTGCCACATACTGCAGGCACCCTTAAATAGTCTCTTTTTTTTCTTTTCTTTTCTTTTCTTTTCTTATTCTTGTACGTCCGTTGCTCTTTTTTTTTTTTTTTTTTTTTTTTTTTTTTTTTTTTTTCTTTTCTTGTCGGTTGCCGTTGTGTTTGTTTTCTTCTCGTGTAGGGGTAGCGGAGGGGGGGAGCGGTTCTTTTTTTTTCAGTTTGAATTCAGGTTTGTTTCATTTTTTTTCTCTTCGGCCCATTACAGGCCAATTACGGATAGCGGCCAAGCAGCCTGTAGTCCCCAGAAGGGAGGTGTTAAAGGTCCAGTAGTGGTGACAACCTGTATCTTGGAGACGGTAAGTCTGCGGCACAGATCTGGATGCAAAATCGTAAACTAAGTTTTTTTTCTTTGTTTCAAAAAAAAAAAAAAAAAAAAAAAAAAAAACCAAATTTTATTGATTAACATTCTCGTTTAGCAGAAAAGTACTGAAACAAAATTTATTTTCTTTTCTGAAAAGAACATTAAGAGAGGAAAAAAAAAAGAAAATTGTTGTTCTGCCTTTCTTCCGCACACCCACCCCTACAGGAATGGTGACCATTTACACAAATGGTGATGTGTCATGCCCACGGTGTAATGTGACCATGAACCAGGCGACGGGAGTGCTACACGAGGAGACGGAGAGGAAGCCTCTGTTTGGCGAAGGGAAGGAAGTCTTGATTGAAAGTGAGAAACTGTTTGGAACTGTGCTAGTAGGCAGGGAGAGATGGTATCTGGTTGGGCAGGGGAAGGGTGAGGGCGAAGCTGCAATGGTGAGCGGCCACCAGTGGGTGAAGATAAAGCTATCAAGCGGGTTCAAGTGGACCACACCCAGCAACGACGAGGAACTCCTTCGCTGCATGTGTTCAGTGTGTCTTGAAGGTACTCACTTCTTCTTTAAGACAGCCTGTGACCCCCCGCGTAAAGAACAGTTCATTTCAAACACCTGGCTCTTAGCTGATCTCCCACATTCCCTCTCCACCCCTCTCTACCAAGGCTCCTACTCCACCACTACCACCGCTACCCTCGTGGCCTACCGCCACCCAAGTACCCCCGGAACCCGTTTCCTCTCACGAGGCATGTGCCCTTACGCGAAGCTCCCTGCCAATGAGGTCGAGACTGTTTTCTATTACCACCCCAAGGGGCGGGACTCCCCCAGTTTTGAATATACACTTTTGAGGGGGTCGGTGCCTGTGTACTGGAAAAGTGAACGGTGCCTGAACGAGGAGTTGGAAGACATCACTGTTCGGAGCAGATGCACCGCGGATACAGAAAAGTATGTTGCGAGCCTAAAGGAACAGCACCCCGAGGAGAGGATAGTCTTTATTAACTTGCTGCGTGCGACAGGACCGGAGAAGGTTCTGAACCATGCGATGGGGACGTGCGCAGAGTGGGTCAGCGTGGTGTCCCTAGACTGGCACGCGCTCGTCGAGACAAAAGGCTTGGAAGAAGCTACGAAAAGTTTGTACTCGGTCATGCGTCCATTTCTAGAGGAGAATGTCCTCTTCCGTGTGAATTGCAAGGATTCGCTCGATAGGACGAATCTAGCCTGTTTCCACATCACAATACTTGCCCTCTCACATCATCTGCACTGCTCGTGGGCTTTGCTGGATGACCACGACATCGAAAGGCACATTCCCGCCGACTTGTTGTCGCAAGTGGCGTCTTTGTACGTCCATTCTGGTGATGTTCTAGCGGACCTCTACACGGGCACGCCAGCACACCACACAGGGTCATATAGAAAATACATTGCAGCGAACGAAGGCCTGAGCGGGATGCCAAGTCTGATCGGGTTACGACGTATGGTGCAAAGCACTTTCTACGATAGTGACAAGCACATTGGTCTCCACGTCCTTAATGGCACGCTCTACAGCGACTCACTGTGGGTGGAGAACCCCAAGTGCCCTGCCACGCTGGTCGTTCCTGCCTCCGAGGTGCCCATCGGGGGGGTCGCTGTGCATGGCACTGTCAACGGCTATACACACCTCACCTTCTTGCAGGAACAAAGGGACCCTTCTGCCCTCGCTTCGCCCGGCTTTGCGGCTGTAGACCCATTCATTCTCAAGGAAACTCACCAACTTGCCCCTTACCAACCACCTGCCCCAACACCCTGCGACTCTTGTTCAGAGACTTTTGTTATTTATTACCGTGCTTACAGGTGTTCCATTTGCACGTACACCGTCTGCCCTGGGTGTGCTCAGTCCCCACAGCACTCCACATGCGGTTCTATCCTTGCTCAGCTCAAAGACGTGCCCCACTCTGCTTACACAGGGGTGCACACGACCGAAACCGAAACCCGGAACTTTGGATCTTTCGTTAAGAGTTTGTTTAATTGGGAATGAAAAAAGGGGGGGTTCTGATATGACTTTTGCTTACTTTTGTTCTCTTTTATTCTTTTTTTTTTCTGGTGCGCGTAAACGCAAACCTCAGTAGCGCTCAAAGCTACCAGTTCAAACAATACACCCACTCTCCTTATATTCTCCCCCCTCGTTTCATGTTTTTTTCCCTCAACACACAGGGGTGGGAGGGGTCATGCGTGCGTGCACCCCACCTGCAATCTACGAGAAGCGGGGGAAGGAATTGGAAAGAAGCTCATCGTGCCCTCCTTGCAGTCCTGACGATGAGGTGGTAGAAAGTGTGGATGGGGAGAGGGCGAGAGAGGATGGAAACGAGAATGAAGTAGACGGGGAGATGGATCTGCGGCTTGAGGCTCCGCCCCCACAGCTGTACAGCCCTGAGATGTACGGTGTGGGTGACATGTATGGACCGTCGCCTGTGGGGTTTATGGGATTCATGGGGCATCCTTTCTACACACACCCTTGCCCTCCTCCAATGATGCTCCAGGGCTACCCCCCTCCATTGTGGGGCGGTGTTGAAGGACAAGAGGACCCCTGCGAGAACCTACCTGATGAGGTACTCAAGGTTCAGCTCCACGCCGTTCTCAGGAGTGAACAGGACGGACGCATCCAGATCTTGAATGGCTATGACTTACACGTAGTCAACCTCATTCGCTGGGGGGAGTCCTGGGTGGGCCACTGGAAGACCTTTTCTTCTGCGGAAGCACAGCAACGATGTATGATCGAAGCAGCGCAGAACGCAGAGTTCATTCACCTTTTAGGAGCAAAGCAGGTTGTACACACTGAGGTGGCGTGCCGCGGGGCGATTGAAAACGAGTACTTTGCAGGCGCATTGGACCTGTCGTCCCTTCAGACCACTTCCCGAGTGAGGAAAACACGATTGGCAAACATCGTTGCTAGTGAGCGTGAGCGGCGTCTTGCCTTAGAGCATGAGGAGCTAACCACTAAGGTGAGGCTGCAACAGAATGCTCAACGAAAGAGAAGAAATTTCAACCTGCGCACAACCCTTGACCTCCAAAAAACCTTGCTAACCTCTGGCCCTGTTTCATCCCTCCAGACCAGAGAGGCCTCCACAAGAATGAGCATCGCCTTCACTGCCGGCGCTGGTTACGCTGCGTTGTGGACGCAGAACTTCAAAAAATTGCAAGCTACATACGAAGACACTGTCAAAGAGGTCACCAGCTTGAAAAACATGCTGAACACAGAGAAGAGAAACCACGCAAGGCAGATGGAGATGCAGCAGTTGTGCCCCATCGAGGCAAAGATACAAGAGTATGCTCTACCCGCACAAATGACCCGAATACACAGTCTCGAGACTGCTAAAGCAGCTGCAGAGGAGAGCTCTTTGGCGCAAGCGGCGCTGGTTGCCAAGCTCGAGGATGAGATGGGTAGGCTGCAAGGGTTGGTGAAGGATAAAGAAAACGAGGTATGTGAGATGAGGTGATGTCAACGAACACAGGCGGCGCGTGCAACCACGGAACTTAAAAAACTGAAGAAGCAGCAAACCGATGTATGCTTGCGGGTTGTTTCGTTTTTGCAAGTTAAACAGATTACCGAAAAAGCGACGCAGCAGCAGAGCAGGTTCAGGTGTGACCTGCAAAACGTGCTGGCAGAGTTGGACGAGGCTGTTGCCCAAAAGAAGGAAGCAGCGTCAAAGTACGAGAAAGAAGCGGTATGCAACCCCGCCAGTACTCCGCAACCAACCTCAGGAGGAGCGAAAGGTGCTCACTAAGGAAGTAGCGAAGTTTAAAGAACTTGAACGCACGGTAACGTATCACACAGCCGAACTGCAGGAACTGCGCAAGATGAAGAGCGCGTGGGAAGTTGATGAGAAACAAAGCGCAAGGGACTCAGCTGAGCAGAGAAAGCTCCTTGATGAGCTACACACTACACGGAAAGACCTTCGTGCAGCTCAGTGCCAGATCGCACAGATGTATGAACATAAACTTGAAGCCAGGCAGTCTATTGAACGCATCAGCACCTCTCTGGCAGCAGCCACTACCCTCTGCTCTGAGTCCCTTATCACTTCGGAGCAAGCAGCTCGTTCTGAACTTTTACAAAAAGAGGACTTCAATTACTCTGACATTCTTCTTCAGCACCACATCTCCCTTAGGTCGGCAAGGGGGTGAAGCAAATATCAACCCTTCTACGTCAGTTCTTTGTCACGACTGATGAGAGATAGCTCCGACACTAGACCCTTGCCCCTGCACGACCGACCAACCCTTGCCTTTCCTGGGTCAATATTTTTCCACAAACGGCCTTGTTTCATACTTGTTGTTTTCCATTCATTGTCGTTGTGTCATTCTTTGAGCCAATTTTTCACCTCAGTTAACATGAACTCCGCCACATTCGAGAAGATGATCCCGCGGGGTGGTGGAACCGATCTATGTCTTAAGAGTAGATTCTAGGAACAAATCCCATCTTTCATATTCCGTCTCTGCAAGTAGCACTCTGCGTAGCATCTTGTTCTCTTTTTATTTCTTTATCTCCGCTGCTTACTTTTCAAAAACGCCACGTTCCATTCCCAGAGGAAAACAAAAAGAAACATGAGATCAGCCATGTTCATGGCCCTGGTGGCGGTGTCCGCAGGGTCGCTTGTGGAGGTGCACGAGCCGTCGATGATCCCCGCGGGATGGAGGGCTACCTCCGAGAAGGTGAACCCTGAAGGAAGGTTCCGCGTGTCGGTGGGGGTGAAGAGGGCGAACAAGGCAGCCCTGGACAGGATCTTCGAGGAGGTGTCTGACCCGCGCAGCGTGAACTACTTGCAGTACCCCAGCTACGAGGAGGTCGGGGAGATGGTGAGGCCGAAGGCGGAGCACACGAGGATTGTGAGGGAGTGGCTGAGCGCGAGCGGGGTGGAGGTGACGAAGGAGCACCCGCACGGGGACTACATCCACGGGGAGGCAACGGTGGCGCAGATCGAGAAGATGGCACACGGCTCGTTCCTGACCTACGAGCACCCCAGCGGTGCGAAGATCTGGCGTCTGACGAGCGGGGTGCAGGTGCCTGCGGAGGTGGCTTCCGCGATCGACACGTTCGCCGGCTTCCACGGCTTCCCGTTGAGCCCTGTGGTGGTCGACAAGGAGGTGCTGGTGAAGGAAAAGGAAAGGGAGGAGGTGCAGCTCGCCGGGAAGGTGAACCCGGCAGTCTTCAGGAAGACCTACAACGTGACAGCGGTCCCGAACCCGGCAGTCTTCAGGAAGACCTACAACGTGACAGCGGTCCCGAAGACAGGGAAGCAGAACATCCAGGCGATCGCGCAGTTCCAAGGCCAGTACGTGGACGACGCGAACCTCGCAGACTTCTGCACGAAGTACGACGCGGGGAAGACCTGCAAGATCAGCAAGTACATGGGGAAGAACAAGGACGACAAGCCTGGGGTGGAGTCGATGCTGGACGTGGAGTACATCATGTCGATCGGGAACGCTGCGGAGACCTGGGTGTACTCGTACCCGAACTTCGACTTCTGCGCGGACCTCGGAACCTTCGGGTCGGACGTGACGGGGGAGGCGACGCACCCTTACACCATCAGCGTGAGCTACGGGAGCCAGAAGATCGGGACGTGCTCGTCGGCCATCACGAAGCGTCTCGCAGATGACATCCAGAAGATGGGGACGATGGGGATCACGGTGATGATCTCGTCTGGGGACGACGGGAGCGGTGGGGAGACGAGGGCCGGGAGCAACAACGGGAAGCTGTCGCCTGCCTTCCCGTCGTCCATCCCTACCTGCGTGGCGGTGGGGTCGACCTTCTTCGTGGAGGGGACGAGCGGTGAAGAGGAGGCAACGACGCAGTTCGGATCCGGCGGTGGCTTCTCGTACGACTTCTCCGTTCCGAGCTTCCAGGCGCAGCAGGTGCAGAGCTATTTGGAGAACGTGAAGAAGCCGAACGCACAGTACGCGAAGGGGGCGAGGGGCACCCCAGACGTCGCGACCCTCGGGGAGTCCTTCACGGTGGTGAAGGGCGGGTCCACCATGGCCGTCGGTGGGACCTCCGCCAGCTCCCCGTCCTTCTCGGGGATCGTGACCCTCTTAACGAGGCCTGCCTCGAGGTCAGCGGGAAGACCATCGGCTTCGCCAACCCCCTCTTCTACCAGAACCCCCACATGTTCACCGACATCGTGAAGGGGACCAACGCCATCGGGGAGAACAGGGCCGCCGGTTGGGAGGCCATCAAGGGCTGGGATGCTGCCACAGGTCTCGGGACACCCAAGTTCGACCTCATGTTGAATGTCGTGAAGAACGCCTGCAAGAACGCCGCCCGCAACAACAAGAACCGAAGAGCAAACCTTTAAAAAAAATATATGATACATGTTTCGAATAAAAAAACACCATTCCTCTGTGGTGACTTCTTTCAATTTTTTTTACTACTACCCCCCCCCCCCCCCCCCCCTTTCTGTGGTTGTAAAGAAAGTGGTGAGGAAAAAAAAAACAGAAAAAAAAAACACGAGGGCGAAAAAATTAACCGCACCCATGCCTTTATTTTTCCCCCTCCCACTGTATTTTTTTGTTATTGTTTCCATCCTTTTCAGCAAAACCAACAACAGCAGCATGGTTCTCTTTTCTTGCGAACCTTTTTTTAAGTGAATCTTCTATTCAGCGTGGCTTGTCCCTCCTCCCTCTTGATGTCAAGACAACTACGTTCATGCCTCCATGTGAAGGGTGCTGCCACTTGGTGCACGCTCCACTCATTCTTCGGCCCCTGGACACTCCTTTTCCCCACCCCTTTTTTTTAATATTCCCCTATGCTGCCCTGCCGCAGTGCAGCAAATCCGCTAAAAAAAAAATGTCTTTTTATGCCGAACAACCTTTTGTTTGGTTCAACAGCGTGTCATGATCCCTTTTGGTTTTTTTCTCTCTTTTTTTTTTCTCCCTTGGAAAGACTAAAAGCTAACTTAAAAGCCACTTCAGGTTAAAGAACAACGAGAACAAAAATGAAGCCTGTCCTTCTCTGTGCTGTGCTGCTGCTTGGAGGGTGCGGTGTGGCTGCGCTGAGCAGCGAGGAGGCTGCGGCGTGCGGGTGCACGCACGTGATGCCTTCGAATCACTACCGCTTCGACGGGGCGGTGGCGAAGGCGAAGGGGGGCGACGTGGTGTGCTTCGAGGGCGGGTCGAGGGGCCCCATCAACATCCGGAACGTGGTGGGGGAGGAAGGGGCGCCCATCGTGGTGCGGAACTGCAAGGGGGCGGTGGTGACGACGCAGTACCACTACAGCATCAGCGTGGAGAGGTCGCGGTACCTGCGCATCACGGGGACGGGGGACGCGGCTGTGGAGTACGGGTTCCAGCTGGGGGGCACGCTCGGGGCGGGCACGATGACGTCGGACATCGAGATCGACCACGTGGAGGTGAAGGGGGCGACCTTTGCAGGGCTCATGCTGAAGACGGACCCCACGTGCGACCCCGCGACGTGGAAGGAGAACTTCGAGATGGCGAACGTGAAGGTGCACGACAACTACATCCACGCGACGGGGGACGGGGAGGGCATGTACATCGGCTACACGGCATACGAGAGGACGCTGGAGTGCAACGGGGTTCCGACAGTGGTGTACCCGCACGACATGCGGGGGCTCGTGGTGGAGAACAACGTGCTGAAGGACCTCGGGGCGGACGGGATCCAGGTGAGCAAGTGCCTTCCGGGGTGCCGTGTGGAGAACAACCTCATCGAGAAGTACGGGCAGCGCCCCTTCGCACATTCGTGGCAGAACAACGGGATCCAGGTGAACGGGGAGGCGGTCGTCGTGGCACACAACAGGGTGGTGCAGGGGTCGGGGAACGGCCTCATCATCTTCGGGTCGGGGCACAAGGTCCTGTCGAACACAGTGATCGGGGCAGGGGGCAACGGTATGTTCTGTGACTCCAGGCCTGTGCCGACGGCCGCCGGTGAAGGTGGTGTCGGGCAGCACTACGAGGGCAACACCTTCTACAACGTGGGCCTCACAGGGATGCACATCTACCACCGCCACACCACGACCCCTGTCACCCTGGCGTACAACACTGTCGTCAACGCGAAGAAGTTCATCGACACCATCCCCGGCGTTGTTCTCTCTCAGAAGGGCAACAGGGAACTCTTCGTTTAAGGGAGATAAAAAAATTAAAATAAATTTAAACAAAAGAACACCAACACCTCCATTTCACCATGGCAGGAGAAAACTCCATTCGGGAGCTGGGTGAAAAGAGTCATCGGACAGAATGTAACTTTTTTTTTTGACTGATCTTGGATCGATTCACCCACTGCCGCCTTTATATTTTTTCACAAACACAACTTTTTTCTGTTTTCTCTGCTCCAATATCCCAGAACAGAATTTCTTCGTTTCTCCTTTGAGATACTTTTTTGCTTTTTTTTTTTCCCTTTCCTCTCATTTTTTTAAACCACCGTATGGCTGCTTAAATCGCAGCTGTTTTTTATGAGCGAAAGGAATAATTGAGAAGAGTAGCCACTTCTTCTCTCCGTCTAGTGGTGCATGGCCCATTGACGTTTCCCCCGCTCTTCCCCCTTCTTTTTTTCAAACCAAAGAATCGTGAGTGGTGGGTTTGAAACAGATAAGCACCACTCATGAAGTTCCTTCCTTTCTTCCTTGCTTCTTTGTTATCCATCTCTGGAGGCATTCCTTGTGATTTTCAGTTCAAACTGCTTCACCCACCACCACAGCTCAAAAACAACAACAAACCACAAAAGATCTCTGTAAAGATGGTGCACCTGAGGACGACCACTGTTGGCTTCCCCCGCACGGGACCGAAGCGCGAGATGAAGATGGCGCTTGAGAAGTACTGGGGGAAGAAGATCACAGAGTCAGAGCTGCTGGAGGTGAGCGACAAGGTTGCGCTGCAGAGCCTGCAGGACCAGGAGGCTGCGGGGGTGAGCCTGATCGGGGTCGGGGACCACACGCTGTACGACCACGTGCTTGACTGGAGCGAGCGCTTCGGGCTGACCTGCAAGAGGGTGAGGGAGGCGGGGTTGGGTGGGCTGGACGCCTACTTCACGCAGGCGAGGGGCCGGGACGGGATCCCCGCGCTGGACATGACGAAGTACTTCGACTCGAACTACCACTACATGGTACCCGAGGTGGTGGCGGACACGGTCCCCCGTGGGAACTTCGCTCCCTTTTTGGCGCACGTGCAGCTCCTCCGCAGCAAGGCGGCGAAGGCGGATGCGGTGGTCCCGATCGTGCTGGGGCCTGTGACCCTCGGAAAGCTCTGCAAGTACGCGGAAGGGAGGACGGCTGCGGCTCTGGTGAAGGATCTGGTGCCCTTGTACAAGGAGCTGCTGGGGGAGCTGAGCAGGGCGGGGGTGAAGGAGGTGCAGCTGCACGAGCCGTGGCTGGTGATGAGCGACGCGGAGACGGAGGAGGTGCGCTCCCTTACAACGGCCGCTTACAAGGAGCTCGGCGGGTGCGGCGGGCCTGCTGTGAACCTGTGCGTGCACTTCGACTCCCTGAGCCCTGCTGTCTACAGCTACGTGGTGGAGCTCCCCGTGAAGCGCGTGACGCTCGACTTCTGCAGGAGCAAGGCGATGGTGGAGATTGTGGAGAAGCAGGGCTTCCCCGCGACGAAGGAGCTCGGTGCCGGTGTGGTCGACGGGCGCAACGTGTGGAGGAACGAGGCTGCGGCGGGGGGCATCCTGCAGAGGATCCGGAAGGCGGTGCAGGACGACGCGAGGGTGGTGGTTGCTCCCTCCTGCTCCCTGCAGTTCGTTCCCTACGACCTGGACCATGAGGAGGAGGGGAGCATCCCTGCGGAGGTGAGGGCCAAGCTTGCGTTCGCGAAGCAGAAGCTCGAGGTTCTGACGAAGCTCGCCTCATCCGATTCCTCTTCTACTGCTGCAACATGGATCGGGGAGGACAACCTCAGCGGAGTGGAGGGAGCGAAGGGGGTAACCCCCGAGATGTACACCCGTAGCGAGCCCTTCAAGGAGCGCAGGGGGAAGCAGCTGGCGGAGCTTCCGAACTTCCCGACGACGACGATCGGGTCGTTCCCTCAGACGGCAGAGATCCGAAAGCTGCGACGGGAGTGGAAGGAGGGGAAGGTGGGAAAGGCTGCGTACGAGGAGCAGATCGACAAGGAGATCGAGAGGGTGGTGGGGATCCAGAAGGAGATCGGGCTGGACGTGTTCGTGCACGGGGAGGCTGAGAGGAGCGACATGGTGGAGTATTTCGCGCAGAAGCTGGATGGGATGCTGCTGACGAGGCACGGGTGGGTGCAGTCGTACGGGTCTCGGTATGTGCGTCCCCCTGTGATCCACGGGGCGGTGGTTCGGAAGGGAGGGGCGGCAATGACGGTGCGGGAGTTCGCTGTGTGCCAGAAGGCGAGCGGGGCGGTGCCCGTGAAGGGGATGCTGACGGGCCCCGTGACGATCCTGAACTGGTCTTTCTGCAGGGTGGACGTGCCGCGTGCGGAGCAGGCAGTGGAAGTGGCGCTCGCTGTGAGGGAGGAGGTGGCGGACCTGGAAGCGGCAGGGTGCAGGGTGGTGCAGGTGGACGAGGCGGCCCTTCGGGAGAGGATGCCGCTGAAGAAGGAGGAGAGCGAGAAGTACCTGGAGTGGGCGGTGGCGTGTTTCAGGCTGTCGACCTGCGGGGCACGCCCCTCGACGCAGGTGGTGACGCACATGTGCTACTCCACCTTCGAGGACATCATCGGGAGGATCGACGGGATGGATGCCGACGTCCTCACCATTGAGAACTCCAGGAGCGCAGGGGAGATGGTGGCAGCCCTCTCCTCCTATGGCTACGCCCGCGACCTCGGCGCAGGGGTCTACGACATCCACTCCCCGGTGGTCCCTACTATGGACGACATGGCGGCCCGCCTCCAAGGCCTCCTTCTCCTCCTTCCCCCTTCCAGGACCTGGGTGAACCCCGACTGCGGCCTGAAGACCAGGAAGTGGGACGAGGTTATCCCCTCCCTCAAGAACATGGTCGCCGCTGCCCACAAGCTCCGCGAGAGCCGCATCAGTGCCTGAGAAGAAGCTCCGATTCTTGTGGCTGCCAAAAAAGCATCATACAAGTACAACCACACACACACTCTCTCTCTCGCTCTCCCTCTCGCCATTTAAGAAGTGAAGCAGGACATGTACTCAAATACGAACAATGAAAACAAAAGGGGGACTCATCTTTTCCCCTTCCTTCCTTCTTTCTTTTTCTTTTTTAATTATTTTTTTCACAATTTTCCAGGTCTGGCTTTGCCAACAACCTGCCCCTTGATGCCGTCTCCGCAGCAGGTGCTCCCGTTGCCTTGGGCCCAACACATGTTTGGAACAGCCCCTCTGTCTGGCTTGCGTTGCCCTCTCGTGCCTTTCCCAGGCCGCCTCTGTGGCTGCCTTTTGTTCGGAGAGATCACGGTCGAGTCGCACGCACAGGACACGAGGTGTTGCCCGACCAACGGTCGAGTACCGCGCAAGACGGCTGCTCCCTTCTCCTCGTACTTTCAATCACTATATTTTTCCACCTTTTTTCTTTTTTTTTTTTTGAATGATGAACAAAAACACTTGTTCTTGTATAAAAAAGAATGTTGGGCAGCGTTATGCGGTAAGGATTTGTAACCGTTGCACACAAACAAAGAAGAACTTGTCTATTCTTTTTTTTTCCCGTTCGAACTTAATTTCCCCCTTTTTTTCAACTACCTCCCTTGGTTTCCTTTTTTAAATCTTTTACAGTTTTTTTTGAGTCGGAAACATACTGCACACATGAAAAAGAAAAAAAACCCACCTACAGCACCACACACCACACACCACACCACACCACAATGCCTGCCATCAAGATTGTGTACTTCGCGCTTCCTGGTCGTGCGGAGCCTGCGCGACTGGCGCTTGCAGTGGGGGGCATCGCGTTCGAGGATGAGAAGGTGACTGGGGAGGAATGGGGGGCGAAGATCAAGCCTGAGGTTGCACCGAGGCAGCTGCCGCTGTTGAAGGTGGACGACGAGGTGATTGGACAGAGCGGGGCCATCATGCGGTACGCAGGAAAGGTGTCGTCCGTGGGAGGGAAGCCGCTGTACCCTCAAGAGGCGGTGATGGCGTTGAAAGTGGATGAGTTCTGCGACATTGTGGGGGAGGTGTTCGGGCCCCTGGGGAAGACCTTCGCTATCGCGGACGAGGCGGAGAAGAGCGCTGCGCGTGCGGCCCTAGTGGCGGAGGGGGGCGAGCTCACGAAGTGGTTCGCCTTCGTGGATTCCCTTCTCGCGAAGTCCTCGTCTGGGTTCGCCGTTGGAGACTCCCTCACCCTCGCAGACATCTGCGCCTTCACCTGGCTGCAGCCCCTGAAGTCAGGCTGGCTCGACGGGCTCCCCAAAGACTGCCTCGACACGTACACACACATCACAAAGCACGCCAAGATGGTTGCTAACATCCCCCAAGTGAAGGCCTACTACAAGGATGCGACAGGGGTCCACGCTGCGTACAAGGCGTGATGGTACCTTAGAACAAGAGAAAATACGAAACACTAAAGCCCGGTGAGTCACAAAGGCTTCCTCCTTGGTGTTTTAAAAAAATGAAAAAATGTTTTTTTTTTTATTTGAAACACATGAAATGAACCTCGAAAAAATGAAATGAAAATGAATGCTAATGAACCATTTTGGAAATGGAGAGTCACAAAGGCTCCCTTTCCTTATCAAAAACACCTCCAAGATGATAAAAAGTGCTCTAAAAAAAAAAAAAAAAATAGAGCACGAAAACACCTTCCCTTCTAGCTGCTTCTTTAGAGAAGGCGTCCTCGTGTAAGGATGCCGATTCAAAGGATCTACACTCCCTCTCACTTCTCGTTATTTTTCTTTTTTGTTTCTCCTCATTTCCAAGGCACCAAGAAGCCCCCCACAGGAAACCAACGACAGCAGCAACCATGAGGCACGGGACACTTCTGGTGATGGCGCTCCTTGCTGGGAGCGTGCAGGGTCTGAGCAAGGAGTACATTCGCGGAAACGGGAGGGCGATGTTCAGGGTGTTCAAGCAGGACTACAACAAGAGGTACGAGTCCCTCGCGGAGGAGGAGAAGAGGTACCAGATCTTCCTGGGGAACCTCCTGCAGGGGGCGGAGTACGAGGCGGAGCAGGCGATGGGGGCCTCGTTCGGGGTGAACGGCTTCAGCGACCTCACCCCCGCTGAGTTCAAGACCTACCACAACCTTCAGGTCCCCGCTGAGGGTCTTGCCGCTGGGGCGCAGACCTGGAACGGGACTGGGGTTGCAGCCCCCACCGAGGTGGACTGGAGGCAGAAGGGTGCTGTGACCCACGTGAAGAACCAGGGGCAGTGCGGGAGGTATGGAAGAACAACAAGACTAGGGGGGGGGAAAAAAATACACACCCACACACAAACAGCTGCTGGAGCTTCTCGACTACGGGAGGGATCGAGGGCCAGTGGAAGCTCGCGGGGCACTCGCTGACGTCGCTGTCTGAGCAGGAGCTGGTGGCGTGCGACAAGGTCGACGACGGCTGCAACGGGGGTCTCATGGACAACGCGTTCAAGTGGCTGCTGCAGCACCACGGCGGGCAGATCGTGACGGAGGCGTCGTACCCATACACCTCCGAGTTCGGGATCAGGGGGGAGTGCCACGATGTGTCTGGGAAGGCGGTCGGGGCGAAGATCAAGAGCTACAAGAACATTGCGCACAACGAGGCGGCGATGGCGGAGTTCGTGGGGACGAGCGGCCCCCTCTCGATCGCGGTGGACGCCGCGAAGTGGCAGACCTACAGGGGCGGCGTCCTCACGAACTGCTGCGAGGTGTGCACCCTGGACCACGGTGTCCTCATCGTCGGCTACGCTCCCGACTACTGGATCATCAAGAACTCCTGGGGCCCCAGCTGGGGGGAGAGCGGCTACATCCGCGTGAAGAGGGGCGCCAACGAGTGCGGCCTCAACAAGTCCCCCTGCACATCTGAGATCTGAGGCTCCTTTGCCGAGGGAGCTTTTCTTCTCTTTTTTCTTCAATGATTTCCCTCCTTCTTTTTCGATGATTTTGGTGGTTCCCCCATCACAGGATTCGTAATGCGATGTGATTCTTTTCTTCACAGTGTGGCATGTCTCGTCATCTTGTGCAAAGGCGGCTGTCCCAAGGCCGATCTTTCACAAATTGTGCACCGGCACACCTTTCTTTTTCCCTCTACGCTTTCTTTTGCGTTAGTTGTGGGCAGCTGCGACGCGCAGCACAGCCAGTGGGGCTTTCTATTTCTATTTCATTCGTGCTTTTTGCAGTTGTTGAATCAATGCTTGATTGCCTTCAAACAGGAGCTTCTCTACATACAACAACTTCACACAAAAATGATGAGCAAAGCAGCAATGATGTTCGCCCTTCTCGGGGTTGCCTCTGCGGGGGCGACTGCTGGGGCTGCGAACCGCCACAGCGGGCGCACCCTCGGGTGGGGAGGAGGAGGCTGGGGCCACCACCACGGGAAGATCGAGTTCACAACCTTCGCTGACGGGCGTCCCGACGGGGGGATCAGGCAGAGCGCTGACGTGGAGGACGGGCAGGACTCCCCTGGGGACGTGTTCGTGTTCGACCAGAAGCTCCTTGCGGACGACTCGACGACTGTGATCGGGAGGAACGCTGGGTACTGCATCAGGACGGACCCCGGGAAGCCCGACTGGAGCGGGACGGACCACCCCACCCTCCCCGACGACCCGGAGAACAACTGGGGCCAGTGCACCTGGACCCTCACCTTCTACGAGGGGGCTGGCTCCGGCTACGTCGGGACCCTCCAGGTCTCCGGGAGGGAGTCCGACAACGGTGTCTCCGCCGTCTCCATCGTCGGCGGGACAGGCGACTTCAAGGGGGCCTGGGGCGAGCTCCTCACTAACCCGGAACCCCAGACAGCCGGCGGTGTCCTCTTCAGGCAGGTCCTCGAGATCCGCAGGAACTGAGCACCCCATTTGCCCCTTCATACTTGTTGCTATAAACTAAAAACATAAAACAACCGAACGAACGAAGAAAGACGTGCGACGTTGGTCCTGTTCTCTATTCTGATGAAGGGTTTCCCCCAACAGGACAAAGGACCGACCTTTTCAACCTCTCTATTTCCTTGCGAACTACATTCGACCGAACTCCCTCCCTCTCAGCTGACGGTCGATGACTCCAGTTGTGTGAGCAGGGGCGAGGTGCGACTTCTTTTTCTGTCTTTTCTTTTTCTTTTTTTTTTTTCTTTTTCCTTCTCTTGTGATAAAGAGCCTTATTCAACTATAACATGATGATAAGGTGCTTTGACGTTCTCCTTTTCCTTTTTATTTTTTCCCCTATTGTTTTTAGACACGTTATGCAAAAACAAACCCCATAAACACACCTGTCCACAGACATTCTTCCGCTTCGGCACCTCAAGCTTAAAGCTAAGAAAACCAAACCACAAAAATGAGAGAAGTGATCTCCATCCACATCGGTCAGGCTGGTTGCCAGGTTGGTAACGCCTGCTGGGAACTGTACTGCCTTGAGCACGGGATCCAGCCGGACGGTGCCCTCCCCTCGGACAAGACCATCGGGATCGAGGACGATGCCTTCAACACCTTCTTCAGCGAGACTGGGTCCGGGAAGCACGTCCCCCGTGCCGTGCTCCTCGACCTGGAGCCCACCGTCATCGACGAGGTGAGGACCGGTACCTACAGGCAGCTGTTCCACCCGGAGCAGCTGATCTCTGGTAAGGAGGACGCCGCCAACAACTACGCCCGTGGTCACTACACCATCGGGAAGGAGATCGTGGACCTCTGCCTTGACAGGATCAGGAAGCTCGCGGACAACTGCACTGGTCTGCAGGGGTTCCTTGTCTTCAACGCTGTGGGTGGTGGTACCGGGTCTGGTCTTGGTGCCCTCCTCCTGGAGCGTCTGTCGGTCGACTACGGCAGGAAGTCCAAGCTCGGGTTCACCGTGTACCCCTCGCCGCAGGTCTCGACCGCCGTGGTGGAGCCCTACAACAGCGTGCTGTCGACGCACTCCCTCCTGGAGCACACCGACGTCGCCGTGATGCTGGACAACGAGGCGATCTACGACATCGCCAGGAGGAACCTCGACATCGAGAGGCCCACCTACACCAACCTGAACCGTCTGATCGCGCAGGTGATCAGCTCCCTGACCGCGTCGCTCCGTTTCGACGGTGCGCTCAACGTCGACATCACCGAGTTCCAGACCAACCTGGTGCCCTACCCGAGGATCCACTTCATGCTTTCCTCGTACGCCCCTGTGATCTCCGCGGAGAAGGCGTACCACGAGCAGCTCTCCGTGGCTGAGATCACGAACGCCGCCTTCGAGCCCGCCTCGATGATGGCGAAGTGCGACCCTCGCCACGGGAAGTACATGGCGTGCTGCCTGATGTACCGTGGTGACGTTGTCCCCAAGGACGTGAACGCCTCGGTTGCCACCATCAAGACCAAGAGGACCATCCAGTTCGTGGACTGGTCGCCCACTGGTTTCAAGTGCGGTATCAACTACCAGCCCCCCACCGTGGTCCCGGGTGGTGACCTCGCCAAGGTGCAGAGGGCCGTCTGCATGATCTCCAACAGCACCGCCATCGCCGAGGTCTTCGCCAGGATCGACCACAAGTTCGACCTTATGTACTCCAAGAGGGCCTTCGTCCACTGGTACGTCGGTGAGGGTATGGAGGAGGGTGAGTTCTCCGAGGCCCGTGAGGATCTTGCCGCCCTTGAGAAGGACTACGAGGAGGTCGGTGCCGAGTCCGCCGACATGGAGGGCGAGGAGGACGTCGAGGAGTACTAGGCGGGGAGTAGTACTCTTAAACCCTTATCTGCCTAATTTCATTTTTTAATTGTTGTCTCGCGAAAAAAAGAAGAAGAAAACCAAAATTCACCGCAAGGGAGAAAAAGAAATATAAAAAGAATGCCCCCGAAAAGAAAGGGAAAAGGGGCAAAGGATGAAGACAGCGAGATGCCTGAAGGGGGTGATGTGTGGTGTGAGGTCTTCGAGGGAATTGTGAATGAAAAGGTAGAAGAAATCCGCGAGCAACTTGGCGTCCGTGAAACTGAGTTTATCAACTACAAGGCTGACGCGGAGGAAGCCGTGACGATCATGGCCAAAGAGCTGGAAAAACGGAAAAAATCGGAAAAGGAATTTGAGGACCTCGAGGAAGAGCTGGAAGGGGAACAAGACAACCTTAAAGCGGCCAAGAAAAAACTGAAGGCCGAGCTGGCAAAGGCTGCAAAGGAGAAGAAAGAGTTGTTAAAAGGGTTTCAAAAAGAGAAAAACGGGCTTTCGAAAGCACGGGATAAGATGGAGAAACAATGTAAAGAACTGGAAAAAGAAAACGAGGAACTCAACGAAAAGATAGCGACGCAAAAGGAAAAAGAAGATGCTGTCGAACAGCGGTGCAGGAAACTGGAAAAAGAAAACGAAGAACTCAACGGGAAGATGAGAACAACACAACAACAAAAAGAAGATGTGACAGAGCAACGGTGCAGGAAGTTGGAAAAGCAAAACGAGGAACTCAACGAGAAGATGAGAAGAAGAGAAACAATGCATAAAAAAGAAGAAACCGCGGCCGAACAACGGTGCAGGAAATTGCAAAAGGAAAACGAGGAGCTCAACGAGAAGATGAGAACAAAGGAAAATGCGACCGAACAGCGATGCAAAAAACTGCAAAAGGAAAACGAAAGTTTGAACGAGGAACTCACAAAAATCAAAAATAAAAAGGTCGCGATGCAGGGCAAGTTGGAGGGCTTGGCGAGAAGCTACAGTGTAAAGCGCAAAGCTGAAACTCCAGAAACACCCCGTGAAAAGAGCAAAGAACAAGAACCACCCAACAAAGCAGAAGACGACGATGACGACAAAGAATCAATATTTGTCACCACACGGAGGAAGAAAAGGAGGATGTGCCAGAGCCTCGCCCGACAACCTTCAAAACACCGTGCTTTGGACTTCGACCAAACGACCTCTTTCGAAGCCGCTGCACCTGCACCTGCACCCGCACCGGTTCTGTACACTAGAATGCGGAGCAGACGCATCACGACAGAGCTCGACACCCCTGAACCCAGCTCTGCTACAAAACCAAAAAACCCTTTACGAACCCCTTTAGCAGAGAAAGGCTCTGTAAATGTTAAGCTATCACCGGTATGGGGGCGGAAAAAAAAATTGGAATTTTTTTTTTTTTTTTTTTTTTTTTTTTTTTTACAGACTCCGCAAAAACTAGAATTTTCTCGGAAAAAACCCCGTAACCGAGACCAAACTAGTGTTTCGAAAAAGCCGCCCATTGCTGCAAAGTACCGAAACTATGCCGATATTAGCTTCACACCTATGAAGCTTGCTGATGATTTTTAGAAGGGGGGGTAAATACCTCTTTTAGATTTTTTTATTTTTTTATTTTAGATTTTCATTAAAAAAGCCACCTTTTATCCCCCCTCCCCTTCCACCTCATTGTTCGATCTCGTTGGGATTGGATCAAACGAGAACGCAACGTGGGAAGAAGGAGAGGAGAATAGGGGAAAAAAAAGGGGGAGGGGAGGGAGGGCTCTGTAACAATAAAAAAAGAGGGTGAGCCACCAGATACTGTTTTTTTGGAAAGGGGAAATAGATTTTTTTTTTCTCTCCTTCCCCTTCCCCCCTCCTTCCGCCCTCGCTTTTTTCTTTTTTTTTTTTCATCCCGCCCCGTTGTAATTCTTTATTTTTGTCATTTCTTTAGTTTAATAAAAAAAAATCCCTCCTATCCAGGTGTTTCCGCAAAAAAAAAGAAGAAAATCATGACACGGTGCTAGCGGGAAAAAAAAAAAAAAAAAAAAAAAAGAAATTATGAAACGGAAAAAAAAACCATGGCTGCGCAACGGCCCGGTGGAAGCAGGTCCGGACTGGATAGGGGATGAACAAGCTGCAGCTTGCATGATGTGCTTGGTGAACTTTACAACGTTGACCAGAAGGCATCATTGCAGGAACTGCGGGCATATCTTCTGCGGGCAGTGTGCGGGCCACTGGCACCCCATCCCAGACCTCGACTACCGTAATGAGGTCAGAGTCTGCAAGATGTGCAAGGACGAGTTGTTGCATTCTCAAACAGAAGCGGTATTTCACAAGCTGTCAGACGTTCCCATAGCAAACCCACCCTTCGAGCTCCAGCTCTTCAACAACGAACGACTGCGGTCCATCAACACCTGCTCGCTTCTGTCCAACGGAAAAAAAAGAGTGCTTGCAGTTGTGGACCAATACCTCATCCTGGCCAACCCGATGGGCGGTGTTAAAAAAGTGTTCGACCTGGACACAGTGGAGAAAATCTACCAGCAACGCGTTATGATAAAAAGGAAATATCACGCAGCTGAAGATATAAAACCGAGGATGAACCTGCTGGTGAAATTCCCGGACTGCGAACTATGCTGTGCCATACACCCCTTTTCAAAAGACTCGGATTTCGGAAATTTGTTTATCGGTACTGTGCAGAAGATAAATGAGGCGCTGACTGGGACAAGCATCGCAGCTTTACAGGTGAACGACGACTGCAGCCTTCAAGAATTTTCAAGCGATCCCACCAAACAGAACGTGATCGACAGGAACAGTGAGTACTACAACAGGGAGTTTTCGAATGTGGTGGAACAGCTTCTTTTGAACCATGGTGTCACGTCGATTTTCGCAACCAGCCGTCTCGAGCGTATCTTACGTGAGGCGAAGAACCGCCCAAAGGAACTCCTGAACAAGGTCCGTGAACGAGGCAGGTCCCGACAGGAAAACGAAGACCCCGTCCACCACGCCCTGAGAATGCTTCTTACTACGTACGAACCAATCAGATTAAAAACCTTACCATCACTGTTGTCCCGGCACGTCGGGCTTGAAGAAGAGCTGCTCGAGGATCTGAAGCAGGAATACATCCCTGAACTCTCTGTTAAAAGGCAGATCGAAGACCTTTTAAAACTGGAAGGTCTTGACACGGACACCATACAACAGATTCTATCAGAGAACAAACAACATGAACAAGACCTGCTTGCAAGGTTAAAAGGAGAACAACGAGAACGACCCAAACGAGCAGAAACGAAAATCAACCACAACGAACAAGACCATCACGAAGAGGAAATGTCGGAAGAGTCTATAGTATATGACGACAGCGAAGAAGAGGCCGAGAAAGTAGATGTGCAATGCGCGAGGTGCAAAAACCTAATATCCGAACACACCGGCGGCACAGGGTTCACATGGCAAGGACGCGCTGCGTTGTTATTCACAAAACCATTACGCCAAAGGTCCACCCGGTCCGGGCAACGAACGAGACAGCAATGTTCATCAGGAGCTGCGGACACTGTTTTACTAACCTGCCGTAAGTGTGGTGTTGAAATAGGAGCACGCTTCGTCCGCTACAGGGGCAACACCGACAGAGAGGGATGTTCGATATGCTATGCTGATGCTCTTCAAACAGACTTCCCTGTCGAGACATCATCGTCGTCAAACTCACATCTCACCAAAACCGATCTCTCGTTCATATCTGAGACGCCGTTCGGGACCGATATTTTAAAATGGTTTTTAGAGCACAAGAAGGACGAGGTTCTCGCGGTCCCCTCCCTGCTTCGATCCCACGCGGGCTGGGAGGAGAAACTGCTGACGGGTTTGAAAAAAACCGACGAGGACAACGAAACAGACCCGACACACCGGGTTCTATGCTGTTTCGGAAACCACACCTTTACAGCCGACTCTGACAACAACGTGGCGTACAACGGCGAAAAACCGCAAAAAATCGCTGTTGAAAAACTGTGTAAAACCGCAAGAGAAACAATCCTACAAATAGACTCAACAACCATTGTTCTGCCACAAGGGAGGGAGCTTGAGATTACTTTGAAAGTGTGTACCGAGGAACAGTGGTGGTTCCCATGTGTTGTAAGGTTGATGGAATGTAGGTATTGGAAATGGACAAGGTGGGTGGAAACTGTGAAGAACGACCGGAAACCGAAACCTGTGCCACGGCAAGAAGGGACATCATCTTCTACACTGAGATCTGTTTTGAAACCCGCGAAATTAATCAAGGAGGAGGAGGAGGAGGAACCTGTTAAAGAAGAGGCAAAACCGTTTTCGAAACGGGAGAAACCGAACAAGAAGGAGAAGGACCGTTGTGTGTTCACCGATCCAGCGCTTTGTGTTAAACACTTCACTTTCGATATGAAAAAAGGGGCGAAAAAAAGGTTCTCGAAACCCGTTCCAAATATCTTCCCGAAGCACAGATCCTCGTTTACTCTACCCGAGCCCGTGCTTGCTTATCCTCAAGCGCTGATCGCCCAGCCGCCTTTTGTGTCATCTCCTCGAAATTCTGATACTGATAGTACTTTCCCGGGGTCACCTGTCACGCCTTACTGGAGACCAGCTGCAGATACGCTGCAGAAAAACTCGCTTGCCGATATGCCGCAGTCACCGAAACCATTGTGGGAAAAACCAATGCACGAGTTGCTGTGAGGAATCTCGCCGGGGGAAAGAGAAGAAAAAAAAATAGATCGATTTTTTTTTTTTTTTGAGAATTCTATTAAAAAAAAAACATTTTTTTTTTCTTCCCCAGTTTTGTTTCTTTCGTTTTCTTTTTTTTACTTGGTTTTTTTTTTTTTTTTCTCCTTATTCATTGACAAAAAAAGGGGAGGGAGGGGGCGTTCCAATACAGGGATCTCTCATCTTGTTTTTTTTTTCCCTTCTTCTTTTCTTTCGATGCTTTGTCATTTCCCCTAAAAAGTAAAAAGGGGGGGAACGGGAAAGAGGGATTTTTTTTTTTTCGAAAGGAGGAGAGAAACATAGATCACCACCTTTTTTTCTTTAGCGTTTTTTTATATTTTTTTTATTTTCCTACACTGAAGAAAATATACAGATAAGGGCTTTCAAGTTTTTTTTTTCTTCTTTTTTCTGCAGGCGTTGGGCTGCCTTTGAAAAGGGCCAAATTAGGATCGTGTCCCCCCTTCCTCCCCCTCCCCCCCGTGTGATTCAGTTCGGTTAGGCTAAGGCTTTTTTCTTTTTTTTATACAGGGGGGTTGTCAAAAGAAAAAGAACAAATCCACGATTTTTGTTTCTTCGGTAACGTATTTTTTTGTAAAAGTTTCGCCCTTCCTTTTTTTTTTTTTTTTCCACCGCTTGAGCACAAACGGTCACCCATCGCACTAAAGCACTATTGCAGTGACAACTCCGGCTGTTTTCTTCTTGCCCCCCCTGGGGCACTCTTTTTCGTACTCTGTTAAGTTTCTCTCCATTTTCCTCTTTTATTATATTTTTTTTTTGAACTTCTGTAACAACAACAAAAAACACAACGCAACACAGGGTCCCCCCACCCACCCCACCCCCTTTTTTTTTCCCCAACCCATTTAAACCCCAAAAGATTTTTGGCGGGGTGTAGTTTTGTGGGGGCAGATCGGTCTTTTGGTGGGGACAGAAGGTAGTAGAGAGAGTTAGAGGAAAGGGACGGAAGGAAGAGGGAAATAAGTATTTAAAAAAAAAGAGAAGGTTATTAGAGAGAGGGAGAAGGAAGGACAATGAACCCCAATGGGCAATGGCCGCAGCCCACACAGCCTCAGTACATGATGGGGCACAACCACCACCACCATCACCACCACCATATGCACCATCACCACCACCACCACCAGCACCCCGGGCAACAGTACCCGCAATATATGCAGGATCCGGGGCATCACCACCACCACCACCACCACCATGGGCATCACCATCACCACCACCACCACCAACACCACCAGCACCATCAGCACCACCAACATCACGCGCAGCACCCTCAGCAAATACCACCGCATTACCCGGCGCAGCAAGAGTACGCCGCCGCACCTCCAAGCACTGCTCAGCCTGCCAGAAAGCTTATGATAAACCCGATTACAGGGGCGAGCTTAGTTGACAAGACTCCTCCAGTTACCCAGCCGACTCAGCCTCAAGTCGTGCCCGCACCGGAACCTTCTCCGGTTGCGGCAAAACCGGCGCCTACCCAGCCCGCTGCTCTGCCTGCTGCCACCGAAGAGTCTGCTAAACCCAAGCCCGACGCAGGCAATATTTGCGGATGTAAGAGAGGCTCCATTGAGGGCCATAACTGCGTTAGCTTTTGCTTGAACATCGGGTGCAATAAGGCTTGCGGCGTTCCCGGGGAGAAAAAGACTCAGCCCAAGAGACCCGTCCCCAAGAAGCCCGCTCCCAAGAACGTCGCTCCGCTCGCCGCGCCGACCCCCGTGCAGCCGTCACCTGCTGCCCCGACGCCTTCGCCTACACCAGCGAACCCTGCACCACAAACGTCTCTCCCCCCGTCTCCGATGCCCAATGGCGAGCACATGCCGAACCCGCATATGCCCATGCCCCACCCGATGGGGGAGAACCAAGATGTCAACACTTACCCGCAGCCTCACATGGGGAACTACCCGCCGCCCTCCAGCATTCACCAAGTGCACCATCATCACCATCACCAACACCACCAGCATCACCACCATCACCACCACCACCAGCATCAGCACCAGCACCAACATCAGCATCAGCACCAGCATCAGCATCAGCACCAGCTCCCCCCGTCAACTCAGCACCCGTGGCCGCAGCCCATTATGTCGACTGCACCCCCAGCAGTGCAGCCCAAGCCCGCAGGGTCGAAGCTGACTGCAGAGGCAGTCCCGTTCGTTCCTAAGTCGGCTGCGGTTGAGATAGTCGCGCCGCCAGGCGATCCGAGAGGTCAGCCGGGCTCTGCGCCGTCCGGCAACGAGAAACACTACACCTTCGAACAGGTTATCGAAGTGCAGAATGAAGTGCTGCAGTCTTTGGACGAGCTCACGAGCAACATCAAGCCCCTGGTGATGTTCGCGAGCGACTGTGGCAAGTACTGGGGGAGCGTGAAGAAGGCGCCGAAGATGAACGCCATCATGAAGACCACAAAGAACCTGTCTGAGGCGGACAAGGTGAAGAGCAAGGTGCGGGGGCTGCTGAACAAGCTCACGCCCGAAAAGTACGAGGCGCTGAAGCTGCAGATCATCGAGGTCATCCAAGGGAGGCCCGAGGAGGTGAAGCTGGAGGACGTGGCGAACCTGATCTACGAAGAAGCCATCACCGTGAAGGACTTCACTGTTGTGTACGCAGATCTATGCACTGACGTGTCGAAGGCGCAAGCGAAGCTCATGAACATGCCGCTCGGGAAGTCGGACTTCAGAAGAGCTCTTATCAACATCTGCCAGACAGAGTACGAGAAGATGGACCAGTACCCCAAGGCAGAGGTACCCGGCGACGACCTCACCGATAAGGAGAAGGCGGCACTCCAAGCAAGAGAGGAGGCTAGAATCGAGAGGATGAAAAAGCGTGCGAATAACAACATCCACTTCGTAGGAGAGCTGTTCAAAAGGACACTACTCACTGAGAAGGTCATCCACGTCATCATCAGTGGGCTGCTGAAGGACCACACGAAGCTAGACGACCCCAGGCTTGAAAAGACAGTCCAGCTGTTGAAAACCGTTGGTAAGCAGCTCGACCAAGGCAAGGAAGAGTGGAGACCCAAGATGGATGGATATTTCAAGACGCTCGACGAAATCAGATGCGACAAAGGAAACTCCAGGCTGGGCTTCATTTTGCATGAGGTGCTGGACCTTCGTGGCAACAAATGGGAGAAGAAATTGCAGGCCGGGACTGCTGGTCCGCAGAAGTTCGACGACCTTGAGAGGTCTATGATGCACGAGGAAAGGCGCAAGGAGCGTGGCTGGGCACCCCTGGCCAACGCGCCCCAGGCTTCAACAGCCATGGCCGACATCACCGTACCCGCACTGCTGGAGGAATTTGGTAAAACGGAACCTATCAATGTTGATGTTCACAGAAGGGTATTTTTATATTTTTCTTTTTTTGTCCAATAATAACAACAGCTTTTGGAGATCAGTCTGGAAAAACGATGCAAGCTCATGCAGGACATAGCCAACGAAGCCTTGGTACGGGACAAGCAGGGACACGCCATCATGGCAGGGCTGGGGAGGTTTATCAGCGACATAGTATGTTTACAGCACCATACCCACACCACTACAGAGCGACGAGGAACTGGGCGTGGAAGAGTTGGTGACGCAGAACGCGGAGTGCATTCTTAAGAAGAAAGACTGTGGGGAGAAGCACTGGGTCGTCCTTGGGTCGCTGCTGCAGAACGTCAACGTTGAGAAATTGAAGAACGCAGACGTCGGCAACGAAGTTTTCGGTAATTCCTTTTTTTTTTTTGAAAAATACTAGCAAAAAAAAAAAAAAAAAAAAAAAAAAAAAAGGTGAACTCGTGAGCAAAGACCACGATTTGGCATCCCTCCGGCCCCTGCTGAAGGAGCTGCTTCAGGTGAACGTGAGGTGCAATGCAGCATCTTGGGTTGCCTTGAAGGGCCACACCGATGCAAAGGCTGAAATTGAAGAATGTCTTGAATTCCTTGGAACCGAAAACGAAGAGGAATGCCTGAAGGTGGCAAAATCCTTGCTGGAAGACAACGACAGCACAGTGGTATGGAGGGAGAGGGGGAAAGAAAAAAAATATATATGTATATACACAGGACGCATCTGACTCCTTGCAGCTCATGCATGGTATCATGGCAGCTGAGTGGGTGGCCCAAGGCGGTGAGGAGGCTAAGACATCTACTAAAAACCCCAAAGTCAAGAAGGCTCTTGACGCTCACCTAACGAATCGTGATGACCTTGTGGCATGTGTGGACCAGTTTTTGCAAATGGCAAGCAGGGTAGGGGAGCAGCAGGGCACTGCTGCAACTGCCTTCCACGCTATGATGCTTGATCTTATCAAAGAATGAAGCACGTATCCTTAGATTTTTTTTTGCTTCCCCTTCCCTTTCTTCCCTCTTCCGGCAAAGGAGAAAAAAAAGTAAAGAAAAGAAAAAAAAAAAAAAGAAAAAAAAGATGTGGTTAGGTTTTTACGGTTTTTTTATTTTAAAAAAAATATGGGGCTCAACAAAAAAAAAAAATGTGTTTTCTTTTTTTTTTTTTTTTAGCGAAGTGATGTAAAAAAAATGCGGGATGGGGGGGGGAAAGAAACGGGGGAAAAAAAAAAGAAGAATAAAGCGTTGCAAAGGAAACCTAGCTTTCTTATCACCACACCTCCCCGCCCTTTTATTTTTTTTATTTTTTTTTACTTGCGCTTTTTTTTTTTCTTTTTTTTTCCCCTGCTGGATTTGGATGATGAAGTTTTTAAAAAAAAGTGAGGATTGTAAGGAAAAGGAGCGAAAAAAGAAAGGGAAAACGAGTTTAGAACTACTGTGACGGCCTGATCTGTATGTTTTCAAAAAAAAGAGGGAAACAGAAGGAGAGGAGGAAGGGGGAGAACTAATTGTCCGTGCCCCCACCCCCCTACTCCCGTCCCTCCTTCTCATCCTTTTTTTCTTTTTTTTTTTTTTTTTTTTTTTTTTTTTTTGCACCGCGATTGTGTTTTCCTTTTTTTTTCACGCGTTCTCATATTTCCTAACTTGCGCCACCTAGTCCGACCCCCCCCATTTTTATCTGGTCTTTGAATTTTTTTTTCCCATTTTTTATTTCCCCCCTTTTAGATCCAGGTGTCAGAAACAGAAGCCCCCCCGCCCCCTCTTTCCTCCTAGAGTTAAAAAAAGAGATGAAAAACCCCCCAAAAAAATGGCAATGACAACTGTGCGGTAATGTTGCCAAGTTGAAAAAAAAAATGTCCCCTCCATCCCTTCAGGTGTGCTTTTTTGAGGGGTGGTGCGGTTGCTCTAGCACACTTCTCCTCGTAGTTACCTTCCCCCTCCCCCTTTTTTTCCCTGCAGTGGCGGCCTTATTCCCTACCCCTTGCTGTCCTCACCCCCCCCCTTTATTTTTTTTCCAGTTTTTTGTTTTGATGCCTTTTTGTAAGTTATCGCATCAAATGAAACGGGGAAAAGGGAACCAAGTGAGGTGTGGAAACAAAACAAAAAAAAAAGAAATCTGGGTTTTGTGTTGCACTTTTCACAAAAAGAAGAAAAAAAAAAGGGAGGGGAGGGGAGGGGATACAGGCAGCAAAGAAACCCTTTTGAGCAAGTGGAAGAGAGCAAAAAAAAAAAATTGCTATTCATTGCCAACAAATTATGAGTCATATTTAACTCGAGTTAAATTATGGCCCATTTGGCGGCAAGTAAGTCGTTTTATTTCACTCTTCGTCATTTGAGTCACTCACACTATTTCTCTTCGCTACCTCAGCAGCGTTGCTATTGGACAATTTGCGCGCCTGCTGCCATCCTTAGAAGAGGTAGCCGTTTCTCAGGCTCCCTCTCCGGAATCAAGTGTTTTCCTTTCACGAGTCAGCTAAAAAATTTCATCAGCGTTTCGCGTTAAATTATGAGGCCCACCAGTGAGTGAAGAAAATGACTATGACAAAGAGTGAAATAAAAAAAAAAAAATTACATTCCTGAGTGGGGGACTTCACCACCCCCTTTCTTTTTTCACCCCATCTCTTATTTTTTATAGTAACTATGTGAGTCTGACAAGTAAAAAGTACCCTTTTTTATTGAAAAGGGAATGGGGCAAAAAAAAAAAAAAAAAGGAGGGACAAAAAAACGGGAAAACAAAAGCGCAAAGCTGCCCCTCCCCCCACCACCCCACTCCCGGCCCGAATATTTTCTTTAACACAACTAACGGTTGAGGGTGTCAGGAGGGGAGGGAAAAAAAAAGGGAGAAGAAAAAAAAAAAAAGAACAAGAAAAAAAACTGGGATTTCCCCTCCTGCCCATTTTTTTAATGCACACCCCCCTTTTTTTCCTTTGGAATTTTCCTTTCTGATTAATACTTACCCACCCCAGCGACAGACACTCAAAAAAAAACCCCCCTCTCCCAATTTTTTGCCATTAGTCCAAGGAACTATTTTTTGAGTTTTTTTTTACTTTTTTCTTTTTTTTATTTTGATAAAACCATTACCCTGTGCATATTTGCCTCGTTCTCTGCCTTATTCAGTGTCCTTCCTGTTATTGCCCCCCCGCAGTTACTCTGTTAGTGCCGCGGTCAAAAATAAAGAAGAAAGACAACAAAAGAAAAGCAAAAAAACGAAATTTTGATTTAACAGGCAAAAAAAAAAAAAAAAAAAAAAAATAGTAATTACACCAAAGCAAACATGAGTGACCAGCCTGAAGCGGCACTGACCCCCGAGGTCACCTCTGAGACGCTTGACCTAAACTCGGAGCCCTCTCAACCACACGGGGATGGAAAGGCTCCGTCAGAAGAATGCTCCCAACCTGGAAAACCTGTCGAACAACGTTCCGTGCCAATGCTGCAGCCCTCGCAGGAGAGCTGTGACAAGGCATGTTCGAAGAACACGTCGGAGAAGCTCGATCTGCAGTCCGAGGGTTCCCTTTCTGCTGCCCCCGGAACAGCCGCAAGCTTCGAGTACGAGCCCCTCAAGCCCCCCTCACTCGTTGGTAACGGTATACTTGAAAATTGTTGCGGGGATACACCACGGCCGCCTGCCTTCAAGGTGTGGATGCCTGTCGATGAAGATGCAGTCGCCGCTGCACTGCAAGGCGGGGGGGACAAAGTGGCCGCTGAATCCAGGCTGTCGTCGCCTGATCCTAGCCATGCCTACTCGGAGCTGACGAAGTACTGTGACGCCATGCGCACCGCACATGAGCTGAGCGGGGTGCCTGTTCCTCGTGAAACCGACGGTGCAAAGTGGTTGCGATGGATGGGCGTGGTGGCCTCTAACTGGGCGGTCAAGAACCCTTCAAGGTTTCTGGAGATCAAAAACGTAGTCCTCGACTACTGGCAGCACGCGAAGGCGTCCCCCTACCCAGGCATACAGGTCGACGTGCGACGTGTGGACGAGTCGCTCCAAAGAATCCTTGCCGTTGAAGTACTGGAAGAGATGCTGCCCGAGATGAGCAGGGAAGAGGTCGTCAAGGAGCTGGCCGACTTCGGGAACAACATTGACAACGTGGTCGAGTACTACACAAGGAAGTGGCGGGCACCAAAGAAAAGAAAGGTTATGCACCCCAAAGCACAAACAGTGGCGGTGGCCCCTGTCCGACAGACGCCAGCAAGGAGAAGCAGCCTGGACGACGTGCTGAACCTTGCACCCTCCCTCCCTGTCAAGGACGCGCAGAAGCTTCTGATCGCGCACCATGGGGACTTTGCTGCGATTGCAGAGCACTTGAATGTGGACAACAGTACTTCAGACCCTCTTCCTTGCACGGTGAAGGTCAAGGCACCGTCGCGTCTTTTTGCGCCATCACCTACTTACACAAAGCTTGTTGCCGTTTCGATTCATGAGCTGCAGTCGCTTCTTTGCACGGTCCGCTCGCTGAGAGAACTCGACCGCCGCCGATCCGCGCTGTCGGATATTAGGCAGCTGGCCAGTGCGCTCATCGAGGAGCTCGCCAAGCAGACCGACACGACGGTAGCACACCTGCGTGAAGAGGTGTTTTTTATTTAACGAAATGACCTTTGTCATTTACTATCTCTCATGTTTCGATCTCTAACTCCCCCCTTTTAAAAAAAAAAAAAAGAAACCATGCTTTTGACATATATCACCAATACAGGGGGGCGGTCATGCTGCGCCTCGTGGCGACCCTGTTCGCCTTTCTGGCAGTGGATGTTGAGGGTCTCGAACACGTTGCGGAGTGGTTGCAAGGATCAGCAGCCGATGCAACGGGAAATGGGAACACGTTGGACACGACCGCAGGGATAGTATTCTCTCCGGACCCCTTCACGGGGAAGGAAGGGTTGACCTACAAGGGGGCAGGGGAGTACGTCATACCCTCCACGATGACGGATAAGATGAAATTAAAGAGCAACACTCTCTTAACACTGTGGGTGCGTCCAAACGGGGCTTCTACGCGGAACCAGGCGATCTTCGTGTTCGGGACTAGCAGCAGCGGGTACAGTCTCGGATTCTATTTCGTCGGAGGTTCCACTGGAATTAGAGTCTATGAGCATGTCAGCGGCTTCGTAACACTCACCCAACAGGACGCAAGAGCCGACGGGACATGGGTCCATCTGGCTTTGTATTTCGACGTCACAGCGTTGAGTTTTCGATTTGAGATCGACGGCGCTTTGCGTGGGACCTTCAACTACGTGAAGTCAGACATCGACTATCTTAGCATCGGGTGCCTTCACTCGAATGGGGCATCTAACAGCGAACTCGACGGCACCATGATGTACGGGATGTCCCTCTACGTGGGGGACTATCCCTGTTCTTCTAACGAATTCTTCTATGACAAAAAATGCCACTACTTCACATCCTCGACAAGCGACTTTAACGACAAAGCGTGCCAGGCCGGTCACTCCCTCATCAGTGTCCACTCCATCATGGACGACCTCTTTTACAGCAGGTGCGGTGGCAAGTCGGCGCCTACCTACTGGGCTGGCCTCACGCGCACTTCCGTGTCGGCTTGGGAGTGGAAGGACAGCTCGTTGAATACCTACAATGAGAAATGGTGCGGGGATGGCAATCACCCAGCAGCAAAGTGGGACCAGTCCGGTACTGACTGCGAGATGACCGCAAAGCCAAGCGGTATGGGCCAATGCTCTTATTACGACTATAGCGAGGGGCCTGGCCTGATCGACAGTGCGTGCGTGGGTGCCAACAAGTTCCACCTTTGTTACTACAGAATACCGAATTTCCCTACACCAGCACCAGACACGACAGCTCCCGACACAGTGGCACCTGCTACAACAGCCCCAGACACAACAGCTCCTGATACTGTAGCCCCAGACACAACAGCTCCTGATACTGTAGCCCCAGACACAATGGCTCCTGATACTGTAGCCCCAGACACAACAGCTCCTGACACAGCGGCACCAGACACAACAGCTCCTGATACAACAGCCCCAGACACAATGGCTCCTAATACAACGGCTCCTGACACAGCAGCCCCAGACACAGTGGCACCAGACACAACAGCTCCAGACACAACGGCACCTGATACGACAGCTCCCGACACAATGGCGCCAGACACGACAGCCCCGGACACAATGGCTCCTGACACAACAGCACCTGCTACGACAGCTCCCGACACAATGGCGCCAGACACGACAGCCCCAGACACAATGGCTCCTGACACAACAGCTCCTGATACGACAGCTCCCGACACAATGGCGCCAGACACGACAGCCCCAGACACAACGGCTCCTGACACAATGGTTCCTGATACGACAGCCCCAGACACAACAGCACCAGACACAATGGTTCCTGATACAACAGCCCCAGACACAACAGCTCCTGATACTATGGCGCCAGACACAACAGCTCCTGACACGACAGCCCCAGATACAGTGGCGCCAGACACAACAGCTCCAGACACAGTGGCACCTGATACGACAGCCCCGGATACAATTGCACCTGACACCCAGGCCCCTAAAACACTTGCTCCTGCAACGGGAGCACCTGATACTCTAGCACCTCAAACATTGACGCCCGGTGATACCATAGCCCCCCCGACTGTAGCCCCTGCTACACTTGTTCCAACGGCTGTGCCTACTGTAGCCCCTGCTACGCTTGTTCCAACAGCTGTGCCAACTGTAGCCCCTGCTACACTTGTTCCAACGGCTGTGCCAACTGTAGCACCAGCTACTGAAGCCCCTGCTACACAGGTTCCCCCGACCGGCGTGCCTACGGACGCACCACAAACGCCAGCCCCGTCAACGGGAACACCCACAGCTATTCCTACTACCTCACCCACCACTTCGGCACCGACAGCAGTGCCAACACAAGCGCCAAGCACCACTGTTCCTACAGCCGTCCCTACAGGCGCTCCGAATACCGTGACACCGACAGTAGCACCGACACAGTCTCCCAGCACTGATGAACCCACGGCACAACCCACAGCTGCCCCAACACCTGCCCCTGGTACCTTCACTCCCTTAACACCAGCACCTTCGACTACCATACCCACTGAAGCCCCGAAGGAGGCCTTCACAAGCGTACCGAAGAGCCAGAACCCAACAACAGCACCGCTAACTCTCGCACCAACAGCAGTGCCATTGCCCCCGACAGAAGCGCCTGGCACCTACTCTCCACTGACACCAAAGCCTCAGCAGACATCGGAGCCCACACCCACCGGGACAGGGCCCGAGACGAGCATTCCCAATGAGAAAGAAATCCTTAGACCAACACCAGCACCTGGGACAACATTCCCAGTCAACGCGAAAAATGCAGTAAAAAAAAGTAGTTCTGGTGCTGCTGCTGTTGGCACAAATGGTGGAAAGCTTGCTGCTGTGATTGGGATGGAATGCGAGGTTGAGGACATCGACCTTGGGGGTGGGGAGCCTCTGGATTGGGAGTTCCACCCCATTGGCATTGGGATCGGGGACCACGCGCAGAAGTACTTCTTGGGGGCTGTTGTCTTCAACCTTGGGATCATGGTGGTTTTCTTCGCACTGAACTATGCGATAGCATGGGCACAAGTGGCATGGCTGGGTGTACCTTGGGAAACGGCAATCTTCTACGTCAGGGCACCTGGTCTGGTCTACATCCCGATGGTTTGGCTGCTGATGGGGACCAGCATTGCGGCCTCGAACCTTGCCTTCTTCCCCTCTCGGGCACCCGCCTGGGTCGCCTTAGTCGGCTTTATCGTTCTCACGCTCTGCATATCCCTCCCTGTCGTCATGTGGATGACGTTGTTGCGGAGGGGCAAGTTCAAGGCAACAACTGTTCCCGACGCGAAGATCAACGAGGATGCGGCTGTCATCGTGAACAACTTCGGGAAGGACGGTGAGGACGACAATAAACAGGTGATTGTGTACACTGGGTGGAAGCGCACTGCTTACATCCTTGTCTATGGGTCAGAAGTATGGGTTCGGAAGGACGGGGCACCCGACTACTTTGTGGAGCAGTACGGGCTCTTCTTCGAGCAGTACAGGCACAGCTTCCACTGGTTCTCCATTGTGGAGATGGTGCAGATGCTGGCCTTGGCCTTGACCTCTGCTTGGAAGCCTCACAACCATGGGATGTGCATGTTCAGGAACGTCTTGATCACCCTTGTTCTGTTCTTCTTCTTCCTGGCGATTGTGACCCTCCGCCCTTACAACTCGACACTTGACATGATAACAGCGACGGCAATGAGCGGGTTGATGTTCGTGGCTGTCCTGCTGATGGCGATAGCGATCGGGGTGGGTGGGAGTGAGGTGATGATGAAGTGGGCGGCGTACCTACTGTTCTTGACAGCACTGATCATGATGTTCAAAGGAGTATACGACCTGATCCTGTACGCCCTTGACGTGAAGATAGGAAGGCGCTGGGATGCTGTTCGGGCAGCAAGGGCAGGGAATGTTGATGTGTGGAAAGGGAGGAAGGAAGCACCATCAAAAGAGATGGATCTGGAGATTTCCCCTTACTCCCCGATCGAGGTGTATGACTCAAAGCCCTCGGATGGCGAGGAGGATGTAGATCTTTTTGTTGAGACCTTTCACACTGCAAGGGCAAGTGCGAATGATTCGCAGCTCGATATGATCAAGCCCCTTCTCGACCTGCTGAATAAACCGCTTGATGATACGAGTAAGTCTTTCGGGGGACGTGCTTCTCCCGCCCAATCAAAGCCTGGTAATAAAGCAATGACGAGGAGTCGCACCTTTTCTGGGAGAAAGCAGGGCGAAACATTACTATTTAGTATTTGAGTTTTCTTTTTTTTTTTTTCTTTCTCTTTTTTTTTTTTTTTTTTTTTTTTAGTTTTTAATGGCCGTCCCGACGGGAGGGAAGAAGTTTTTATATATAAAAAAAAAAAAAAATGCATATTGCAAATGAAGTTCTATACTAAAAAAAAAAGTCCAAATATTAAAAATAAAACAATAATAATAATAATAAAAGGTGGTCCTCCTCTTCGATGGGAAGGTCTGAGTTTATTTTTCGCCTTGAGGAAAAAAAAAAAAAAAAAAAAAAAAGCGATGGAGGGAGTGGGAAAATCGAAACGATAAAAAAGAACCCTCATTTTTTTTTGAGCCCCTGTAGTCAAAAAAAAATAAAATGCAGCAACATCCATGTTTTCTTTCCCCCTCTCCCCCTCTTTTTTTTTTTTTTTCCACCCCTTCCGGACTTTCTTCATTTTTTGAAGAAGAAAAGAAGGGGGGGAAAAAAAACGAGCGAAAAATAAATCAATAAAAAAACAAAACAACAAACGCAAACAAAACACCCAAACTTTGTGTCGGGGCCTCTCCAGCCCGTTTTTTTCCCCCCTTTTTTTTTCCTTCTCTATCTTTAGGAGTAGACACAAAGCTTCTGCGAGACTTGCCTTTTTGAGGGAAAAAAGAAAAAGTACGAAATTATTCGTGATCCCATAGTAAAGGTACCGTGCTGTAAGCACAAGGGCCCTATACATGTGTGAGCCGTACTTTTAACTTCTTTGCAAAAAAAAAAAAAAAAAAAAAAAAAAAAAACAAAAAAAGCCTGCAAGCTAAAGAAAAACTGACTTTCGCAAATTGCAAAAAAAAAAATGTCATGCCAAATCTATTTTTTGTCCCCCCCCTTCACTGCGCCGCAAAGCCAGTTGTCCCTATTTATTTATTCATTTATTTATTTTTTTTTATCTCCCCTTTAAAAAAAAAAAAAAAAAGTGAAAAAAGGAAAGGATACATTTGTCGCAAATCGCAAAAGGGCAATCTGAGGACACTGCGATGCAAAAGTGAATAAAAAGGTTTTTTTTTGTTTTTCTTTTTTCCCTTCATGGACTCCATTTGTTTCTCTTTCTCTCTCTCTTTTTTTCAAACACATCTTTTTTTTTTTTTTTTTTTTTTTTTTTCTCTCTCAGGATGGTGAAGGTGTTAGTTGTTTACACCACTCCCGAATCAGAGTGAAACACGTAAGAAAGAAAGAAAAATCATTTCTTTTTTGTACTAAAAGGATCATTGCCGACATGTTTCCCCCCTCCCCTTCCCCAGCGCGAGTCGGGAGATGTCTAGTTCCAGTAAGACTACGACTTAAAGCGAGAAGAAAAAAAGAAGAAAAAAGAAAAAGAAAAAAAAAGAGAGAAAGGGGTGATATCTACTATGAGGCTAACAAAAAAAAAAAAAGAAAGAAGAAGACACAGGAAAGAAGAGGGGTCGAAGGGAGCCTTCGAAAAAAAAAAAAAAAAAAGAAATCGCACAAGCTGCCTCGTTATTTTATTTTATTCCCTTTAGATTTCTAAAAAAAAAAAAAAAAAAAGAAAACACTGAAGAGGGGGAAACATACGCGGCGCGTGTTTTCTTTCACACCTCTTGGCTGCCGTCTTGGCATGTGTCACACCATAGCACCCTCTGGTAGCCGCTAAGGGTTAAAATAATCCCCCCCCCCTTGTTCCTCTCCTCCACGGATCTCTTTCCCTCTCCCTTTCCCTTTGGGGGGGGGGGTGTTTTAGCAGATTAAAAAATTTTGGGTGAAAAGGGGCAATTGTTTTTATTTGAATCGAATTTTTTTTTTCTTTCTTTAGCTAAAGATGGCTCACTCCATAATATTTTTCTCTCTTGAAAGAAGGAAAAAAAAAAAAAAAAAACTATGAAGAAAAAAAAAAAGAAAGAACAACAAAAAACTCCACCCCCCCCCCCCCCCCCACCTGCGGGTGCCCTCCCTTTCGCGCCAATCGTCAAGCAAAAACTTAAAAAAAAAAAAGTAAAATAAAATAAAAAAAGTGTATTAATGTATTAGATTGAACTGATAATCAAGCGATTTTTTTTTTGGTTTTGTTTTTATTCTTATTTTCTTTTTTTAGAAAGATCACGAAGAAGAAGAGGAGAAATAAGAGAGAGAGAAAAAAAAAGAAAAGAAAAAAGGAAAGGAAAGGAAAAAAATACGGGAAGAAACCCTACGGCCAGTAGATACAACGAGTCTTTTTTTTTCTTTTCTTTTCTTTCTCTCTCTTTTTTTCTTTTCTTTTTCCCTCTTCTTCTACCATCTTAACCGTTTTAATTTCCCCCAGTGGATGGTAGCAGACCGCTGGTAGAACAAGCCCTTGAAGGGTTGCCTAACAAAAACAACACCTGGAGGAGTTGCAAAAAAAAAAAAAAAAAAAAAAAAAAAAAAGTCAAAATTGGTTTTGTTTTTTGGTTTTGTTTTAATCCTCCCCTCCCTCCCTCCCCCCCCCCCCCCCCCCCCCCAGTCAGAGGGCTTTACTACGTAAGAATAGGCATAACAAGTAGATGCGGTGTCTGAGTCGTTTACCTTTTCACACCACGTATCCCTTACGAGACCGAGGCCTCGGCTGTGTTTTTTTTTTCTCCTTCTTTTTTCTAGAGGAATGGCATTGTCTCGATGGAGAGAGAGAGTTGTCCATCCTTACTATTCTATATTCGATGAAAGTTGTGACTTGGGTCAGCGTAGCTTCTAAATGGTCTCCTCCTTTTTTTTTTTTTTTTTTTTTTTTTTTTCCCATAAACAGTTAGCACTCCCTTGCACTGAAACTTTATCGATCTTTTTCTTCTTCTTACCCCCTAGCTGTTTGGGCACCATGTGAATCTATGTCACTTTTTTTTTTTGAAGGGCGGCCCTCCATGAGGGGGTTCGTCCTGCACTTTGAGTTTTTTTTTTCTCCCGAAGAAGAAGAAATAAGAATAGATTCCAGTAATCTGGCATTTTTTTGGCTGGGCAACAGTAGTTAGTTTAGCCGTCTGAGAGAATAAAAAAAAAAAAAAAAAAAAAAAGGCTGCATTTTTCAGGTAAAAATGAACAATACGCGAAAAATAATTACAGGTTTTTGTATCTAAAGTAATTTTTTTTTGTTCTTCCCCTTGGGCTGATATTTGCTTTGTACCTTAGTCACGAGGGGGGGGAGGAAATATAAGTTACTTTATTAACTACAAAAATATCAATAATTATTTTTCTTTTTTTCTTAGGGTGGTCCTCAAGTGGGATTTACCCTTAAACATCGCCTTCTTTTTTTTTTTGACCTACCCGCTGTTCTCTCTCTTTTTTTCATGCTTTTTTATTTTATTTTGCTCTCAGTTTGCATTCCACCGAGTGAAGTGAAAAATTTGAGGAGAGTGCAAAAAAAAAAACACTTTTTATCACCCCCCCTTTGTTTTTGGACTTTCTTTTGAAATGCAAACAAAGCTACATTTTTTTCTAAACTGCTATACTTGTATCTGAGAGAGGAGAATAATTTAAAAAAAAGGGGGGGTAGGAAGGAGAACCCCATTTAACAAACTTTAAATCACACTGTTTTGTTAGGACCACCCCCCCCCCCCCCCCCCAATTCTACCCCCTTTTTCTTTTCCTCCCAAAAAAAAAAAAAAAAACGGGGATACCAGAAAAAGAAAAAGAAAAGGAGAAACACCTTTTTTTTCCCCCTGGCTCATCGATCCCAATTTAAAAAAAAAAAAAAAAGCCAAAAGTCTTACATGGGGGAAGTATTATTTAGTAAATTATACACTGTTTCTCAAAAATAAAAATAAAAAAAATACATATCCAGGTGATGGTGAGGGCGAATGGCCTTCTAACAGCCATACTGGTGCTGCATTGTGTGCAAGCTGTGGTGGGATACGCGAAAGTATCAGAGTGGTACAGCGACGGGACGGGGAATGACGCCACAGGGAACGGGAACAACTTGGCTGTAGGAAATGGCATAAGCTTCGTGACAGATGCGTGGACCAATTCGAAGGTAGCCCGGTATGACGGAACACCCAACGCGTGTTCTAAGGTGTCGACCAACAGCAACACTGATCTAAGCCAACACATCACCGTCTCATTCTGGCTTCGGAAAAAGGGTTCAGGCACTGGCAAAAACGATCAAGCCGTTTTCGGGTGGGCAACAAGCAGTCCGGACGGGATGGCCCTCTACATAAGAAGCGACTCCTCGCTCACCATGTACACCTACTCACCTGCAGTAGCGTCTGTGTTCAGTCTTACGAATGTTGACGCGGTGTGGAACCACTTCACCATTTACTTCGACACCACAACCAGAAGGGTGACCCTCTGGATGAACGGCGAGAAGAAGGTCACCGCCGTTCCCTTTGCTGCCATCAGGACCCCCACATTCTTCACCATTGGGTGCATCCTGTCCAACACCAACACCGTGCAGTCGAACACCGCTATGCAGTCTATCTCTGCCATCTACGGCGTGACATTACACACTGGAACCTACCCCTGCTCGAACAGTCTGAACTTCTTCTACAACGACAAGTGCCACTGGTTCACCTCTGCTAGTAGCTTCGACGCTTCGAAATGCTCCAGCGGGCACCTTGTCAGCGTCAGTAACGAATGGGACGACCTCATGTACAGCAGGGTACGCACTGGGGGTGCGTACTGGGTTGGAATGACAGCCCCGGGGCCAAGGCCCGACCTCACAAAGGCATCGTGGAACTGGGAGTGGGAAGACGGGACGCCTTTCAGCTACACAGGTGTGTGGTGTGGTGATGGGCGACACAAGCAAGCCAGTTGGCTCCTTGCTGGTAATGCGTGCGAATCGGCCGAGCAGCCCAACTCTCTGACAGTAAAGTGTGCGAGGTACCAGTACAGTACCGGTCCTGGGCTGATTGACGTTGAGTGCAGTAAATCTTATCAGCATTTGTGCTACAAATGGGAGGTGTGGGAAACTTCAGCTCCTTCAACCTCCGCACCTGCAACTCCCGCACCTGCAACTCCAGCCCCTGCAACTCCGGCACCTGCCACGCCAGCACCTGCAACTCCAGCCCCTGCCACGCCAGCCCCTGCCACGCCAGCCCCTGCTACTCCCGCACCTGCAACTCCAGCCCCTGCCACTCCGGCACCTGCAACTCCGGCACCTGCCACGCCAGCACCTGCAACTCCAGCCCCTGCCACGCCAGCCCCTGCAACTCCGGCACCTGCAACTCCAGCCCCTGCCACTCCAGCACCTGCCACTCCAGCCCCTGCAACTCCAGCCCCTGCAACTCCCGCACCTGCCACTCCCGCACCTGCAACTCCGGCACCTGCCACTCCAGCCCCTGCAACTCCGGCACCTGCAACTCCAGCCCCTGCAACTCCAGCACCTGCCACGCCAGCCCCTGCAACTCCGGCACCTGCAACTCCCGCCCCTGCCACTCCAGCCCCTGCAACTCCAGCCCCTGCAACTCCAGCCCCTGCAACTCCCGCACCTGCCACTCCCGCACCTGCAACTCCGGCACCTGCCACTCCAGCCCCTGCAACTCCGGCACCTGCAACTCCAGCCCCTGCAACTCCAGCACCTGCCACGCCAGCCCCTGCAACTCCGGCACCTGCAACTCCAGCCCCTGCCACTCCGGCACCTGCAACTCCGGCACCTGCCACGCCAGCCCCTGCCACTCCAGCCCCTGCAACTCCGGCACCTGCAACTCCAGCCCCTGCAACTCCAGCACCTGCAACTCCAGCCCCTGCCACTCCAGCACCTGCCACGCCAGCACCTGACACCTCAGCCCCTGCCACTCCAGCACCTGCCACGCCAGCCCCTGCAACTCCAGCCCCTGCCACTCCCGCACCTGCAACTCCAGCCCCTGCCACGCCAGCCCCTGCAACTCCAGCACCTGCTACTCCGGCACCTGCAACTCCAGCCCCTGCCACTCCAGCCCCTGCAACTCCGGCACCTGCAACTCCAGCACCTGCCACTCCCGCACCTGCAACTCCAGCCCCTGCCACGCCAGCCCCTGCAACTCCAGCACCTGCTACTCCGGCACCTGCAACTCCAGCACCTGCCACGCCAGCCCCTGCTACTCCGGCACCTGCAACTCCAGCCCCTGCCACGCCAGCCCCTGCAACTTCCGCCCCTGCAACTCCGGCACCTGCAACTCCAGCCCCTGCTACTCCGGCACCTGCAACTCCAGCCCCTGCTACTCCAGCACCTTCTACTCCAGCCCCTGCAACTCCAGCCCCTGCCACTCCCGCCCCTGCAACTCCGGCACCTGCTACTCCTGCGCCGCAAACACCAGCTCCTGCTACTTCAGGACCACTAACACCCGCACCCCCGACGCTATCACCTCTCACTCCTTCTCCATTATCACCCGTACCTGCTACTTCAGCACCTTTCACCCCTGCACCCCCGACATCAGCCCCTGCTACTCCGGCACCACTCACTACGGCACCGAAAACAGCTGCACCCCCAACACCAGCCCCTCAGACTCTTGTTCCCCGTACACCTTCGCCACCAACTTCGGCTCCACAAACACCTTCCCCTGATACACCCACTCCTCTAACCAAGGCTCCATTAACTCAAGCCCCTGAAACACCTGCCCCACCATCACCAGCTCCACAAACCCCTACTCCTGACACGAGCATACCTTCGGCATCGCCTTCAACGACTGCGCCCAGCACACTAGTGCCCTTAACCCCTGTGCCAATTACTTTTGTGCCTCGGACGTCAATTCCCAATACTCTAGCACCAGTGACTTCAGTACCAAGAACCCCTGTTCCTCTGACCCTAGCACCCTCGACGCCTATTCCTAGGACACTTGTCCCACAAACTTCGGCGCCTCGCACGCCTGCCCCTTCCACCCCTGTGCCTGTCACATCCTCACCAGCTACCCCACTTCCACATACTGCAGCACCCGTCACCACTCCCCCCTTCAAGACGACAGAAGTGCCTGTCACAGTGGTACCGTCACAGTCACCAGCCACAGTGGCTCCGACACCAGTACCACCAAAAGAGGATGCGGTTCTCCCAACACGCACACCCGTTCCTGGGCAAGTGCTCCCATCCTCTGAGAAGAAGGTAACACGAACAGCCGCCTCTGGTGCCACCGTAGTGAACCCTGGTGGTGCGAAGCTTGCTGCTGTGATTGGGATGGACTGCGAGGTTGAGGACATCGACCTTGGGGGTGGGGAGCCTCTGGATTGGGAGTTCCACCCCCTTGGGATTGGGATCGGGGACCACGCGCAGAAGTACTTCTTGGGGGCTGTTGTCTCCAACCTTGGGATTGTGGTGGTCTTCTTCGCACTGAACTACGTGATAGCATGGGCACAGGTGGCATGGCTGAGTGTACCTTGGGAAACGGCAATCTTCTACGTCAGGGCACCTGGTCTGGTCTACATCCCGATGGTGTGGCTTCTCACAGGGACTTCAATTGCGGCCTCGAACCTTGCCTTCTTCCCCTCTCGGGCACCCGCCTGGGTTGCAATTGTTGGGATTATCGTTCTCACGCTCTGCTTGTCCCTCCCTGTCGTCATGTGGATGACGTTGTTGCGGAGGGGCAAGTTCAAGGCAACAACTGTTCCCGACCCGAAGATAGACAGCAACGCGGCAGAACTCGTGAAGGGCTTCAAGGGAAGCGAGGGCGGCTTGCTTGATGGGGACAAGCAGGAAGAAGCTTCTGTGTACACTGGGTGGAAGCGAAGAATTTACATCCTGGCCTTTGGGAAAGAAGTGTGGGTTCGGAAGGACGGGGCACCCGACTATTTTGTGGAGCAGTACGGGATCTTCTTCGAGCAGTACAGGAATAACTTCCACTGGTTCTCCCTTGTGGAGATGGCGCAGATCCTTGCCCTATCTCTGTCCTCTGCTTGGAAGCCAGACGGGAGGGACATGTGCATGTTCAGGAACATCCTGATCACCGTTTTACTGTTCTTCTTCTTCCTGGCGATTGTGACCCTCCGCCCTTATAACTCGACACTTGACATGATAACAGCGACGGTACTGAGCGGGTTGATGTTCGTGGCTGTCCTGCTGATGGCGATAGCGATCGGGGTGGGTGGGAGTGCAGTGATGATGAAGTGGGCGGCGTACCTACTGTTTGCCACAGCGATGATCATGATATTCAAAGGAGCGTACGACCTGATCCTATACGCCCTTGACGTGAAGATAGGAAGGCGCTGGGATGCTGTTCGGGCAGCAAGGGCAGGGAATGTGGAGAAGTGGCAAGAGCAGAGCAAAGGAACAACCATCATGGAACTAGGTGCCATCTGCCAGTCAGAGCAGTCACTCCAATCGCTGTATCACGAGTACCAGCCAGAAGATGTCAGCAGAGTTGTGAGTTCAAGTACTTTAAGAAGCCCCAGAGCACAACCAAGCTCTCCAAGTTCACCAGGGTCACCAGGGTCCCGACTAGATGTTAAGCCTCTAATGAGCCTGCTTAGCAGATCCACTAGGCCGCCCCTTGACTCTCGGAGACGGCTCCCTTTGCTGACACGCAGTAAAACATATACCCCTGATACACTTAGTCAGACAAGGCAGGGGCTCATGATAATTTAACATTTTTGGCTGGTTTACTTTGATAAGGCCGACCTTTTTTTTTTTTTTTTTTTTTTTTTTTTTTTTTTATTTCCGTATTTGGATAAGAGAAAGAACAGAAGAAGAAAAAAAAAAAAAATGCGCTGTTTTTTCCTATCCGTTTTCTTATTATTATTTTTTTTTTTTTCTCTTTGCGGGCTTTTCTTTATTACGCTCCATATCTGCTAAGTGACCCATCACAGCCCGCATTTTGAGGGGCTAAAAAAAATTCCAATTGCTTTTTTGGGGGCTGGAATGGATTTATTTGTGCCCGGGGCCCAATGTCCGACATATGTATGTTCTTTACACCTGTGACCCAATTTGGACATAGGCCGGGTTACTTAGCGGATATGAAGCGTTATTTTTTTTTTTCTCCCGCTTCTTCCTTCCTTATTTCTTCTTTTTTTGTTTTGTTTTGTTTTTTTTTGTTTCTAAAGGCAAAAAAGAGGCAACTGTGATATCACTTTGTTCAATGCTGGAAAAAAAAAAAAAAAAAAAAAACCAGAAGATTCGAGAGTGGCGATTTAAAAAAAAAAGGAAAAAAAGGAAAAAAAATGTTCCCTTTAGTTGGTGGGTCACCCATCATTGTGGGAGTGTTTTTTTTCTTTTTCTTTTTTTTTTTTTTTTTTCCTCTCCCTTTTATATTCCGATCTCACCATTCGTCGTTCTTCTTTTCTTTTTTTTTCCTCCTAGCAAAGGTTTGGCATGGATGGAGGGGGACAAGGATCTTTTGTTCCTCCCCCCTTTTCCTCATTACAGTTCCTTTTTGATTCCTTTTCTCTCTTCCCTTTTGGTATCCATTTGGTTGAATGTCAAAACACCTCCCACATATCACAAGAAAAAAAAAAAGAGAAAAAGAAGAAGAAAAAAAAGAAAATCGTCGGACTATGGTTATTTTCCAAGAAAAATCACATATGGACTGCTTTTTAGTTAGTTTAGTTAGTTTAGTACTGACTGTTCAGTTCTAGAACAAAAAAGAAAAAAAGAGGGGGGGGTGGGTGGGTTTTAAAAAAAATCGACTCCTTTTTTTAATTTATTTTTGCTATTGCTAAAAAGAGTAGAAACGGTAGCATTGTTGGTCTACTGATTTGTCTTCTTTTTTACACGTATCAAAATAAGAGTGCAATTATGGAACTCTCATATTCAAAAAAAAAAAAAAAAAAAAAAGAAGAAAAAAAAAAACCGACTTACTTCCCGCCAAAAGAAAGCAAATTGTAGTACGAGTCTTTTTCCTTTTTTCTTTTTCTTTTTTTTTTTTTTTTCTTCGAATATTGCGGGTGACCCAACACCAGTTCGCTGCCAGCACATAGTTCGTGCAAAAACAGAACGGAAAAAAAAAATAACTATTTATTTAGTGAAAATAAGATCGTATGATTTTCACGCGTGGTGGCAGTGGTTTAACGAGTGGGTATATGACTTCACGAGCGAAGCGAGTGCAGTCATGAATGTCTGTATGTAACATCAACGAGTTAAACATGCCACCACAAGTGAAAATCGGATCTATTTTCACTAAATCCGTTGTTTTATTTAACGTCAGTCAGATTTGAAAGGGTGGGGCATTACAGGTTACAAGTTACAAATTTTATTGGGGGTGCTTATGGTTGATATTGATTGTCAAGGCATATCTTGTGTGGTGCGGGCTGTGCGTCCATGGGTGCTGACAGGACCTCGGTCTGGACCTGTGGGGCTGCTGCCTGGGTTGCTGAGGTTGCCCCACTAGCAGCTGTCACCGCTGCTGGCTTGCCAAGCCCACCTCTCTCCCCTTCTGTTGAGAGAGGCGACCAGATCCTTGAGTGACGTAAAAAGTGAGATTCCCAGATTCGAACCGGGGTTTCCAAAACAAGGGGCCTGTGTGGTAACCACTTCGGTGATTCCTTTTCCGTGTTTTCGCCCCCAACCCTTGCTGTGCAGTGAAAATAGGGCAAGCGTGAATATAAAGTACTTTATATTCACTCATAAAGTAATTTTCATTTCTGCCCCTGTTTTCTTCCTAAAACAAGCCTGAAATCTGCAATGAAAATAAAGTGAAGCGTGAAATAATGTGAAATATTATATTCACTCCCACCCTTGAAAATCTGACTGGAGTTATATATAAAAAAAAAAAAAAAAAAAAAAAAAAAAAAAAAACTATTATGCTTAGAGGGCTCTGTCCTGTGATCTGTAGATTACCCCGTTACATCGTTGCAGGCAGTTCTCCCTTTTTCATCAAAAAGAAATTATATTATGAAAAGAACCTTTCTTAAGTATTCTTCCCCCGCCCCCCCCTCCCCAGCGCAACGAAGAAAAAGACAAAACAGTCATTTTGCTTTCTAACGATAGGACAGGGGTGGATGGAAAAAAAAAAAAAAAAAAAGAATTCACATCAAAAGTGGTTTTGGCCACCGGAAAAAAAATACCGTTCCTGATCCCCATTTCAATTCGTATTTTTCTTTTGATTTTCACAATATCCCTGGTGCGTCACAATGCACCCTCTTCCATGCATAAATGTCAAATAAAAGAAGAGGAAGAAGAAAAAAAAAGGGAGTAATTGTAGTTAGCTATTTTATCTTTTTTTTTTTTTTTTTTTCCCTCTCTCCTTCACTGGGCTTTACTCGAGTGAAGAAAAAAAAACCCCCCCCCTGTCATCCCCATCCTTCGTTTCTTCCTTTCTTCCACTTAACTCGTTCGTGCCTACAATTTCCTTCCCTTTTTTTCTAAAGGGGGGAGTGGGTTCTTTTTTTTTTATAGGAAAAGTTCCCCTCTTCTTTCATTTTTTTACCTCTTTGTTTCTATCAGCTTTTGGTTTTTTTTTTCTGACACTAACTTTCTTCCCCCCCCCCCCCCCCCCATCATATCGCTTCATATCTCTAAAGCCCGTTTAGCAACCCTTTGTGTTGCTAACCACTTCGTTTCGTATCACAGTGAATTTTGTTTTTGTTGGTGCATTTTCCGGGGGTAGAATGTTGGAAGGAGTCCTCTCTCGAAAACCCTTCTTACAACACTTCCTCCGGAAGGGGTTGGTTCTTGATTGAACGCTAGAATTTTTTGAGAATAATTTTTTTCTCAGCCAACCTTCAGAGGGTTTTTTTTTTTTTTTTTTTTTTTTTTTTTTTTTTTTTTTCGAAATTTTCCTAAACAGGGTTTTAGAGATACACGGGTGTATTTTTTTTTTAAATTTTTTTTTTTGAACAAAACCATTAGCTGACTCGTTTTTTTTTTTTTCTCTTTCTTTTTTTTTTTTTTTTTTTTTTTTTTACAAACGATTCCAAAGCTACAGCATCCGGCAGAGACTCACTGCGCGCCCTAGGGCTCCACAGCGGTGCCGTCACTGGTTACTCCACTCGTCCGGTCTTCGCGTCCCCGAGTCGATTTCACCCAAGCTGCTGAATAGGTACTACCACGGGCCAAGGTACTACCATACTACCACGACGGAAGGGGTCAAACACTAGATGGGTTGATTGTCGTTAGGCGATCCTGTCATACTGCAGGTTACCTTCAAAGACACTTTTTTTTTTTTTTTTTTTTTTTTTCACAGGGCGCCGCCAACACCGGCCTCCTTTAACTCATATATATATATATATATATATATATATTTTTTTTTTTTTTTTTTTTTTTTTTAACGGACACCCTTGCCGAATCACAAAAAAAAGAAAAAAGGATAAAGTGATCACACACTTTTATGAAGTATGTGTTCATTCTTTCTTCCGCCCCCTTGCTCCTTTGCTACGGCGTGCTCGAGGACCTCCGCCACGCAGGTGGTAGGAGGCCAGCTTTCCCGGCAGCACGAGTGAAAATGCCTTCAGAACGGGGGAAGGGGGCACACATATAATGTTCGGGCCGGCTTGGAACAGAAGGAGAAAGACCTTCAAAACATGTTCTAAATGGAACCCCCCCCCCTCCCTTCTTGCTTCTTGTTTTATTTTCCCTTCTTGTTTTTTTCCATTCTTCGCCAATAATAAATTATAAAAAAAGGAGGGGAGAGGGAAAGAGAGGGGAGGGAGGGGGGGAGAAAAGAGAGGAAGAAAGTGTTCGAAAGAAACAAAAAAAAAAATCAAAACATGACATTAAGAATCTTCACAGTATTGTTCCTGTTGCATGCAACACGAACGGTAGTGGGCTTTGAGAAAGTGGCAGAGTGGTACGTAGATGGAACAGGGAACGACGCTTCGGGGAATGGGAATGACTTAACAGTGCAGAGTGGGGTGAGCTTTGCTCCAGGGTCTTTTGTGAAGGATTCGATAGCGAAATACGACGGGGGGGCCGACGCATGCGCACATATTCCTGTAAACAGCGACATCCATTTGAACCAGCCCATCATGATCTCCTTATGGCTCAGGACAAAAGGCACGGGGGGCAGCAGTAGCCAGGCTGTTTTTGGCTGGGCTACTGCAGGTTCGAACCCAAGCATCTTTTTAGTAGTTAACGGAAACACTAACAGGCTGGACCTCTCAATGTACGAGACTGGTGGTACAATTGCCTCTTACATTAACAGGGGTGATGATCAGTGGAACCACTACGCCTTTTACTTCGATGACACTACAGACAAGTTGACAAGTTGGCTTAACGGCATTAAGCAAACGAGCATCTCTACATACCCTAACATATCCCCCACCCACTTGACCGTTGGTTGCACTTTCAACCATGGAATGGTCAACACTGGCAACACCATGCGGCCCGTCTCCCGCCTCTACGGGGTCACGATCCATACCGGCATCTATCCTTGTACAGGTACTGGCCATTTTTTCTTTGACGGGAAGTGCCACTGGTTTGCAGGCACAGACGTCTTTGACAAAAACAAGTGCGTTCCTGATGGGGAGCTTGTCAGTGTCCACAACGCTTGGGACGACCTCTTCTACAGTCAAGCCAGCCCCACTGCAGGCTTCTGGATAGGTATCTCTGCTCCAGGTCCTAGAAGCAACCTCACTGCTGCCGCTTCTAACTGGGAGTGGGTGGACGGGACGCCCATGGATTATACACCGATTTGGTGCGGCGATGCTCGTCACAGGCAGAACCAGTGGTTTGCAGTCGGCGGTGACTGCGAGTCTTCGGTGCAGCCCAACAAGGTAACTACAACGTGTGCCAGGTACGAACATAATGACGGGCCTGGGCTTCTTGATTTCGACTGCAATACTCCCTTTAACCATCTCTGCTACAGGTGGGCTTTCCCTCAAACGCTTGTGCCAGACACAGACGCACCGGCCACAGCCGTACCCACAGATGCGCCGGCTACAGGAGCGCCAGCTACAGGAGTACCAGCCACAGATGCGCCGGCCACAGGAGCACCAGCTACGGGAGCGCCAGCCACAGGAGCACCAGCCACAGGGGCGCCAGCTACAGGAGCGCCAGCTACGGGAGCACCAGCTACGGGAGCACCAGCCACGGGAGCGCCAGCTACAGGAGCGCCAGCCACAGGAGCGCCAACTACGGGAGCGCCAGCTACAGGAGCACCAGCTACGGGAGCGCCAACTACAGGAGCTCCAGCTACAGGAGCGCCAACTACGGGAGCACCAGCCACAGGAGCACCAGCTACGGGAGCACCAGCCACGGGAGCGCCAGCTACAGGAGCGCCATCTACGGGAGCGCCAGCTACAGGAGCACCAGCTACGGGAGCGCCAGCTACAGGAGCGCCAACTACGGGAGCGCCAGCTACAGGAGCACCAGCTACGGGAGCGCCAACTACAGGAGCACCAACTACGGGAGCACCAGCCACAGGAGCACCAGCTACAGGAGCTCCAGCTACAGGAGCGCCAGCTACAGGAGCGCCAGCTACAGGAGCGCCAGCTACAGGAGCACCAGCCACAGGAGCGCCAGCTACAGGAGCACCAGCCACAGGAGCGCCAACTACAGGAGCGCCAGCTACGGGAGCGCCAACTACAGGAGCGCCAGCTACAGGAGCGCCAACTACGGGAGCACCAGCCACAGGAGCGCCAGCTACAGGAGCGCCAGCCACAGGAGCTCCAGCTACAGGAGCGCCAGCTACAGGAGCACCAGCCACAGGAGCGCCAACTACAGGAGCGCCAGCTACGGGAGCACCAGCTACAGGAGCGCCAGCTACAGGAGCACCAGCTACGGGAGCACCAGCCACAGGAGCGCCAACTACGGGAGCGCCTGCTACAGGAGCACCAGCCACGGGAGCGCCTGCTACAGGAGCGCCAGCCACGGGAGCACCAGCCACGGGAGCGCCTGCTACAGGAGCACCAGCTACAAGAGCGCCAACTACAGGAGCGCCTGCTACAGGAGCACCAGCTACAAGAGCGCCAGCCACAGGAGCACCAGCTACAGGAGCGCCAGCCACAGGAGCTCCAGCTACAGGAGCACCAGCTACAGGAGCACCAGCTACGGGAGCACCAGCTACGGGAGCGCCAGCTACAGGAGCACCGTCCACAGACGCGCCAGCCACAGGAGCACCTACAGACTCTCCAGCCACGGAAGCACCGGCCACCGATGCACCAGCCACAGGTGCACCTGCTACTCCAGTACCTAACACATTAGTTCCCACAACCTCTGCACCTAAAACTCTTGTTCCCATTACGCCTGTACCACGAACGCAAGCACCTGCTACACAAGCCCCTGCAACTTCAGAGCCCACGCAAGCCCCTTCAACGTTCGCCCCACCGACGGCCCAGCCCACATCCGCACCTGCGACACTACCACCAGTGACCGCGTTGCCTACTGCAGCCCCACAGACCACGGCGCCATCACCTGAGCCCACCACACTATACTACAAAGTTCATGTGAAGCAACGCCACTCGACAGCACAGGTGAACAACGAGACAGCATCTATTGTGCTGGAGCTGGAGAACGCAAATTGGAGGACAGACTTGAAGGTGGGAACAGAAGAGGACGCAGACATCGTGCTCAAGCCCGGCAGCGCAAAGCTGCAGTTCGGAAAACCTGTCATCAACGACAAAGGGCAGCTGGTGATCAGCGTCTGGTCGTCGGAGGACCTGTCACTCAAATCGTCTACAAGCGTAGCAGTTCATGTGAAGGCGAGCGCAACGAACAGTGTGGGGGAGCCCATCGATGTGAAGTACCATATAGACGCAGTCCCGACTGTTGACCAAGACGAGAAGAACAAGTTCACCGCCATTTCAAGCATCGGAGGAACGGGAAGTGGGAAGACAGGGGCGTTGCTGCACTTGTTGGAGTGCCCTGTCGAGGTGACGGGCGCGGACTTAACCAGAACAGAGAACATCTTCCACTTGTCTCTCGGCGATTACAGACAGCCTCTGTTCGCAGGTGCAGTACTAGGAAACAGCATCTTCGTGGCAATGGTGGTGGGCTTCCATTTCCTCGTCTCGTATGCGTTGTACGTGTACAGAAGACGCAGCGATGCGAAGGCCAGCTTCCTTGCTGCAGCGTCCACGTGCAGGTTCCCGTCGTACTCGTTCCTCCCAGCAATGTTCTTCTACCAGACAACACTGGAGTCCGGCATGCATCTGTTAGTCCACGAACCGCAGTTCTCGGGAAAGCTACTTGCATTAATGTGCATCGTACTATACAACGGGAGTGTGGTGGGCCTTGTGTACCATGTGGTGAGGCCAAGTGTCTTTCAGGGCGATTTTGTGAAGTACGATCCACCGACGTCAATGTGCGGGAAGATGATGCAGATCCTGGTAGGGGTGGGGGACTACGGGAGCCAAAAAGACGCCACTTACGTGTGGAGGTACGGGTTGCTGTTTCACGATTTCTGGCCGCGGGCCTACCGGTTCATGTTGGTGGAGGTGGGGTTCGTGACGGCCCTTGCACTGGTTGACGGTATCGAAGCAAAGTCCGACTTAATGTGTCGTGTACAGCTGTTCACGGTTCTTCTGCTGTATCTTGTCTACCTGTGCATTTTGATATTTAGACGCCCGTATCATTCTGTCGCGAATAATTTCGCGTCGATTAGTACAGCTGTTCTTCAAACGCTTGCTGTGCTGTTCATCGTGATCCATCTATACGGCACGTCCCCTCAATCGACCGCCTCCCGCCTTGCTGTATATTGTTTGTACGGTTCGCTGGGGACCATGATTTTGAAAACTGTTCTTGAGATTTCGAGTGCGTGCTTTGACAACTACATGCAGGCGAAGGAACATGCGGAGCAGGGCAGTGTGAAGGAGCTCCAGAACAGCGATGCAGGGTATTCTGAGGAGCTTCTTGAGGCGCACCCGGTGCAGGAATTTTTGGACTTCGAAAACGCAGTAGAGTCCCCGGGGAGTGATTCGTTAAGTCTTAAGAGATTAACCCCTAGGCCCTTTGAAAGTGGATTGGACAGTTCACAGCACTCATCTTCCAAGATTTCGCGAAACCATGGAGAAACCTCTATGCACTCTATTGATTTCTCTTCAAGCGGAAGGGGCCGACCCTCTATTCCTTCTAGGTCACGGGGTCCGAATTCTAGTGACCTCTGTGCTCCTATTCTTGTGTAAGAAATTGAAAAAAAAAAATAATTTAATAATAATAACGAAACGGCTCCTCCAGAATCCATGGGGAGAAAGAAAAAGAAATGAGAGAAAAAAAGCCGCCGCCCCCCCCCACGGCCGAGGAATCATTTGGAAAAAAAAGGGAAGAAGAAAAAGTCAAAAAGAAAAAAAAGAAAAAGAACAGTTTTATTTATTTTATGTTTTTTTTATTTTTTATTTTATTTGGCGAAGAAAGAAAAAGAATGAAAAGAAAAAAAAGAAGGGAAAAAAAAAACAAAACAAAAAAAAAAATACCCCTCCCCTCCCCGGTTCTACAGTATAATTGGTATCGGGTGATGCCCCACTTCACTTACTGTATTTCTTTTTCTTTTTTTTTTTTGTTACACTTTTAAAATTTTTTTTGGATTTTATTACCTTGTGCAACTTGTGCCGAGCAAAAAAAAAAAAAAAAAAAAAAAAAATGTAGGTTTTTTCTCTCTTTTTTTTTTTGTTTGCTCGTTGCGAAACAACAAAGACATAAGTCATAAAGAATCTCTTTTTTTTTAATTATTTTAAAAGGAAGACATTCGAGAAAGAAAGGCAACACAGCCTTTATAAATAAAAAAAATAAACTCTTCCCTTTATATTGAATAGGTAAAATCAATGATGCGCTATGTTTCTTTTCCCCCCCCCTCCCCTTTTCACCTTCGTTATACCACTCATCTTTGAAAAGGGAAAAGTACTGGGTCCGAGAGCGGATCTTTATCTGTCGCTTTCTATTCTTAGCCCTCTGTGTCTTTCAGTCAAACCTGTAAAGCGAAGTGGGGGTTTTGTAAAGCAATTCCTGGTTTCTTTTCAGGAATGCTAAGTGTTTCTTCTTTAAAAAGAGGTGTGGACACAAGGAAAAGAAATGAAGCGAAAGACAAAGGGGAAAAAAGAAAGAGATGGAGAAACATCCTCCATGTCAAGTGAAACCCTTTCTATTTTTTTTTTTTTTTTTTTTTTTTGTGTGAAGGTGTTTGATATTTCTTTGTGCGCTGTTTTACTACCTAACGCCTTTATATTTTTCCTCCTCTCATCACAGTTTTTTTTTTAGGAACGCAACCGAAAAATATTTTTTTTTCTCTCTCTTCTTTTTTTTTTTTTTTTTTTTTTTTTTACCTAACACCATCTGAAGTCTCAGTTTAAAAAAAAAAAAAATAAGAATAAAGGTTACTTTTTCTTTGTTTTGTATTCCTTCTTCCAGTACAACTTCAGTACAACCCCTGACAGCTCAGTTAGTTGATTTTATTCAGCATTCTTTTTTTTTTTCTTCTTTTTTTTCTTCTGGTTGTCGACAAAAGACTAGTGCGTCAGCACACAGAAGTAAGTATCGAAGTGCATCGGGAGCAAGGAAGAATAGGGGAAACAAACTCCTCTCTTTTTTTATAGGCCGCAGGGCTCTTGTTCAAGTGACTTTTTTTTTTTTAACAATATTATTATCGAGACTAAAAACTAGTTGATGGCAGCGTAGTGAGCTATTTTAGTAGGTAAAAATCTCGTGCGCACAAACAAATGCGCCAAACTAGTCATTTTTTTCTCTTCACCCCTCCCCTTTTGTCTATTATGTTTTGGTTTGGTTGCCCTTATTTTTATTTCACGCCCTCTTGTCTCTGAAACCCGCACTGGTCAAATCCTGGAGTTGCTCTAAGGGAATTTTGGAAAGCATCGGGGAAAAAAAAAAGAAAAAAAAAAAAAGTCTTCCTATTCTTCCCAAGAGAGTTTTTGTAAAAATGTTGTGGCGGGTTTTAGAGATATGAAGCGCCCCCCCCCCCCTTTTTTTGGCGTCCTGCCACATACCGCAGGTACCCTTAAATGTCTCTTTTTTTTTTTTTTTTCTTGTTCTTTCCTTCGTTTTGATTTCACAAAAAAAAAGAAGGGGGAGAAGAAAAAAAAAACTAGAACTTGTTGTTACGCCACGCACCCAATCTGACTTTTGCAGCTCTGCTACTGCTGGGTCAAGGTGTAAGTGTCGTCACTGCTTCACGTGGGGCAAGCTCCCCACGTGTGGACGGACTGTGACACTCTCACTCCCCCCACCTGAACTCGTTCCTTTGTGCATGTCACTGTGTATGGTGGGCAGGTGTAAACACTTCTCTCCCCATCGTAGAGTTTTTTTTGTTTTTTTTTCTTTTTTTTTTTTTTTTTCCAAACGAAACAACAAGTTTTCAAAAAAAAAAAAAAAAAAAAATGTGGCTTAAGAGATCTTATTAGCCCTTACCTTTTATCTGGGGGAACCTTTCCCTAGTCTATGAAAGCCCTCCGTTGCAGCATATTCTAAGTAGAGTGTTGGGTGGCCAAGCCCTTTTTTAAATAATGGGTGCTCGCCCTACCTCTTACAGAATGCAACCTTAAAAGGGAAACTTAAAAAAGGGTTAAAGAGTTGGATAGAAGCCAATATAAGCCATGACGCGTGGGGTAGTGTTTCATTCCTCTGGTTTGAAAGAAGAAATGAAAAAGATCTTCACTTTTCGACCCCGTCACATTATGTGTCTGTGCTCCAGTGTACTAAGTCTTCCTTTCTTATTTATTAGACAAGGAGGACGCCGTGGCAGCGCAAGAACGGAGGAAGAGGACCGAGTCGAACACGACGCGAAGACGGGAATACCTGGCTGAGGTGGCATCGGGAAGAGAAACGGCCAAGCTGGTGACAGTAGCAAGAGGAAAACGCCAGAGCGATGGGACCAGGGCAGTCAAGGATGGGAAGTTACTAGTGGCAGACCCTGCGAAGATCGACGCAGTCATGCGCAAAGCCTGGAAGAGCGTCTTCTCGAAGTACGAAAACAAGTCGGAACCCCCCTTCGCCCCCTTCAAGGCAAAGTATGGCAAGTTTATACAACGGCATGAGATGACGAAGACGCAGCTCACGGGAGCGAGGCTGAGAGAGGTACTCGCAAGGAAGAGCAAGAGAAGCGCAGCAGGCATAGACGGGTGGAGGATGCTGGAGCTACGCAAACTACCAGAGTCGGTGTTGGACGCCTGGGCTCAGCTCTTCCAAGCGATCGAAGCAACCGGGAGATGGCCAGAGGCCGTGAAGACGGCGCTGGTCACACTCGTACCAAAATGCGACGACGCGGGACCGCTGGAGCACAGACCCATCACGGTGACATCAGCGGTGTACAGACTTTGGGCATGCACGCGACTGGCAGACATCCTTCTCTGGCAGGAGAAGTGGGTACACGACAAGCAGTACGGATTCCGCACAGGCTTCGGGACAGAGGACGCGCTAATGGACCTCGCCCTGGACATCGAGGAATCTCTACTCGAAGGGAAACCGCTGGTCGGGGTGGCACTTGACTTTGCGAAGTGTTTCGACAGCGTACCGCAGCAACTAGTGATGGAGCTGGTGGAGGACATGGGCATGGAGACGGGCATTCTAAGGGCGCTGAAGGGGATGTACGCGGGCATGCGGAGACGTTTCAGGTACGCCACGGGCGTTGGAGAGGAGTTCCACACGACAAATGGAATCCTACAAGGGTGCCCCATATCTGTGGTACTCATCAACGCGTTACTGGCAGTGCTGATGAAACAGGTAGAGGACGGCACGGGGGTCCGCTCGTTGTCGTACGCTGACGACGCGTACCTTCTGGCACAACTCGCGGCAGCACTGCAGAAGGGGGTGGAGGCGGTGGAGGACTTCTGCAAAATGGTTGGCATGAAGCTAAACGTAAAGAAAACCAAAACCTTTACGACAGGCGCCAAGGCACCGGAAGTGAAGGTGGACGGTGAAGTGCTGCAGGCAGTGCGGACAGTGGAGGTGCTGGGAGCCAAGCTGCGGACGGACGGCCAGCAGCAATACAACAACGACAGGGCCAAGGAAGCGATGAAGACGTTGAGCAGGCTGGGGGCGACCCCGCTGTCCTTCCAGCAGAAGGCGCGGATCATCAGCTCCACACTGCTGCCAAGCTGCCTGTACGACGCCCCCTTCTCACCGCCAAGGACGGGGATGATGGAACTCCTGGTGATGGAGACGACATACACGCTGTGGGGCCAGAGGTATCGCACGCGGAGCCCCGGCGCAGTACTCTCCGTGACACACACCACCCGAAGATGACAGCAGCCTACAAAGCACTGATGCTCATGTACAGGGCATGCAGGAAGGACGACCAATTGTGGGCACGCTGCAACGACATCGCAAAGCTGTACCGGGAAGGGAAGAAGGCGCTGGGCCTGGTGGGAAACCTGAAGCAGAGGTGGCTACCCATGGTGCAAGCAACCTGGGACCAGCTGAAGGACACCATGGCCATGGAGAAGGAGCGGTTCCGACACTACATCAGAGACAAGCTCAGGCGTGGTGAAGCGGAGGCCATCATGGGAAAACGGAGCACCATGAAAGGAATGGCGACAGCAGCCGCTGTCGAGACAAACGAGCTATGGGGGAAGCTGGCGTCGTCGGACCCCATCGCAGCAAGGAACCTACGCAGGGTGATCACAGGCGCGGTTTTCTACATCCACCCACGGGGATGGCGGACGGACGCAGTGGCACACATCCCACCGACGGAGGAGGAGGTGGACGAAGAAGATTCCCGAGACGACTCAGAAGACGAAGAAGAAAGAGAGGCGGGGCTGCTGGCGGAGCAGAGGCAGCAGGACGTGTCGAAGTAGGGCAACGGGAGGCACATGCAGGCACGACACGAACAGGCCTAGAACCGTGCATGAGGCTCCATGGCATCCTCCCGAGGGAAGCGGCCAAGGAGGACAAGGACAGGCTCGAGAAGACCCAGCGTTACCTGCTGGCTGTGGTGGGGGAACGCGACGCAGCCTTGCAGGCAAAGAGGCAGCAGATCTACCGGACACACCAATGGCTGGAGATCACGGAGGGGGAGGCACACCCAGCACCAACAGAGGAGGAGTTCGCGAGGCTGCAGACCGGCAACACCCTGAAGGAGTACACGAAACCGGTGCTGAAATGGCTCAAGCAGCTGCGCTGGTATGGAGGGAACAGAAGCACGGCAGTGTCGACGGTGGAGCTGGCGCTGGATTTCGAAAACGTGACCCAGAAATCCCTTGGAGGGAAGCTAGGGGAGTTGGCAGAGGTGCGACAGAAGGCCAGGAGACTGCACACGGTGATGAAGAAGGTGTGGAACACATGGGAACTAGGGAGACTGCAGAAGAAGGTGAAAGGAAGGAGGGCCTTCCCTGCTGAACCATGCAAGAGAGTACATACGCTGCGATCAATCGGAGGGACGAAGGCGGTGATCGGGTGGAGTAGAAGAGCAATCTTTGCATCAACGAAGACCAAGTACGACCTGGAGGAGCTGGGGAAGCAATGGGCAAAGGAAAGATGGGAAAAAGTAGCCAAGCTGGGGAGGAGGCCGGCACGACCACCGAAGAAGGAGAAACCGCTGCTGAAGGGGGATAGGTGCAGGTAGAGCATGAGAACAAGGGGGCGTCTCACAAAGACTTCCTTTAACTCATATATTTATTTTTCATTTCATTTCTTTTTTTTTTTCTTCTCTTTTTTTTAAGGATTAACTCCCCCATCTCCTCTCTTCCCGCCTCCTTTCCAATTATTTTGCAGGGTTTGTGGTTTAATTCATGAACATTCCCATTTTCCCCTTGACAAGCTGGTACCTATCTGTCTTTTTCTATCCCCCCCCCCCCCCCCTGTCTTTGCGAAACACGAGGGGGGGGGGGGGGGAGAGAGACAGAGAGAAAAGTACTAAACCAACTTTATAAAGCAAAAAAAGAAAGAAAGAAAAAAAAAAAGAAGAAAAATGCTGTTACATTCAATTTTTTTTTCTCTTTTTGTGAGAAGGATGGGGGGGGAGCTGTGTTGCCACAGGTGGGTGGGGTGGCAATGCCATTTTCGCACGGTAGCACACGTTCTGCAGACACCCCTTACGTGGGAATCAGTAAACCTGGGCCTTTTGGTTTGCCCTGGTCTGGGGCCGCTTGTGTCAGTTCTCCTGCCTCAAAAGACCCGACACAGTGAGCCTTATTAGGCAGGTTGGTTGCCTGGCCCCTTGACAGCCCCGGTGCTTTTTACTTTAAAGCCATGTTTCTCGCCAGACACCGCCACAGCAGGCCGCTGACGGGACCGATAGGTCTGAAAAGTGCAAATGGCTTCAAGCCCCTGCCAGCAAAATTATGCTCTGTCATACTGACGGCTTACCTCTAGGATCTTTATTTTTTCCTTCCTCGATTTTCTACTCTTACCACATATTTCCCTAAGGAAAACAGTTCACAAAAAAAACAAAATAAAATTTTCTTGCAAAAAAAAAAAAAAAAAAAAAAAAAAATACATGGGGAATCATACCAAATGAAGAAAGAAAGAAAAAGAAGAAAATGCAAAAAAAAAAAGAAGAAATTAAGGATTTGCATTCCTTAATTCGTCCCCCCCCCCCCCCCACCTCTATCCGCCCCATCCTAACTACTGCTGTATTTCATGTGGGCTTTTCATAATTATTTTTTTAATTAAGAGTCACCTCCTACATCGGTCATTAAGAAACTTGGTGGATATCCCCCCCTTTTTTTTTCTCTAACAAATTTCTTTTTATGCTCCTGTTCTGTCTCAATAACGCGCACACACTGCCAAAACAAAACATAAGGAAACACAAAAAGAAAACCCTCTTTTTTTGCACAAAGAAACATGTCAGGCTTGTTATTGAGTTCACTGGCAGCAGCCCTGCTTCTCGCAACGGGGACGGAAGGAGCTGGGAAGAACTACGTGGGCGGGTACCTCCTTGTGCAGGACGTGCAGCAGCTGAAGGTGCTTGCGAGCAAGGCTGGGAGCCTCCCTGTGAACAGGATGTGGCTGTCGTTCGTGTCGCCGACGATGCTGTACGTGAACGGGTCGCGGACCCTTGTCGGGACGGGGCTGAACCTGACGGCGGCGGCGGACGGTGGGTTCGCGGAGGTGGAGCAGTACGTGAAGCAGCTGGAGGCGGGCGGGGTGGAGACCTTCCTGTCGATGGGAGGGTGGAACTACAACTGCTACCCTTACCTGTACATGCGCTACTCGGTCGGAGGCTACGGGACGAGCACCCCGAACTACTGGAAGATCCAAGAGTTCGGAGGGGGCAGCTTGAGCGGCTGCACGAAGGGGAACCAGTACTGCTACGTGTGCGAGCCTCCCTCGCAGCACACCTCTCTCGACAAGTCCTTCTCCATCTTCCCTGAGCCCTCGCACTCTGCTTCTTGGAAGGCTGCGAAGGAGTACGTGGAGGCGGGAGCGAACGGGGCGGCGACACCCCAGTGGAACGAGAACATGATCCCCGGGCAGCAGTGGACGGACCCGAAGACAGGGATCTCGACCCTGGTTCCGGGGATGACGGCGTACCTGTCGGCAGGGAGGAACCCTTACGAGGACCTCGTGCACCTGGCGAAGGACCTGGGGTGCGCAGGGGTGGACGTCGACTACGAGGAGATGTGGCACGCCGACACCTTCAAGACGGGGACGGGGCCTTGGGACCTGCAGCAGACCGTGTACAAGTACGCGGCTATCCTGAAGAACGTGGAGGGGACGATGAGGAAGGTGGCGCCGAAGATGAAGCTGTCGACTGCGGCGGGAGCTGTGGGGGCGTGGGGAGGGAGCTGGTGGGGAGGGAACCTGAAGGGGTTGTGGTTGAAGGTGAACCAAGCCTACCCTGACCTGGTGAGCTTCATGGCGGGAGGCCCCAGCTCTGGAGGGGTGAACGTGATGACCTACGACCTGAGCTCGAACGAGCAGTACCACGAGTGCCCGCAGCCCGGGGTGTGCCAGCTGGACCAGCAGGTGGCCTTCTACATGAACACCTACAAGGAGGTTCCCATCGCCGCCTCTGTCGGCTACGAGATCGGGACCCCCGCCTACCCGGACCCCAAGCACGACCCCACCCACCAGCTTCCCCTCACCACCCAGATGATGGACAGCATCATCTCTCAGACCCAGTCCTCCCACGCGGGAGGGTTCTTCTGGGAGATGTACAAGCCTGCTGAGGCGGGACAGGCGACCCCGACCCAGCTTGCCCAAGCCCTCTGCAAGAAGCTCCTCCCGGGGAGCTCCAGGTGCAGTGGTGTCATCCCTCCTTGGAAGTAGAGAGAGTGTGAATAAGATGTGGGAAATAGATATATAGTTTTATTCTTTTCCTCCTTTCTTTCTTTTTTTTTTTTTTTTTTCCCTTTCCCGTTTGGTGGGTGTTTGTATATCTTCCCCACAGCAGTGTGAGTTTTTCTTCTTCTTTTTTGTGGTAAAAATGTCTCGTGTCCACCCAATCTCCCTCCCTTCCCCACTGCTTCATTCCTGCTGCCATCTCTTCCCACACAACGCAAACAGCGTTGGCCGTCCATTTACCTGGCAGTTCATCAAAAGGGCCCCCCCTTTTTTTTTGTCTCCTTTTGTGTGCTTTATTTCTCTACTTTCAACCCTTTCCCCACTCCCAGTGCTTCTCAAAATTCAAGTGGTTAACAATGTTACAATGTCCCTTTTTTACTTTTTCCTTCCTCTCTCATGGGTACAAGCAAAGAAGGAACTGCAAAAACACCAACAGCGACACGAGTCACTGTTTTGTTGTTGTTCCTCTTCTTGTTTGCATCTTTTCCTTTCGTGAGGCTGTCTTCACGTAAACATCGTATTCCTTTTCTACTTTTGTTTTCTTTTTTTGATTTTATTTATTTACTGTAAAACGAAAAACTCCCGGACGGAAAAATGTATTTTTCTATGCACCAGTTTCCCATTGCATTCCTGGTCAAGACAAGTGATGACAACACTTTTATAATTTGGCAATTTGCGTGTGAAGTCCCTCAACAGGCCTCCTGATCACATTTATTTTCTTAGAAGACGAGACTGATATCCTTTGTGCAATAAAAGGGGGAAGAGACAGCCATCAATAAACAAAAATTACAAATCAAATCTCTATCTCTAACCCTCGACCGAATCTTTGGATGGGAGGCACCCTTTGTCACCGTGGTGCACAGCTCCCCGCTGATCGGCTCGTAAAGCAAGTCAACAGAGGGGTGGGGGAGTCAAACCCCCTTTCCCTTTGCTGCGGTACATATATTCTATCCCTGCCTCGATGCTTAAAAGGCTCTTACGTGGCATGGGACAACCATGTGTCATACATTTTTAGAATGAAACTAAACTTAAAAAAAAAGCAAACTTACTTGCTTCCGTAGCCTGACTGAGCCCACTGTGCAGTACTGTGATTGGTCGCCGATGATGGCGAGACCTGCTTTTTTCTGTCCCACAAGAAGAAGGGAAATAAAGCACTGCTTGGTTTCTCATCAGAGTTGATTGGTACTTTCCTGAGGCTATCCTCTTTGCGAGAAAACAATACAACTTTTTGCTCGGTCAAGACAGATGATGACGACACTTTTATAATTTGGCAATTTGCGTGTGAAGTCCCTCAACAGGCCTCCTGATCACATTATTTTTATTAGAAGACGAGACTGATATCCTTTGTGAGCAAGTGAAGAACGTACTCTGCCACCCAACAGGACCATGGGGTGCTTCCCTGTAGCACACACCATTAGGATTCGTTGGGAAGATGTGAAGGTACTGAAGGACACGACGAGTTACTTTGGCGGGAGAGTGCTGCCTGTGCAGTCCCTCGTCACGCCCTTGTCGCAGAGGTGCTGTGCTTGCAGGGGACACTTCGAGGGAATGGACTGATGGGTCAACAGACAAATGATGACAACACTTTTATAATTTGGCAATTTGCGTGTGAAGCCTCCTTGATCACATTTAATAAACGAAGACAAATCGAAAACTTTTTTTAAAACCCTCGACCGAATCTTTGGATGGGAGGCACCCTTTGTCACCGTGGTGCACAGCTCCCCGCTGATCGGCTCGTAAAGCAAGTCAACAGAGGGGTGGGGGAGTCAAACCCCCTTTCCCTTTGCTGCGGTACATATATTCTATCCCTGCCTCGATGGCTTAAAAGGCTCTTACGTGGCATGGGACAACCATGTGTCATACATTTTTAGAATGAAACTAAACTTAAAAAAAAAGCAAACTTACTTGCTTCCGTAGCATTTCTCGAGCCACATCATGCCTTAGCCTGACTGAGCCCACTGTGCACTGATCGGTCACCGATGATGGCGAGACCTGCTTTTTTTCTGTCCCACAAGAAGAAGAAAGGATAAAAACCCTATTTAAAAAAATAAAAGGTTACAGTACAACAAATGAAAATGTGCACCACCACCCTACTGCTGCTTCTGCTGGGCGCAGCGTGCGAAAGCGTCCCCGTACCGTGGGTGAGGGAAGTGAGCTGCAAAGGAGGGAGGGAGGTGTTGATAGAAGTGGAGGCCGGGGATGTTTCTGTGGCAGGGGTGGTGGGGTTTACCTCACGTGTGTACCGGGTGGATGGAAAGGTGACCTTCCCAAGTGCTACAATCAGGATGCAAGCAGGGGAGCTGTGCAACCTGAGGGTGGTAAACAGGCTTGGTGGGGGACACTGCACTGAGAGCGGGAATGGATTCCACTGCCCCGACGTCACCTCCCTGCACACACACGGGCTGCACATCTCTCCTAACGATGACAACATTGACACGCACATCGAACCTGGAGAGGAGCACACCTACTCGTACACGGTCCCCGAGTACCACCTCATGGGGACACACTGGTACCATGCACACCACCACGGCAGCACCGCCCTGCAGGCACTTGGCGGCCTCGCTGGGATCCTTCTGATGGACCCCGACTCGTCCTTTGACCTCCCGAATGACCTGGCAGCCCTTTACCTCAGGCCAAGTGTCCCGCCTCTGATGCTGAACTACCTTGCCCTTGGGAACGGCAGTGTGAACGGCTTCTTTACGCACACCAGCCTGGTGGACCAGTACGACCCTGTGACGGTGCCTCTCAACCTGCAGTGGGAGGACGAGCAGTCCCTCCCGAACGATGGGACGGGGAACTTCTACACCGTCAACGGTGTGCTGTCGCCGGAGATCGGACTGGTGCAGGATGATGCAACACTCCTGCGCATGGTGCACGCAGGGGACAGCCATCACTTGTGTCTCGAGATCGACGATGACCTGGGGCTGTGCAACATGACGCTGCTCGCGAGGGACGGCGTCTTCCAACAAACACCGTACCTCCAGCTGTCGACAATTGTCTTGGTGCAGGGCACCCGTGCTGACGTGGCTGTGACGTGCTCCCTCCCTGACAACGTCGACGAGATGACCTTCAACCTCCGTGCGAACCCTAACCCGGCAGTGACCCCCAATGCAAGGTCCACCTTCTCCCAAGAGACCATCCTGCAGTTCACGGTTAAAAAGGGGACCCGAAACACCCCTGTCCCGACCTCCGAGGTGTCGTTCCCAAGCTACCTCACGTCGTTGATGGAGGAGGAGGATGTCCAGCTGGGGGGCGAGACGGGTGTGGACCAAATCATACTGGCAGGAGGGCGAGCGGGGCTAACTGTGAATGGTGTTCCGTGGCAAGGGTGGAACCACCAGGGGGAGAACAGGCACGTGGAGGTGTTCTGTTTGGATAAGGTGTACCAATACAAGCTCGGCGGCGCGGGGACCTCAAGGCACAACCCCGACGGCCCTGTCCTCTCCTCTCAAGGTTATCACCCGTACCACCAGCACATCAACCACTTCCAAGTGATTGACGGGGCCGACAACACAGGGGCCGTCATGAGGGACGGGGAGTGGCGTGATGTTGTCCCCTCCTGGGCTGGCGTCGGTGTGATGGTCAGGATGAAGCCTGTAAGGTACGAGGGTGAGGCCGTCCTGCACTGCCACCTTCTGCAACACGAAGACAACGGCATGATGTCCCTCATGAAGCTCATGCGTTGCAACGACACTGTGTGATGGGTCGTCTCTTGTCTTTCGTTTTTGTTCCTGTTTTTTTTTTTTTTTTTTTACCCCTTTTTTTTTTCTTCGTCGAATTTATTTTCCGAGAGAGAAAAAAAAAGAAGAAGAAGAAGAAAAAAAAAAAACAGAAACAAAACCGGCAATCTTCCTCTCTTTGTTTTCTATACCGAATTTCTACTAACTCCAATTCTTTGTGCTTTCAGTGCAGACTCCAAAAATCGTAACGATGATATGGTCGCGTTTTTTTTTTTTTTTTAACAAGCTCAGAGGTCTTAACCACATGGTGTTGGCAGACAGCTTTTGACAATACAAAAAAAAAAAAAAAATAGAGATTTTCTGCCAAACGGTTTAAAAGATTTTTGGAAAAAAAAAAAAAGAAACGCAGCCATATTTATAGAAAAGAAAAAAAAAGAAAAGGGAAAGGGAAAGAACACATATATATATATATTTATCTTCTCCCTTCCCTCCATAACGGCCAAACGTCTTTTTGTTTTTGTTTTTTTTTTTTCTGCCAATCAACCTCGCGTCTGTTGCCCGGTGGTTCTAAAATACCCCGAAAATAAAGGATCGCGTCCCCCCTTTTTTTTTTCTCTTTTTATCTTTTGGCTTTGCAAGGAGAACGGTCTGTGCCTCACGAGAGACCCGAGCCTCCAGCAAGGGTGCATCAAAGAGAGACCGCCGTCGTTCCTCTGTCCTTGAGTATTTTGTTTTTTTTTATTCTCAGGCGTCCTGCCACACACCGCAGGTACCCTTAATTGTCTCTTCCCCCCCCCCCCCCCCTTCCCTCTTTTGTTTCTCTTTCTAATTTCAAATAAAAAAAAAACTTCTTTTTTAAAAGGAAAATAAGAAGAATGTACCCCCCCCTAAAAAAAACAATTGCCTTTTCTTCTAACGACACGAATACAGTTGAGAAAGGCGCACGGAAAAAAAGAAGAAAAAGAACGATTTGTTAAAAAAACTCGTGGATAAAAGGAGCAAAACAAAAAGGGTAGACAGAACCAAAGCCGCCGTGCTGTGGACCTTGTCATCAACTGATGAGGAGGATGGACTCGTTAGGTCGGGTGTGCCATGGGCTGGGGGTACCACCTTGGATCCTCGTGCGTCTTGGTTTTCTTGCCAATACAACAATGAAAAGTTTACAGGGCCACTGAAGACCAAAGGAAAAAATGTCCGGAAAGGAAAATCATCCGCTTCCGGGCATTTTTCCTTCCGGTGATTTTTTTTTTTCCCTTTTTTTACAGTATTTTGTAAACGCACAGGGAAAAAAAAAAAAAAAAAAAGAAAATTGCTCTTTGGTTAGCATACAGAACTCTTTTCCCCTCCCCCTTACAAAAATATTTTTTATCAATACAAAAAAAAAATGATTCTCTTACGAAATACAACTGTGTGCCGAGCAAAAAAAAAAAGGAGGAAAAAAAAAAGAAGAAAACTACGAAGACTTGTTGTTTTAAAAGAATTGTTTTTTTTTTTTTTTTTTTTTTTTTTTTTTTCCCCACCAACTCCCCGCAAATGTTTTGAATAAAGTTGAGTAGCCCGTGGATGTTATCCAAAAGGCAGCAAACTCATTTTATTCCGGGTGACTGAACAATAATAAAAATGGAAAAGAAATGACAGAAAAGAAATTTTTTTTTATTCCTCTTTTTTTTTTTTTTTTTTTTTTTTTTTTTTTTTGTTCTGCGTCTCTTCACTCACTATTCCTCAATCTTAATTGTGATGTTTTCCCGTACAACTCAACAGAGCAAATCTTACTTTGGAACCTTTCCTTGTACAGTATTTTGTTCCCAGCCACACCTATCTCCTACGACTCTAACCCATTACCATTATGGGGCAGCAAGAAGACCTCAACAGAGAGACCGGCTGTCACCAGCTATATAGATCGCATTTGGCTTCCGGCAAAAGCAAAAGACCCCACATCACCCTGCTCGCTCCAATGTGTCGTTTGGCTAGTCGCCATGGCTTGGTGCCGATTGTGGTGATCGTATCTTCGTCACCTTGACGTAACCTCTTATACTTATACCTTTTATATTTATATTTATTTTTTAATTCACTGGACTCCAGAAGGATTACGACACGTGCTTAAAAAAAACTATTTTTTTTTTTGATTCCTCTCCTCGTTTTGTTTTATTGTTTTTCTTTTTTTCCGCTTGCAAACCCCCCCCCCCCCCCCCCTGCCAAAACAAAACATAAGGAAACACAAAAAGAAAACCCTCTTTTTTTGCACAAAGAAACATGTCAGGCTTGTTATTGAGTTCACTGGCAGCAGCCCTGCTTCTCGCAACGGGGACGGAAGGAGCTGGGAAGAACTACGTGGGCGGGTACCTCCTTGTGCAGGACGTGCAGCAGCTGAAGGTGCTTGCGAGCAAGGCTGGGAGCCTCCCTGTGAACAGGATGTGGCTGTCGTTCGTGTCGCCGACGATGCTGTACGTGAACGGGTCGCGGACCCTTGTCGGGACGGGGCTGAACCTGACGGCGGCGGCGGACGGTGGGTTCGCGGAGGTGGAGCAGTACGTGAAGCAGCTGGAGGCGGGCGGGGTGGAGACCTTCCTGTCGATGGGAGGGTGGAACTACAACTGCTACCCTTACCTGTACATGCGCTACTCGGTCGGAGGCTACGGGACGAGCACCCCGAACTACTGGAAGATCCAAGAGTTCGGAGGGGGCAGCTTGAGCGGCTGCACGAAGGGGAACCAGTACTGCTACGTGTGCGAGCCTCCCTCGCAGCACACCTCTCTCGACAAGTCCTTCTCCATCTTCCCTGAGCCCTCGCACTCTGCTTCTTGGAAGGCTGCGAAGGAGTACGTGGAGGCGGGAGCGAACGGGGCGGCGACACCCCAGTGGAACGAGAACATGATCCCCGGGCAGCAGTGGACGGACCCGAAGACAGGGATCTCGACCCTGGTTCCGGGGATGACGGCGTACCTGTCGGCAGGGAGGAACCCTTACGAGGACCTCGTGCACCTGGCGAAGGACCTGGGGTGCGCAGGGGTGGACGTCGACTACGAGGAGATGTGGCACGCCGACACCTTCAAGACGGGGACGGGGCCTTGGGACCTGCAGCAGACCGTGTACAAGTACGCGGCTATCCTGAAGAACGTGGAGGGGACGATGAGGAAGGTGGCGCCGAAGATGAAGCTGTCGACTGCGGCGGGAGCTGTGGGGGCGTGGGGAGGGAGCTGGTGGGGAGGGAACCTGAAGGGGTTGTGGTTGAAGGTGAACCAAGCCTACCCTGACCTGGTGAGCTTCATGGCGGGAGGCCCCAGCTCTGGAGGGGTGAACGTGATGACCTACGACCTGAGCTCGAACGAGCAGTACCACGAGTGCCCGCAGCCCGGGGTGTGCCAGCTGGACCAGCAGGTGGCCTTCTACATGAACACCTACAAGGAGGTTCCCATCGCCGCCTCTGTCGGCTACGAGATCGGGACCCCCGCCTACCCGGACCCCAAGCACGACCCCACCCACCAGCTTCCCCTCACCACCCAGATGATGGACAGCATCATCTCTCAGACCCAGTCCTCCCACGCGGGAGGGTTCTTCTGGGAGATGTACAAGCCTGCTGAGGCGGGACAGGCGACCCCGACCCAGCTTGCCCAAGCCCTCTGCAAGAAGCTCCTCCCGGGGAGCTCCAGGTGCAGTGGTGTCATCCCTCCTTGGAAGTAGAGAGAGTGTGAATAAGATGTGGGAAATAGATATATAGTTTTATTCTTTTCCTCCTTTCTTTCTTTTTTTTTTTTTTTTTCCCTTTCCCGTTTGGTGGGTGTTTGTATATCTTCCCCACAGCAGTGTGAGTTTTTCTTCTTCTTTTTTGTGGTAAAAATGTCTCGTGTCCACCCAATCTCCCTCCCTTCCCCACTGCTTCATTCCTGCTGCCATCTCTTCCCACACAACGCAAACAGCGTTGGCCGTCCATTTACCTGGCAGTTCATCAAAAGGGCCCCCCCTTTTTTTTTGTCTCCTTTTGTGTGCTTTATTTCTCTACTTTCAACCCTTTCCCCACTCCCAGTGCTTCTCAAAATTCAAGTGGTTAACAATGTTACAATGTCCCTTTTTTACTTTTTCCTTCCTCTCTCATGGGTACAAGCAAAGAAGGAACTGCAAAAACACCAACAGCGACACGAGTCACTGTTTTGTTGTTGTTCCTCTTCTTGTTTGCATCTTTTCCTTTCGTGAGGCTGTCTTCACGTAAACATCGTATTCCTTTTCTACTTTTGTTTTCTTTTTTTGATTTTATTTATTTACTGTAAAACGAAAAACTCCCGGACGGAAAAATGTATTTTTCTATGCACCAGTTTCCCATTGCATTCCTGGTCAAGACAAGTGATGACAACACTTTTATAATTTGGCAATTTGCGTGTGAAGTCCCTCAACAGGCCTCCTGATCACATTTATTTTCTTAGAAGACGAGACTGATATCCTTTGTGCAATAAAAGGGGGAAGAGACAGCCATCAATAAACAAAAATTACAAATCAAATCTCTATCTCTAACCCTCGACCGAATCTTTGGATGGGAGGCACCCTTTGTCACCGTGGTGCACAGCTCCCCGCTGATCGGCTCGTAAAGCAAGTCAACAGAGGGGTGGGGGAGTCAAACCCCCTTTCCCTTTGCTGCGGTACATATATTCTATCCCTGCCTCGATGCTTAAAAGGCTCTTACGTGGCATGGGACAACCATGTGTCATACATTTTTAGAATGAAACTAAACTTAAAAAAAAAGCAAACTTACTTGCTTCCGTAGCCTGACTGAGCCCACTGTGCAGTACTGTGATTGGTCGCCGATGATGGCGAGACCTGCTTTTTTCTGTCCCACAAGAAGAAGGGAAATAAAGCACTGCTTGGTTTCTCATCAGAGTTGATTGGTACTTTCCTGAGGCTATCCTCTTTGCGAGAAAACAATACAACTTTTTGCTCGGTCAAGACAGATGATGACGACACTTTTATAATTTGGCAATTTGCGTGTGAAGTCCCTCAACAGGCCTCCTGATCACATTATTTTTATTAGAAGACGAGACTGATATCCTTTGTGAGCAAGTGAAGAACGTACTCTGCCACCCAACAGGACCATGGGGTGCTTCCCTGTAGCACACACCATTAGGATTCGTTGGGAAGATGTGAAGGTACTGAAGGACACGACGAGTTACTTTGGCGGGAGAGTGCTGCCTGTGCAGTCCCTCGTCACGCCCTTGTCGCAGAGGTGCTGTGCTTGCAGGGGACACTTCGAGGGAATGGACTGATGGGTCAACAGACAAATGATGACAACACTTTTATAATTTGGCAATTTGCGTGTGAAGCCTCCTTGATCACATTTAATAAACGAAGACAAATCGAAAACTTTTTTTAAAACCCTCGACCGAATCTTTGGATGGGAGGCACCCTTTGTCACCGTGGTGCACAGCTCCCCGCTGATCGGCTCGTAAAGCAAGTCAACAGAGGGGTGGGGGAGTCAAACCCCCTTTCCCTTTGCTGCGGTACATATATTCTATCCCTGCCTCGATGGCTTAAAAGGCTCTTACGTGGCATGGGACAACCATGTGTCATACATTTTTTTTTCTTTTCCAAGTTTTTGGATTTTCTTTTGGGGGGTAGTAAAAAGTATCCCTCCCCCCCCCCCCCCCCCGCACAGTGAATGAATAAAAAACCCGTACACACGGTAGTACGTCATTCGAGAGGGAAATGGCCTATGTAGGCGGCCTTCGAAGAACGCAGCTAGTACGCACACGTACCTTAGTCTTTTCAAGATGAAACGATGGTGACTCTGGTGGATGCCGCGGCTCCGGTGTCACCATTTCCGACACTTCAGCTCCGTTTAACCTTTCCCGTCACAAGCCCTACTGATGCTCTTCCGACAGACGGATGCACTAACCACTCCAGTTCAGACAGAGACCACTACGTTCCCGTTCATACTTTCGGTGATTGTAGCGTAAGTAATCTGCTCTGCAGTGTTCTCGCTTTTCATGGCGGCGCTTGATGCGTTGATAGTTTGCTTCGCGTTTGATACCTGTTGGTATGTAAGACAGTCACATAACATCACAGCAGCCCACATGAGCGACGACCTGTACCTCTTCGAGGGAGTGTCCTGCCGACAAAGATTGACCTCCGATCCAACTCGACTACAACACTGAAAACCACAACAGCCTTCAATCAGTCCAACGAGATGGTCAGCATGGATGGAAAGAGCACTTATGAGGCTTTTACAAGCTCCGCAAAATTTGTCAGTTAAAACTATTCTTTTTCTTTGGCTAACCAAGGTAGCCTAATCCCGTGACAAGCTTGGCGAGTCACTTTTCTTGAGCACCAGGGTTCCTTCGGGGCATTCAGACGTTTCCAGCGTCACTTGTTTCTCAGCTTCAGAAAAGAAACAGAAATACCTAACCAAGGAGTGGACCGAAGGGTTCATGGTTCCAACCTGAATTAAATTGAATGCGACCACCCGTGTGCCACGGTTACCTTCTTGCTCGGATGGAAGTCGCACTTCACAGCCATTCATTGTCATTCTCGAAAAGTACCACAATGCTTCGCTCGCGGCAGCGTTGCGGATGAACAAGAACGGGAGCCACGAGAACAGTGCGGCAGTTCTGCTGAGCAAGGGAGCGGACCTTGCTGGGGTACCAAAGGAGCTTCACACAGCAGGTGTCGGGCTTCTTGCGTGTTCTTGCAAACGGGCTGTGTTCGACAAGGTGGTACAGGTGCTCGGCGACACGTTCTGGGGAGCGACCGAGGAAGAGGGACGGCGTAAAGGGCGGACAGTCCTTCATGCGGCGGCTGCAAAGAATCGGGCTGACCTTCTGAAGGATGTCCTCCTCTCTGGGAGTCTGGCGGCGGATACGGTGGATGCGTCTGGCAGCACTGCGTGCTCTGTCGCCGCTGAACACAACTGCGTGGACGCATTGCGCATCCTCATCATAGAAGGAAAGGTTGATGTGAACAAGGCCAACAACGAGAGTTCTACCCCGTGTTTCATAGCGGCTCAAAACGGGCACTCCGATGTATTGCGCATCCTCATCACGGAAGGAAAAGCTGATGTGAACAAGGCCAACAACGAGGGTTCTACCCCGTGTTTCATGGCGGCTCAAAACGGGCACGCCGATGTATTGCGCATCCTCATCACGGAAGGAAAAGCTGATGTGAACAAGGCCAAGGAGTATGATATTACCCCATGTAACACAGCGGCTCAGAATGGACATGCTGACGCATTACGCATCCTCATCATGGAAGGAAAAGCTGATGTCAACAAGAAAAGCTCCGGAGGTACTACCCCGTGTTACTTGGCGGCTCAGAATGGACACGCTGACACATTACGCGTCCTCATCACGGAAGGAAAGGCTGATGTCAACATGGCTGGAAATGACCCGTGTTGCATAGCGGCTGAGAAAGGCCATGCTGACGCATTACGCATCCTTATCACGGAAGGAAAAGCTGATGCGAACAAGGTCACCAACGGTACTACCCCGTGCTTCGCAGCGGCTGAATACGGGCACGCTGACGCATTACGCATCCTCATCACGGAAGGAAAGGTTGATGTGAATAAGGCCAAGGAGAAGAACGGGCATGCCAACCGGATAGGTGCTACCCCGTGTTACATGACGGCTAAGAGTGACCACTACGACGCATTACGCATCCTCATCACAGAAGGAAAGGCTGATGCCAACATGGCAGACAGCAACGGTACTACCCCGTGCTACATAGCGGCTCAGAATGGACATGCCAACGCATTGCGCTTCCTCATCACGGAAGGAAAGGTTGATGTGAACAAGGCCAACTGCAGAGGTTCTACCCCGTGTTACATAGCGGCTCAGAATGGACACGCCAACGCATTGCGCTTCCTCGTCACGGAAGGGAAAGCCGATGTCAACAAGGCTGACAACAATGGTTCTACCCCGTGTTGCATAGCTGCCGAGAAGGGAAACACCGACGCATTACACATCCTCGTCGCAGAAGGAAAAGCTGATGTGAAGAAGGCTCTCAGCGACGGTGACGTGACACAAAACAACAAAACAGAATAAGGCGTTGGGGGCACAACGGCGAGGCACGTGGTGCATCTTTTTCTACATGTAAGTATCTTCTGTCGGGATATAGATTTTTACCTCACTACAACCCGCGTACTTGCCCTCCGAACCCTAAATCTCTTATTTCACCCAGAAGGTAGATAAGTAGAGACAAGGGTCGTTCCAAGACAGGAACCTCCTTTATCTCATCTCTTATTTTCTTTTTTCTTTTGGGTTAATAAAGGAAGGATGTTTATTTTTTAAAACTTCGATCTGGGCGGAGATCGGGGCTCATTTTGTTGGAAAACTTTCCCATTTACCTTACCCTTTGCCCTTTGTTCATTTCCTCCCCCCCCCTCTCTCTCTCTCTCCCTCCTGTCTTTCCTTTCTTTTCAGGGATGGAACAGAAGGCCAGTTTTTGCATCAGAGAAAACCAAGAAGGGCCTTAAGAAACTGGGCAGAAAGTGGCAAGAAGAAAGAGAGGATACTTTGAGAAAGGCAACACAGTCAAAAAAGAAAGAAGGCCGAGGCCCCAGAAGGGAGAAAGGGGTAGATAAGTAGAGACAAGGGGGACGTTCCAAAACAGGAGCCTCCTTTATCTCATCTCTTTCTTTTGCTGACTAAAGAAGAAGAGAAAGAAAGAAGAAGTACATATTTTGAACATGAACTAAATGTAACCCAAAGAAGGGAGATACAGAGGGCCATGAAGAGGGGAATTCCCTTTTTATCCGTCCCTCGCGGTCTTCCCCCCGTGTTACATTTCTTCCTTCAAAATGCTCTTTTCTTTCTTTCATTCACGTGGCGTTGACTCTTGGCTGGTCTTTGTTAAAGCGGCCTTTAATTGTATAGTACCGGGCGGTTAACAATCTGACTTCTTTCCTCGACCCCATGTAATGTTTCTCGCCGGATGCCCCGTCTCACCACGACAAACAGCCACCTCAGGCACCAGACAGCAACGCAGAACAGTAACTGATTTGTGTGAATTTAATCTTGTCGAGTTTTTTTGAACCCGCTGCTGCAGTGGTTGTCACAGCTACGATGGTGAAGGAAGAAACCAGCTCTGAAGTGTCAGCGGTGGAATTGGCCATCGATTTCGAATGGACGACAGGCAAGTAATTAGGAGGTCTGCTGGAAGATAGGGCTCGCAAGATCAAAGCACTGATAAGGAAGCTGAACGCTTGCAGGGCACGGAAGAAGCCACGCCCCTTCCCATCGGATGAACAGAAGAGAGTGAAGTCCCTCATCGCAATAGGTGGGAAGACGGCTATGGGTTTCGTCAGGAGGCCCATCTTCGCCACCCTCTCCACGCACGAAAGCATGCTCTAGAAGGGGAGTATAAATAGATAGCCCCCCCAACCCACCCAAGGGCGGCTCCACGAGGGGGTTTGTCCTGCACTTTGAGTTTTTTTTTCTCTTCAGGTCTTCACATCTTGGGTGTGGAAATTTGCGCGTCCGGCGTTTGTTCCTTTTCCCTGCCTTCTTTCTTTCTCCCTCCCCACCACGCCATTCCCGATACTACAGACAAACTACCTTTTATAAGGATTTTTTTTTTCTTCCAACTCCCTGCGCTGGATTAGGCGATCCTGTCAAATACTGCAGGTTCCCTTCAGAAAAGGTTTTTTTTTTTCTTTTTTTTTTCTTTTATATATATATATATATATATATATATATATATATATATCAACGGCGCCAAACCAATCACCCCCCGCCCCCTTCTCATAGAAACAACAGATTATAAAAAAAAAGACGATGCTAAACTGTTGAACAAACAAAAAAAAACCCCCCCCGCAAAAAAAGAAATGGCATCAGGGACAACACAACCCATCATCATCATCATTTTACTTTTATCTTGGTGTTCGCCCACAAAAGGGGGTATCGAAGCAGAATGGCTGTTTGAAGGCGATTGGCAGGACAGGACAGGCAACGGGCACGCTCTGAACCCTTACAATGTCGGTTTCAAACCCGATGCGTGGGCAGGTGAACAGACGTTCACCCGTACAGGCTTTGCAGGGTGTGGCACGCTTGTGAATAGCAACGCCGACGAACTGATGATGAGGACTGAAACAACACTTTCGTTTTGGGTGAAACCAGACTACCAATGGGCAACCCAAACGCTGTTTTCATGGCAAGAGTCTGCGACTTACAAGCGTTTGCGTGTTGAGCTACAGGGCGCCAGTGCTGCGCTTGCGTACATCAACGTCTTCGGTGTGAAGCAAGTAAAAAAGACCTTCGACATAACAGAGCATCACTGGTCGTATATCGTACTGCACGTCGTCCCTTCCACCACAACACTTCTACTTGAAGTTAACGGAGTACGGCTGGGCAGCTACAACTACGACAGCTTTCAACCCCGTTTTTTCAATATCGGTTGCCACTACAATGGTTTGATAGTGGACAAGCCGATCGCCACCACGACGTACCTGTACGGCATGGCCCTGCGGACTGGTCCCTACCCTTGCTCCACGGGGTCTCTTTACAACAATCTGTGTTATTTTGTTTCTCCCGCTGCTGCGGTGTACGATGTGTCGGCTTGTGCTTCTGTGGAGCCTTTCGCGATGGTTGTCTCCATCCACTCCCCTTGGGACGATCTTTTCGTTAACGGTTTCAGTCCTGCCCAGCCCACTTGGTCTGGACTTGTCTCTGCGGCGTTCTCTCTGAACTACACGTGGGAGGACGCTACGCCGCTGGACTATACTACAGTGTGGTGCGGCGATGCGCAGCACCGAACTGCATACTGGAGCACTTCTGGCAGTGCTTGCGAAACCAATCCCATGCCGGGGAACTCCTCTACCATGTGCACAGTACTCGACCGCTCCCTGGGCCCTGGCCTCATCGATGTTGACTGCAGTGAGCTATACAGCCACATGTGCGCATTCAACCCTTTGACTACCTTGGCCCCTGATACACCTTTTCCGGACACAGCGGCGCCTCCTACGCCCTTTCCTGATACAGGTGCTCCAGCGACACCTTTTCCAGATACGGCAGCGCCAGCTACGCCGTTCCCGGATACTGTGGCACCTTTTACTCCTCTTCCTGAGACGGGTGCTCCTCCCACTATCGCGCCAGATACATCAGCACCAATTACACCTGCCCCTGACACCTCAGCTCCTGCTACCCCTGCCCCTGATACCTCAGCACCTGCCACTCCAGCCCCTGACACCTCAGCCCCTGCTACACCTGCCCCTGACACTTCAGCCCCTACCACCCCTGCCCCTGACACTTCAGCACCTGCTACTCCCGCCCCGGATACGTCAGCTCCTGTTACTCCTGCCCCTGACACCTCAGCTCCTGACACTTCAGCTCCCACCACACCTGCCCCCAGCACCCCGGCCCCCGCTACACCCTTTCCCGATACTCTTGCACCTGACACTCCTGCACCGATCTCTCGTGCTCCACCCACCCCATTCCCTGACACGAATGCACCTGATACCCCTGCACCTGCCACACCTTCGCCGCCCACCCCGTTCCCCGACACCGTTTCACCCTCCACACCCTCCCCTGACACCCTGACACCTACGGCACTTCCATCACCTGCCCCCGACACACTGGCACCGACAGCAGCTCCCACACTGCCTCCCAGCACTGCTGTCCCGACAGCTGTTCCCACTGATGCCCCCGATACCTCTGCCCCCACAACATCTTCCCCGCCAACTCCGTTCCCCGACACAAGCGCTCCTTCCACACCCTTTCCTGACACAGTGGCACCCACTGCCACTCCCACAGCTTCACCAACATCCGCCCCAGACACAACACCCCCAACAACACTCACGCCTACTTCTGTTCCATCCACCTTCTCCCCAAGCACAGCAGTTCCCACAACGACACCCACCTCCCTCCCAACAGCGGCCCCTGACACCTTCCCACCGACGGCAGTTCCCACCTCTGCCCCAACAACGTCAGCGCCATCAACACTGGCCCCTTCGACAGCAGTACCAGGGACCTTCTCACCACTGACACAGCAGCCAGTGACGGCTGTCCCCACAACGGTACCGGTCACCTCTCCTCCGACACAAGCACCGAAGGAGGAAGCTGTTCTCACCCCTCCGACACCTACCCCTGGGAAGGTGATTCCTGCATCTGAGAAGAAGGCGACGGAAAGTGCAACTTCAGCAGCTGCGGCAGTGAACCCTGGTGGTGCGAAACTTGCTGCTGTGATTGGAATGAACTGCGAGGTTGAGGACATCGACCTTGGGGGTGGGGAGCCTCTGGATTGGGAGTTCCACCCCCTTGGGATTGGGATCGGGGACCACGCGCAGAAGTACTTCTTGGGGGCTGTTGTCTCCAACCTCGGGATTGTGGTGGTCTTCTTTGCAGTGAACTATGCGATAGCATGGGTGCAGGTGGCGTACTTCAAAGTTCCTCTGTCAACGGCAATCTTCTACGTCAGGGCACCTGGTCTGGTCTACATCCCAATGATTTGGCTTCTCACAGGGACGAGCATGGCGGCCTCGAACCTCACCTTCTTCCCCTCTCGGGCACCCGCCTGGGTTGCTGTTGTTGGGGTTGTCTTTCTCACCCTCTGCTTGTCCCTCCCTGTCGTCATGTGGATGACGTTGCTGCGGAGGGGCAAGTTCAAGGCAACAACTGTTCCCGACCCGAAGATCAATGAGGATGCAGCAGAGATCGTGAAGGGGTTCGGGGCATTAGAGGGTGACAGGATTGAGACAGGGAAGGCAGAAGTAGCGACAGTGTACACTGGGTGGAAGCGCACTGCTTACATCCTTGTCTATGGGTCAGAAGTGTGGGTTCGGAAGGACGGGGCACCCGACTACTTTGTGGAGCAGTACGGGCTCTTCTTCGAGCAGTACAAGCACAGCTTCCACTGGTTCTCCATTGTGGAGATGGTGCAGATGCTGACCTTGGCCTTGTCCTCTGCTTGGAAGCCTCACAACCATGGGATGTGCATGTTCAGGAACGTCTTGATCACCCTTGTTCTGTTCTTCTTCTTCCTGGCGATTGTGACCCTCCGCCCTTACAACTCGACACTTGACATGATAACAGCGACTGTGATGAGCGGGCTGATGTTCGTGGCTGTCCTGCTGATGGCGATAGCAATTGGGGTGGGTGGGAATGCGATGATGATGAAGTGGGCGGCGTACCTACTGTTCTTCACGGCACTGTTGATGATGTTCAAAGGAGTATACGACCTGATCCTGTACGCCCTTGACGTGAAGATAGGAAGGCGCTGGGATGCTGTTCGGGCAGCGAGGGCGGGGAATGTGGAGAAGTGGAAAGGGAAGAAGCTGGACTTCGATGAAAGCGCGCTGGAAATGTCGTTACTAGCGTCAAGCGAGGCATCTTGGAGCATGGATGAGGGCCTTGTACCTGTCTTAGGAACAGCAGTACCGATAGTACCAAGTGCTCCTAGTAGAGTACGAGTACCTAGGGCAGCAACTTACCATTCTGTGTTCTCAAGCAGCCAGAGACAAACCAAGCCGATCGGCAAGATGCACGATTCTGACCTTAATCTTTCAGCACTGAAAACTTTAATCGACAGACCTGTGTATGAAAAGGTGGAAAAGGACGGGTTGGATCAGAGCACCTCGTCCTTCAGACCCCCAGTGCGAAGGACAAGAAGCAACTCCCCACAGAAATGGGCTGCAAGAAATTCTGCCACTGTTAACTCTACAACGTCGATCGGCAGCAGATTTGTGTCGATTTAAGACAATTTTTCATCCCCTCCCTCCCTCCCTCCCTCCCTCCCTCCCTCCCTCCCTCCCCTTTTTTTTTTCCTATCATCTCAGGTTTGCGTTTTTTCCGTTCTTGCATCCCGGGGAAGCCGCCGAAGACTTGGCTCTCGGTAGCAACATAAGCAGGTAAAAAAAAGTTTACGAACAACTTTACTGCCACGCTTTCCTTATTCCCTTTCCGAACCATATTCTCTCCCCCCCCCCCCCCCCCCCCTCGTTCTTTTTCAATGTGGTCAGGGCGAGACGGGGGAGGACCTCCTTATCGCCTCACCTACTTCTTTCCTTTTCCTCTTTTTCTTATCCTTATTATGGAAGACAACTATTTCCTTCATAAAAAAAAGGCTTTGTTCTTTTAATCCTTACTAAAGGCTTGAAGCGAATTTTTGTTTTGATTGCACAGACTTTAACTGTCTTTTTATACAAAGCTTTTATACACTGTGCTTTTCGACAATAACGCATTTAAACAAGTCATCGTTGCCCCCCCCCCCCCCCCCCCCCCCCAAAGGCTATGTTGGCAAGAAACGGGAAAATCTTTCGTATCCGTTTCCGTTTCCTTATTTTCAAAAAAAAAAAGCTTGGAAACGCGTTTCCTTACCAACATGATCCTAGGGGAGTCATGTGGTCGATAAAGTCACCTTTTTTTCAGTTTTTTTGCTAAAAAATGTGTCGAACAGCCTATAAAAGGTGAAAAACGGGATTCTGGGTAGTAAAAATACATGGCAAAACTGGAAAAAAAGTGACTTATCGACGTTTTTAAAGTTAATATGACCCCCCCACCCCCGCCCCCAAATTTCTTTGCGTGTTCTTTTTTTATAATCCTTTTTCCTTGTTCCAAAAAAAAAAAAAAATTCCGAGTAAAGTAGTGAAATATTTTTTGTGTGGGTGTCTTTTCAAAACGACTCAAAAAAAAAACAAAAAGGTCACGCACTCAGGTGAACCTCAGCTTTTTCTCTTTACCAGGAGCGGTCCAGGGTACAATCGATATGCCCCGTGTGTGCGCCCTTTAAAGTTTGAAACAGGTAGCGATATCTCAATGCCTCCAATCATTATTATTACCTGGCGTAACTCCTTTGTTGGTTCCAGCTATCCTGAAGGAAACTTCGGAGTGCTAGTGTAGCTGCGCGGCATTTCAGTGCTTTTCATCTTTTTATTTAATGTCGATTTCTCCAGCAAACCCTACCATTGTAGCATGGCGCATACTGGACGTCCCCGCACCATTTCCCGAGTGCCATCAAGGCAGCGGTTACGGGGCGGTGGCACACAATGGTATCCTAGACCCATATATTGCACAGCAGCTACCAGAGGAGGGGCTCTGTAAACCAGTTCCCCCCCCCCTTTTTTTTTCTTCTCGTTCTCATACGAAGCCGGAAAATTGCAGAGGGGACTTCAATAATTCAAAAAAGATTTTTTTGTACCTAACAAATGGCGAAAACTCTGCACAATTAAAGGCTAGCGCACCTAGTCCCAACTTGTCTGAATAAAGAACACCAGTTCTTTAGACAGATGAGTTGGTTTTACCAGATATATCTTTTTTTGGTGGTGGGGATAACATGGAAATATAAGAAGTACATCAGATGTGTTGTTCGCTGTTGACCTCCTCGTCGGTCATCACCGGTAGCGCCCGAGTGGAAGAACGTATCGCAGATGCTCAGGGTGACGAACAGGCAGCAAACTGCACGAGCGCAGAATCTTGGATACCCGGGACGCCCCGGCTAGGGTTGAGCACACCGCATGCATTAAGGACACGACGCGGAACGCAGAAGAAGCTACTGCTCGGCCGAGGAGCGCCCCCTGTAATCAAGTAGGTATTTCGTGCTTCGTTGCACGCTTAACGCCACCTAGTGTTGCAATCAAAGCCCCATTTTTTTTTTTTTTTTTTTTCATTACGTGTGTGTGCTGTGTTTTTTTTTTTTTTTTTTTTTTTTTTTTTTTTTTTTTTTTTTTCCTTCACACTTCCTATCTTTTCATGAAGGAAAAAAGAAAAAAAGAGAGGAAAAAAAAAAGAAGAAGAGAAAAAAAAACACGATTCGTTTTTGCCCTCGTTCTTCGTTCTTATGGGGATGAAACAAAATCGAAATGCTTAGCACCTTTTGGGTTTATTCTCCCTTTCCCTAAAAATAAAATTGTTTCTCTCCTCCCCCTCTTGACGCGGAATGCAGATCGGCCGAGGTGCGCCCCCCCCTGTAATCAAGTAGACAGTGCTTGTATAGGGCAGGCACCACCAACGGCCTCCTTTATCTCTTTATTTGTATTTTCTTTGGTGGAGTCGCTGCTAGCTCACCTCTCCCCCCCGCTTTTTTTATATGAGGTTGATTACCGTTCCAAGTATTTGTAATTTGTTGGGGTCATCACATGCTACATGGAGGGGGGGAAAAGGGGAGAAACCTAAAACAGGAAGGGGGAAAGAAATGATACACTCCCATGGAGGAGGGGTCCTCTGTGTATTGCATTGTATCATTGCAGCGGCAGTAGGGATTAGCCTCAAAGGGGAGTGGTTTGCGGACGGAACAGGCAGCGACATCAGTGGCAATGGCAATGACATGACTGTCATGTCAGGTCACGGCACCGCCACTGACCCTTGGACAGGTGAGACTGCAAGTGCATATGACGGGTCACCCCAGTCGTGCTCTTATGTTAGAAGCACAGGGGGCTCATTTTCATTTACTGCAGTTACGGTCATCAGCATATGGCTTCGAGCCCAAGCAACAATAACCCCTCAAACTATACTGGCCTGGTCAGGAACCGGTGGCAAACGTCTTGGACTGGCCTTCTTCATGGGTGCAAGTGGAAACACAAACGTGGCCGTATTCCAGCAGACCATAGGTGGCAACGTGAACCAGAACAGCTATGTGTTAAACGACGTTGGGTCCACGCAGTGGAACCACTACACCCTTCGCCTCGAAGTGAACGAAATGACAATATGGTTCAACGGTGATATGAAAAAGGACGACATTGCCGTAACCAGCTTCACGCCCAGAGGGTTCAGCGTAGGGTGTGCATACGACTACGTTGCCGACACAGTTGACACCAACCATATGAGCGCCGGGTCTTACTTTTACGATGTCGCCTACTACGAGGGGGCCTACCCCTGCACAGGGCAGAAAGACTTTTTTTATGATGGGAAGTGCCACTGGTTTGAGACCGCTGGCCCCTTCGACTCCAACATCTGCTCCCCCAAGGGCAACCTTGTCAGCGTCCACTCCATCTGGGACGACCTCATCTACAGCAGGTGCCGCGTTGATGCCCACTACTGGATCGGCCTTTCCTCCCCGAGCATTCGTCACAATAAGTCACACTACAATTGGGAATGGGCCGATGGGACAACCATGGACTACCCTCTTGTCTGGTGCGGTGACGTGAACCACCAATCGACCGATTGGGAGGATGGTAAAACTACCTGCGACTCGAACGAGCAGCCGGACTCCCTTCATGACCTTTGCTCCAGGTACGATTACAGCAAAGGGCCAGGTTTGCTGGACAAAAACTGCAGTGAGTCAAGACGGCATCTCTGTTACACCTGGGTGCTCCCCCAAACAGTTGCACCTGACACATTGGCTCCTCCCACTATCGCGCCAGATACATCAGCACCAAGTACACCTGCTCCTAACACCTCAGCACCTGCTACACCTGCCCCTGACACCTCAGCCCCTACCACCCCTGCCCCTGACACTTCAGCTCCTGCTACCCCTGCCCCTGACACCTCAGCCCCTACCACCCCTGCCCCTGATACCTCAGCACCTGCCACTCCAGCCCCTGACACCTCAGCCCCTGCTACACCTGCCCCTGACACTTCAGCCCCTACCACCCCTGCCCCTGACACTTCAGCACCTGCTACTCCCGCCCCGGATACGTCAGCTCCTGTTACTCCTGCCCCTGACACCTCAGCTCCTGACACTTCAGCTCCCACCACACCTGCCCCCAGCACCCCGGCCCCCGCTACACCCTTTCCCGATACTCTTGCACCTGACACTCCTGCACCGATCTCTCGTGCTCCACCCACCCCATTCCCTGACACGAATGCACCTGATACCCCTGCACCTGCCACACCTTCGCCGCCCACCCCGTTCCCCGACACCGTTTCACCCTCCACACCCTCCCCTGACACCCTGACACCTACGGCACTTCCATCACCTGCCCCCGACACACTGGCACCGACAGCAGCTCCCACACTGCCTCCCAGCACTGCTGTCCCGACAGCTGTTCCCACTGATGCCCCCGATACCTCTGCCCCCACAACATCTTCCCCGCCAACTCCGTTCCCCGACACAAGCGCTCCTTCCACACCCTTTCCTGACACAGTGGCACCCACTGCCACTCCCACAGCTTCACCAACATCCGCCCCAGACACAACACCCCCAACAACACTCACGCCTACTTCTGTTCCATCCACCTTCTCCCCAAGCACAGCAGTTCCCACAACGACACCCACCTCCCTCCCAACAGCGGCCCCTGACACCTTCCCACCGACGGCAGTTCCCACCTCTGCCCCAACAACGTCAGCGCCATCAACACTGGCCCCTTCGACAGCAGTACCAGGGACCTTCTCACCACTGACACAGCAGCCAGTGACGGCTGTCCCCACAACGGTACCGGTCACCTCTCCTCCGACACAAGCACCGAAGGAGGAAGCTGTTCTCACCCCTCCGACACCTACCCCTGGGAAGGTGATTCCTGCATCTGAGAAGAAGGCGACGGAAAGTGCAACTTCAGCAGCTGCGGCAGTGAACCCTGGTGGTGCGAAACTTGCTGCTGTGATTGGAATGAACTGCGAGGTTGAGGACATCGACCTTGGGGGTGGGGAGCCTCTGGATTGGGAGTTCCACCCCCTTGGGATTGGGATCGGGGACCACGCGCAGAAGTACTTCTTGGGGGCTGTTGTCTCCAACCTCGGGATTGTGGTGGTCTTCTTTGCAGTGAACTATGCGATAGCATGGGTGCAGGTGGCGTTCTTGCAGGTTCCTCTGTCAACGGCAATCTTCTACGTCAGGGCACCTGGTCTGGGCTACATCCCAATGATTTGGCTGCTGATGGGGACCAGCATTGCGGCCTCGAACCTCACCTTCTTCCCCTCTCGGGCACCCGCCTGGGTTGCTGTTGTTGGGGTTGTCTTTCTCACCCTCTGCTTGTCCCTCCCTGTCGTCATGTGGATGACGTTGCTGCGGAGGGGCAAGTTCAAGGCAACAACTGTTCCCGACCCGAAGATCAATAAGGAGGCGGCAGAGATCGTGAAGGGGTTCGGGACTAAAGAGGGCGACGGGATTGAGACAGGGAAGGCAGAAGTAGCGACAGTGTACACTGGGTGGAAGCGCACTGCTTACATCCTTGTCTATGGGTCAGAGGTGTGGGTTCGGAAGGACGGGGCACCCGACTACTTTGTGGAGCAGTACGGGCTCTTCTTCGAGCAGTACAGGCACCACTTCCACTGGTTCTCCATTGTGGAGATGGTGCAGATGCTGGCCTTGGCCTTGTCCTCTGCTTGGAAGCCTCACAACCATGGGATGTGCATGTTCAGGAACATTTTGATTACAATATTGCTGTTCTTCTTCTTCCTGGCGATTGTGACCCTCCGCCCTTACAACTCGACACTTGACATGATAACAGCGACTGTGATGAGCGGGCTGATGTTCGTGGCTGTCCTGCTGATGGCGATAGCAATTGGGGTGGGTGGGAATGCGATGATGATGAAGTGGGCGGCGTACCTACTGTTCTTCACGGCACTGTTGATGATGTTCAAAGGAGTATACGACCTGATCCTGTACTGCCTTGACGTGAAGATAGGAAGGCGCTGGGATGCTGTTCGGGCAGCGAGGGCGGGGAATGTGGAGAAGTGGAAAGGGAGGATGGAAGGAAACGAAAGGGTGTTAGAGATGTCACTGGTGGCAAGCGAGGCATCTTGGAGTGTGGACGAGGAGGCGTCACTCCGTGCCATGACGGGACCACGGGCTGCAACGCACAACTCGATCTATTCAAAGGACTGGAACAACAGCGGGAAAATGAGAAGAGTAGGATCGGACCTTGATTTCTCAGCTTTGCAAACCCTTATATCGAGGCCAGTGTACAAGAAAGCAGATCCCCTGTTGCTGACAGGTTCAAAAAAGTCTAGTTTACGTTCGACCACCACCCCCCCGTCAAGCCGAAAAAACCTTGCGAAGATTGTAGCCATTTAAGTGGTTCCCCCCCCAAAAAAAATATTATGAACTTTTTTTTTTTCCTAAATTTATATCTCGATCGATTGTGGATTCCCCCCCTCTGGACAGCGGTGATAAAGAAAAGGAATATCTATGGGGCAGGGGTAAAGAATTTGAATGAGCCCCGCTACGTGTCAGCTAGCTGATTGACCCAAATAAAAAGAAAGCACTGTTTTTATTATACGTGCGCACACCCCTTATTTTTTTCCCCCTCTTCCTATTCACCTGTGTGCAGCGAGTGCTTAGAACTTGTAGTCATGCATGTTTGACCGCTATGGCTCGAGTCCTACGAGGGCGGTTTCTCTCTCTCTCTCTCTCTCTCTCCTCCTCTCCCCAACTAAGAGAACCTTCGTTGTTGTCAAAGCCCGTACACCCTACCCTACGTTTCGCGATAAGTAGTTACTACTTATCTTCTTCTGGGGGGGAGGGGAGTTTTTTTTTTTTTTTTTAAAACTATCTCCTACTTTTTTTTTGTTTCCTTTTCTTGCTCGCAGCATCTCTCAAGTTGGGAAAGGAAAAAAAAAGAGGAGAAGAAGAAAAAAAAAAAAAAGAAAAGTTATTGTTGTGTTCAATTTTTTTGACCAGTGACGATAACATTTATGGTTGAAGGCACAGCTTCACCCCCACCCCTCCATCCCCACCTGCGTTTTTTATTTTTGCTCTTCTCAATTTTTCGTTCCACTCACACAAAATCCCAATTTCTTCGGTCTTCGGTGTATGCCGTTGACCCCCTGGGATGCCTCGTTACATGGCACGAGGCGTGAGCCTCATAGAACGGTTCCGCCCTACTTTGGGCGGTGACACTTCTTTTGCCAAATTTGATATCTTCGGTGACAGGGTAAAATTGATTAACAGTAAACTAAAACCACCTCTTATTCACGTTAAAAGAATTGTATGGCATAAAATAATTGTTGTGAATAAATGCACTTTTTTTTTTTTCTCGTCTTGTTTTCTCGTTTACCAGTTCACCTATCATGATGGGCTGATTCACCTTCCCGTAGTGTGTGAACTCTCTGCTACTTGATTTCTTTTTTTTTCTTTCTTCTTTCTTTTCTGTTTTGGTTTTTCTATACTGTGTTATGTTGTGACTGTAGAGTCCTTGTGGTGCTTCTCACATCATCGTCTTTCCTTCAAAACCATTCGTCAGGGAAACAAAAAAAAATACGAGGAGGAAGGTGTTTAAAGTGAGGGGGGGGTTTTTTTTTTGTTCTCTTCCCCTCCCTCGCTTTTTTAATATTTTTTTTTTATTTTTAAATTTCGCTGGTGATCTTCTCAACCTGGCGATATTTCTTCGAAAAAAAAAAACAAAAAAAAAAAGTGAGGGGGTGGGAGCACACCCACGTTTTAAACAGCGTCAGGGTTAGCCCCCCCCTCCCCCCCCCCCCCCCCCTATGCTATCTTGGTGTTCACCAAAGGAAATATATGTGAAAGAAAATCCCTTTTTTTTTTTTGGAAACCCACCCCTCTCAGGAAAATCTTCCCCCCTAAATGCAAAAAAAATGGGGAGCATATATATATAAACTAGCTATCATGTTTTTCGCAGTGGCAAACATTAGCCTGACACAAGGCAGTGTGGTGGCGAAGTGGCTTTACAGCGGAACCTTCAAGGATAGCAGTGGCAACAGGCATGACTTGAGCTGGTCAGGTCTCAGGTTCATGTCAGACCCTATAGGTGTTCGTGTGGTGGAGAGTACGGGTTTTGGTGGCGCATGCATGTTTCCGGTTAACAGCCACAGAACAGAATTGCTGTTGAGGGATGAAACAATATTATCATTCTGGGTCCGTCCTGGTTACAGCTCAAATGAACAAACCATCTTTTCCTGGGTAGATGATAACAACGGGGTCGGTGACAGCAGCAATGTTCTCGAACTTTTCTCAGCTGGCAACACAATTTCACTCCGAAGCAGTTCGAAAGCCAGCGTAGTTGTCACTCGAAGCGCAGAGTGGTCTTACTTCGTGTTCTCCGTGGACCCCAAAACAAGAACCGTTATTTATGAAGTTAATGGCAACCGAGTGGGAACCTACTCCTACGGCCGAGCGTTTCGTGCTGCTATGTTTTCCTTGGGTTGCAGAAGACTAAAACTTCAATATAATTGGCGCAATGAAAACTCCATTAGTTCCACCACTTTCTACGGGGTGACCATGCAAACGGGGCCTTATCCTTGCGTCCGGAGTGCTCTCTATGAAGGCATGTGCCATTTCGTGACTGGGACCCTCGAGCAATACAACCCTGCCGTGTGTTCCGCCACCCACCCCACTGCATCCCCCTCTTCGGTCCACTCCGGTCTCGACGATACCTTTTTTATCCACAGAACATCCGGGACCTCTGTCTGGGGGGGCTTGGTGAGCTCCATGTCCCAACCCTTTGCGTGGGAGGACGGGTCCTTGCTCGACTACGGCACCGTGTGGTGTGGTGACGGCAAGCATCGTAGTGCAGACTGGCCAAGCTCGGGGAACGATTGCCAGGCATCCCCCAGGCCTGTTTCTTCATCAGGATTCATGTGCGCCCTTTACCACTACGCTAGAGGGCCCGGCCTCATTGATGCGGATTGTTCCGAGGCCCACGTCCACATGTGCTCTTTCGATCCTTCAGCTAAACTTGCACCCCCGACCCCAGTACCACCCACTCCATTCCCTGACACTAATGCGCCAGCCACCGGTGCTCCGGCCACTCCATTCCCGAACACTGCCGCTCCTGCAACACCCTTTCCCGATACTGTTGTGCCCACAACTCCTGTTCCTGATACGAGTGTCCCTGCGACCCCGTTCCCTGACACTGCCGCACCACCAACGAATGCTCCTGACACCAGCGCTCCTGTGACTCCGTTTCCAGACACTGTCGCACCACCGACCAAGGCACCTGATACCACTGCACCTGATACCACTGCACCTGACACCACTGCACCTGATACCACTGCACCTGATACGAATGCTCCCAATACGAGTGCCCCTGCAACACCCTTCCCTGATACAGCAGCACCACAGACTCCCTTCCCAGTAACCACAGCCCCTGTAACACCTTTCCCTGATACTAATGCACCTCTTACTGCAGCACCACCGACGCCCTTCCCTGACACAGCGGCTCCCGCAACACCTTTCCCTGATACAACAGCACCACAGACACCCATCCCTGATACTAGTGCTCCAGCAACCCCATTTCCTGGAACAGTATCACCTCCCACACCAGCTCCCGACACATTGCCACCTGCAACACTTGTACCTGGGACCACTGCTGCACCCCCAACACCCTTCCCTGACACCGCCATCCCAACAGATGCTCCAACAACTCCTTTCCCTGACACAGCAGCACCACAGACTCCCTTCCCGGCAACCACAGCCCCTGCAACACCCTTCCCGGACACCAATGCGCCTCTTACGGCAGCACCACAGACTCCCTTCCCAGCAACAGTAGCCCCTGCAACACCCTTCCCTGACACCAATGCACCTCTTACTTCAGCACCACCGACTCCCTTCCCTGACACAGCGGCCCCCGCAACTCCCTTTCCAGACACCAATGCACCTCTTACTGCGGCACCAGTAACGGCAGCCCCCGCAACACCCTTCCCCGACACCAATGCACCTCCGACCACGGCACCTCTCACCCCCTTCCCTGATACGAGTTCTCCTGCAACAACAGCACCAACAACACCTTTTCCCTACACAGTGGTACCTCTTACTGTGGCACCCGATACGAAGGCACCCTACACCTCGGCTCCTGCGACTCCCTTTCCGAAGACGGCAGTGCCAGCCACCTTCCCACCTGTCACCTCTGCCCCTGCAACACCCTTTCCTGACACCCAGGCCCCTTCGACAGCAGTACCAGGGACCTTCTCACCACTGACACAGCAGCCAGTGACGGCAGTCCCCACAACGGTACCGGCCGCCTCTCCTCCGACACAGGCACCGAAGGAGGAAGCTGTTCTCACCCCTCCGACACCTACCCCTGGGAAGGTGATCCCTGCATCTGCGAAAAAAACAACCAAAGATGCAACTTCAGCAGCCACGGCAGTGAACCCTGGTGGTGCGAAACTTGCTGCTGTGATTGGGATGGACTGCGAGGTTGAGGACATCGACCTTGGGGGTGGGGAGCCTCTGGATTGGGAGTTCCACCCCCTTGGCTTCGGGATCGGGGACCACAAACAAAAGTACTTCTTGGGGGCTGTTGTCTCCAACCTTGGGATTGTGGTGGTCTTCTTTGCACTGAACTACGTGATAGCATGGGCACAGGTGGCATGGCTGAGTGTACCTTGGGAAACGGCAATCTTCTACGTCAGGGCACCTGGTCTGGTCTACATCCCGATGGTGTGGCTTCTCACAGGGACTTCAATTGCGGCCTCGAACCTTGCCTTCTTCCCCTCTCGGGCACCCGCCTGGGTTGCTGTTGTTGGGATTGTCGTGCTCGCACTATGTATCTCCCTTCCTTTTCTCATGTGGTTCCTGCTCCTGCGGATGGACAAGTTCAAGGCAACAACTGCTCCCGACCCGAAGATCAATGAGGATGCAGCAGAGGTTGTGAATGGGTTCGGAACAAAGGGGGGCGATATTGAGATGGGGAAAGAAGAAGTAGGGACAGTGTACACTGGGTGGAAGCGAAGAGTTTACATCCTTGTCTTCGGATCAGAGGTGTGGGTTCGGAAGGACGGGGCACCCGACTACTTTGTGGAGCAGTACGGGCTCTTCTTCGAGCAGTACAGATACAACTACCACTGGTTCTCCCTTGTGGAGATGACCCAGATCCTCGCCCTGTCCCTGTCCTCTGCTTGGAAGCCTCACAACCATGGGATGTGCATGTTCAGGAACGTCTTGATCACCCTTGTTCTGTTCTTCTTCTTCCTGGCGATTGTGACCCTCCGCCCTTACAACTCGACACTTGACATGGTGACGGGGACGATACTGAGCGGGCTGATGTTCGTGGCTGTCCTGCTGATGGCGATAGCGATCGGGGTGGGTGGGAGTGCAGTGATGATGAAGTGGGCGGCGTACCTCCTCCTTGCCACAGCACTGATCATGATGTTCAAAGGAGTATACGACCTGATCCTGTACTGCCTTGACGTGAAGATAGGAAGGCGCTGGGATGCTGTTCGGGCAGCGAGGGCAGGGAATGTTGATGTGTGGAAAGGTCAACAGCTGGCTTTACCTGAACATCATGAGATGAGCGAGACCTCTTGGAGTGCTGTGGGTGTGCTGCATGAGACGGAAAAGGCAGAGACGGAGGCTTCCTCAGATCCCAGCGAACGCGCAGGAACAGTAGTGCTGTCATACGGGCTGAGAGTGCACTCCGGTATGAAGTCACGTAGTTCTGAGATTGACATGCAACCTTTGCTGAGCCTACTAGACAGGCCTTATAACGAGGACCCTGTGAAATCAGGCGCACAGCCTCTCCTGGGCACAAATAAATTCAGAAGAACTAGGCGAAGCCGAACGTGCTCGCCAGCGAATAGAAGAAGAGTCACAAATGTCTTAAAATTATGAATTGAATTTTACTAAGAATCCCTCCCTTCCCCAATACTACCTTGTGGGGCCGTACAAGTGTTCCTTTCTTTTTTTTTTTTTTTTTTTTTTTTTTTTTTGGAAAAAAAAAAAGTTTTGCCAAAGCTTTTATTGAGCTACTTAAACTTTTTTTTTTGTTTTTACTATACTTTTTTTTTTGTTTATCTTCTCCCTCTCTCAGATCTTGCGGAATGTAAGAGAAAAAAAAAAGGGAGACAAAAAAAGGAATGCAGGAAATTGATTCCATATATTCCCTCTTTTTTTTCTTTTTTTTTTTTCCTATTAGAAAGTTGATGAACGGTGAAATACCCTTGCGCCAATTTATCGACTTTCTTTTTTCTTTTTTTCTTTTTCTTTTTTTTTTTTGGGTGAAAGGCCTCCTTGCCATGAGGCATCTGTGGCAGGTGTATCAGTCCTCAGCTCCAACTTCCTTCGTCAGGAAGGTGATACATTTTCTTCTTTTTTTTTTTTTTGTTTACATAGCATATACGTTATACTAATAGGGTATTTCAATCAGTTCGGGAATTTATAGCTATTTACTGCCAACAAGTAATGACTTTACCGTTACCTCGAGGTTCCGCATTTTACCGTCGAGGGCCCGCAGGGCCCGAGATGGTAAAATGCGGAACCGAGAGGTCGGTAAAGCATTACTTGGCGGTAGGTAAGTGGTTTTATTTCACGACACTCTGAAATTACTTCACCACGAGGGGCACAACAGGGTGACAAGGGGTACAACAAGAGAGGGGTTACAAAGGTTACAATACAAGTTGTTTTTCCTCCTTTTGTTGACTTAGAGCTGCCGCTGTCGCTGGCATTGCCACTGTCACCATCTCTAATCAGGCCTTCCCATACCTAGCGCGGCCGCTGGCTCCTTTTTTTCTGCTGCTTCGGTATTTTGAAGTCTTTTGGGGTGCTTGGGTAAGCTGACTAAGTTACCCTTACCCACAGAAGAGTTACCGACAGAAACTGGGAACAAGGCCTAGCCAAAATGGGCAAATTGGGAGGGAAAAGTAGTCCAACTTGGAACTGAGCCGAGGCAAAAGTTGGCCAATTGAGCTGAACCTGGGGGGAAATTAGCAAACTGAGAGGAAAAAGTAGCCCCACTGGGAACCGAACCGAGGCAAAAATTGGCCTACCGAGGCATATTATTTAACGGAAACCCCCTATTACTTCACGGAAAACAGGCCATTATTTCACCGTGAAGTAATGGGCCCCCCAGTGCGTGAAGTAATTTCTGAAGAGTGAAATAAAATAGTTTAAATAGGGATTTTGAAAAAAGGAAATTTGAACATGGTCTTTGGTAACATAGTGGAACCATCGACCATTCGCTGAATAAAATCAAACGTAATTTTAATAATTTATTTGCCCGAATTAATATAACTGGTACGTAACAAGATTATGGGCCCCCTTTTTTTTTTTTGCGGGTATGGGATTTGACCGGGGTATTTTAAAAATATCAATTTGATAACGTTACGGTGCAGGCTATGTATTTTGGACGAAAGAAAAACAAGGAGAGAAAAAAAAAAAGAAAGAAGAAAAGAATCTTACCAAGCGGAAAAATATCCTTCTAAGAAAGGAACTTCCGCCAAATGTGCAAAAAAAAAAAAGTTAAAACTCCTCCTCACTTTTTTTTTTTTAAAATTTATTTTTTCCCGTTAAAAGCGTGTAACTACTGTCTATGCACAGCCCATAATGCAATAATTAAGCGAAGGAAAGAAGAATGAGTGCAGGGGCTGTGCAAGTTTTTAAATGTAAGCTTTACCAGGAATTGAGACTTTTGGCCCTTTAAGCAGGGTCAAATCTTTCTGGCAGAAAAGAACTGGTATTTTAACTTAACATGTCAGGACACGATACGGAGACCTATCTCCCTCTCTTCACGTATGTTCTGTGAGCAAAAAGAAATACTGGATTTTTTTTTTTTCTTTTCTTCTTTTTTTTTTTTTTTTTTTTTTTTTTTCCTGGCAGAAGTAGAAGAGAAAACTCAAGGGGCGTTAGGCCCTGCTGTGATCAATCGTGGCAGCTAGACAGGATTACGATCACGAGGCACAGCCTGCCGTACGCCTTCTGCGGCATCACCTTAGACCCAATCCCAGAGGCTAAGAAGCTGACTTTTTTTTTTTGTTTAAAAGTGTGCAAATGTGTTATTCGTCAATTGTTAAACGCTGAGGGGCAAAAATAATTTTTTCTTTTATTTGTTGTTGTTCTTGCCCCTGCTTGCGATACCAAATCCTCTCCATTTCCCCCCCTCCCCCCCTTCTTTCTTCTGTATTAACGTTATCAGTGAAAAAAAAGAAAAAGAAAAGAAGAAAAAAAAAAACTATTCCTCTATCTGTTGAAACAGTTGATTTTATACAGTTTTCTTTTTTGTTTTCCCTCCTTTTTTACGTTGCACACTTAACGCCAAATAGTGTTGCAAGCAAAGTCCCCCCCCCCTTTTTTTTTAAACTCCAAATCATATCAGGCAACGAGAAAAACAAAACAAAACAAATAAAAGAAGAGGAGTTGAGACTGAGTGTATGCAATATATACATAAGTCCTTCTTCTTGTATTTTTATTGCTCGTCTTCTTTTTTTTTTTTTTTTTTTTTTTTTTTTTTTTTTTTTTTCCTTCCCCCACGAAAAACTTTTTATCATTTTATTATTGTCGGGACCAAAAACTAGTTGATGGCAGCGCAATGAGTAATATAAAGGTAAAAAACGGTAACGCTCGGGCGAAAAATAAGTTGTAGCAGCGAACTGGTTTTTTCCCCCCGGGCAAATGTAGGGGGCCCCAACCAACCTGAGAAAGACTTTTTTAAATATATTATATATTTAAGAGCGGTTCTTTTTTTCTTTTTTACTAGTTCACAATTTTATGTTTCTCTTTAACAGAAATTGAAAACCTTTTGACCGCACTTTTTTTGCCGGAGCAAGAAAACGTTTGGCAAAAAAAAAAAAAAAAAAAAAAAAAAAAAGAGAGAAGGAAAAAAAAAACCTGCGTTTCTTGAACCGTGCTATTTAACAAAGAACATGAAGTCAAAAGATTTTTTTTTTTTTCCAATCTCCTCCCTCCCCCCCGCTGCCCCGACTCTGGAAAAAAAAAGAAAGAAAAAAGAAAAAAAATTCAGATAAAAAAATCACGAACATATTTGTACTTGGCCGCTCTCATTGGAACCGATTTTCTTTTCCTTTTTTTTTTCCAGAGGTTGAAGGCCTACGAGCCCTCGGTTTAAAAAAAAAAAGAAGAAAAAAAAGAAAAAAAACCATCTATTCTCTAAATTGAACTATGGCCGTCAATTTGTTTCAAGCATATAACTTTCGGCATTTACAATGCCCCCCTCTTTTGTTTTCTCCTCCCATGCTATCTCTCTCCCACTTGCTGAAGATTATTATATTTATGAGTGGTCCACCGGCAATTATCGGGATGTAGGCAATACTATAGGCTGTAGGCGAGACTAATAGTAACCCAGTTGTTTGGCAAGCGTAAGAGTGCAGAGTCTTACCGTCTGTGTGCTCACAACATTGGGAAAACCCATAGTTCGTCGTTTCCTTTTTGTTCTTTTTTTATTTTTGTTTTTGTTGTAAGAACTTTCTAATGTAATGGTTCAAAAAAAAAAAAAAAAAAAAAAAAAAAAAGAGCAAAAAAAAAAAAAAAAAAAAAAAAAAAAAAAAATGAAATGTCGGCCCACAACATATTAACTGTCGTGTTGTGCCTCTTGATAACACAAGCGGAAGGCAGTGTGGTGGCAGAATGGCTTTCCGACGGGACTTGGAACGATGCAACGGGGAACGGTCATGGCTTCACACAGAGCAGCATGACCTTCACCACAGACCTATGGAGCGGGAAGAAAGTCGCACAGAGCTCAGGTGGGGGGACTGCATGCTTGCACCCCATGACCGCAAGGGGAGAGCTACTCCTCCGTAGCGAAACCATTATGTCCTTGTGGGTGAAACCCACGTATTTGCCTGCAACACAGACCATCATGTCTTGGCTGCAGGACAACTCCGGAAGCCCCAACTACCTAGAACTCATAATAGAAAACACTGATGTTTTCGTAAGGTCCGACAGCAATGCCAAAGTTGTCAGTGTCACGAGCAGTGCAGACTGGACATACTTGGTATTTATCATCAACCCCATTGCAAGCACCCTCATCCTCGAGGTCAACGGTGTCCTGAAGGGCAGCTACAGCTACGGGGTGTCGTCTATCTCTCCCACAGGCTTTGCGTTAGGCTGCAGGCGGGAGGCAAACCAGATGGGTTCCTATGTTACAAAAGATTCGATTCAAGCAGGGACGGCCCTCTACAGGGTCACCATGCAGACAGGGCCCTACCCTTGCTCCGTGGGTGCGCTGTATGATGGGAACTGTCATTTTGTGACTGCGGCGCCTGCTGAGTTCAACGCTTCGGAGTGCTCTGATGTGCGCCCCCTTGCGTACCCCTCCTCTGTCCATTCCCCGTTCGATGATTTGTTTTTTGTCCGCAGGACATCTGGCACCACTGCATGGGCGGGACTGAGAGCTACCGTCGCTTCGCAAACCTTTGGATGGGAGGACGGGTCGGTGTTCGATTATGCGACAGTGTGGTGTGGTGACAGCAAGCATCTTGTCGTAGACTGGCAGGGGGCGGGGAGCGCTTGTCAGCTGGCTCCCAGACCTGATGCCGTAGCTACGTCCTCGTGCACCCTTTACAACTTCGGCAACGGGCCTGGTCTCTTTAACATCAACTGTTTAGAGACCCATAACCATCTGTGTTCTTACACCCCCGTACCTGCCACACTTGCTCCTTCTACACCTTTTCCGGACACGAACCCTCCTCAGACACCTGTCCCCGACACCGATGCACCCCCCACGCCTTTCCCTAACACTGCTGTTCCACCTACTCCTTTCCCTGACACCAATGCGCCCCTTACGCCGTTTCCTGACACTGACGCACCAGCCACCAGTGTTCCTGCAACACCCTTTCCAGACACCAATGCACCAGCTACCACCGCTCCTGCAACACCCTTTCCGGACACCAATGCACCAGCTACCACTGCTCCTGCAACACCCTTTCCGGACACTAATGCACCAGCCACCAGTGCTCCGGCCACTCCGTTCCCGAACACAGCTGCTCCAGTAACACCCTTTCCTGACACCGCTGTACCGCCAACACTTGTTCCTGACACGATTGCTCCTGATACGAGTGCCCCTGCGACCCCGTTCCCTGACACTGTCGCACCACCAACAATAGCACCAGACACCAGTGCTCCTGATACGAGTGCCCCCGCGACCCCGTTCCCTAGTACGACTGCACCAGTGACAAACCCGCCTGCTACTCTTACCCCCGATACAGCAATTCCTTCCACTCCTTTTCCTGCAACACCATTCCCAAACACTGGTAGTCCTTTGACCCCGTTTCCCAACACAGCAGCACCACTGACAACCACAGCCCCTGCAACACCCTTCCCTGACACAAGCGCACCTGATACCACTGCGCCAACTTCTTTTCCGAACACCGATTCACCCGTGACGCCCTTCCCTGGCACAACAGCACCTGAAACAGTAGTTCCCACCCAGCCCCCTACCTTGTCTCCCCCCACAGCTGCCCCACCGACGTTCGCTCCGAGAACGACAGTTCCCACAACGACACCCACCTCCCACCCAACAGCGGCCCCTGACACCTTCACACCGACGGCAGTTCCCACCTCTGCCCCAACAACGTCAGCGCCATCAACACTGGCCCCTTCGACAGCAGTACCAGGGACCTTCTCACCACTGACACAGCAGCCTGTGACGGCTGTCCCCACAACAACACCGGCCACTCCTCTTCCTCCTCCGACACAGGCACCGAAGGAGGAAGCTGTTCTCACCCCTCCAACACCTTCTCCTGGGCAGGTGATACCTGCATCTGAGAAGAAAACAACCAAAGATGCAACTTCAGCAGCCACGGCAGTGAACCCTGGTGGTGCGAAGCTTGCTGCTGTGATTGGGATGGACTGCGAGGTTGAGGACATCGACCTTGGGGGTGGGGAGCCTCTGGATTGGGAGTTCCACCCCCTTGGCTTCGGGATCGGGGACCACAAACAAAAGTACTTCTTGGGGGCTGTTGTCTCCAACCTTGGGATTGTGGTGGTCTTCTTTGCAGTGAACTATGCGATAGCATGGGTTCAGCAGGCATGGCTGAACGTACCTTGGGAAACGGCAATCTTCTACGTCAGGGCACCTGGTCTGGTCTACATCCCAATGATTTGGCTGCTGATGGGGACCAGTATTGCGGCCTCGAACCTCACCTTCTTCCCCTCTCGGGCACCCGCCTGGGTTGCTGTTGTTGGTGCTCTTGTACTCACCCTATGCGCGTCCTTTCCTTGTGTGATGTGGTTTACCCTTTTGCGGAGGGGCAAGTTCAAAGCAACAACTGTTCCCGACCCGAAGATCAATGAGGATGCAGCAGAGATCGTGAATGGGTTCGGAAAGGAGGAAGAAGGCGAGGTAGGGAAGGCAAAAGTGGCGACAGTGTACACTGGGTGGAAGCGCACTGCTTACATCCTTGTCTTCGGATCAGAAGTATGGGTTCGGAAGGACGGGGCACCCGACTACTTTGTGGAGCAGTACGGGCTCTTCTTCGAGCAGTACAGGCACAGCTTCCACTGGTTCTCTCTTGTGGAGATGACCCAGATTCTGGTCTTGGCCTTGTCCTCTGCTTGGAAGCCCCGCACCCACGGCACCTGCATGTTCAGGAACGTTATGATCACTGTTTTGCTTTTCTTCTTCTTCCTGGCGATTGTGACCCTCCGCCCTTACAACTCGCCGCTTGACATGGTGACGGCGACTGCTATGAGCGGGCTGATGTTCGTGGCTGTCCTGCTGATGGCGATAGCGATCGGGGTGGGTGGGAGTGAGGTGATGATGAAGTGGGCGGCGTACCTCCTCCTTGTCACGGCACTGTTGATGATGTTCAAAGGAGTGTACGACCTGATCCTGTACTGCCTTGACGTGAAGATAGGAAGGCGCTGGGATGCTGTTCGGGCAGCAAGGGCAGGGAATGTGGGTGAGTGGCAAGGGAAGCACCCCAGTGTGCAGAAGAGTTCGGCCCTTTTGCTACCTGAGGCGGGGCATATGGAGAAGTGGAAGGGACAACAGCAGCTATCTGCAGCAGACTTGTACGAGGTGAGCGAGGCATCATGGAGCATGGAAGACACTCTGCGTGACAAGGCTGAGAGCGACAGAACTGTTTCGGACCTACAAGTAGGAACAGCAGTGAATGTCCTAGGCGAGACAAGGAGGGTGCGCTGTGAGGACACTCAGATAGACATGAAACCCTTGTTGGGGCTTTTAAGCAGGCAGTGCATGAATGACTCTCTGAACATGGGTAAGTTAAAAGATATGAAAAGCAACAGAAGAATGTTGCGTTCACCAAGACCATCTCTCAGTGCGAAGTCTTCTACAGGAAGCCCTACCCCCGTTCCGTCCCCTAGGCCCGGCCACAGCCCTCCAAGACGCAGCAGAAAGGAGAAGGGCGAGAGCAAGTTGTACTTTAGTATCTAGGATCGTTTTTTTTTTTTTTTTTTTTTTTTTGATATTTCGTATTACTATACTCTGTGAGTAAGCGTTCATGTGCATAGTCTACTTATCAGGTGGGTTGCTTTGTTTTTTTTTTTTTTTTTTTTTTTTTAGTACGGCTCGTCTTCGATATTCGATTCCTTTGTTGCTTCCTCCCCCTCTTTTTTTTTTTTTTTTTTCTTACCATACTCCGTCGGCTTCTAGCTGATTGACAACTATGCCTGAAGGAAAATAAAGAAGAATTCAGCGTAGCTAGGGTTTTTTTTTTTTTTTTTTTTGACCTCATCACTCTCGTGGGTTGGAAGGTGATAGTAGAGCCCCCCCCCTTTTTTTTGACGGTGAGCACACCGAAATTTATCAATTTTTTTTTCTCGTTATCCCATCACCGTTAGGGGAACAAGAAGAAAAACTTTATAAAAAAAAAAAAGAAAACCCTTTCCCCCAATCACCTTTTCTTTGTAGAGTTGAGCAATTCCCCCCCCCCCCCCCCCTGAGATCCCCCTTTTTAAGATGCCCCTCCTTTTTTTCTCAACAACGCGGCAACACGGCAGCAGAAAATCAATATTTTTTTTCTTCCGCTTTCAAAAAAAAAAAAAAAAAAAAAGAAGAAGGGTCAGATAGAGAGAGTGTGTGAGGCGGGACGCGAAACGCATTGCGCCGGTTCCCTCTCCCTTCCTTCCCGCCCCCCCCATTCGTTCCCCTCCCTAAAAAAAAATACCTAATTCTTTTTTATATCTGTACCATTACTAGTATTAACAGCTAATTTTCCACCTTACCATTCTCTGTGGGCCGTTGCTACCCACATAGTTAGTGATCTTCTGTGTCGTTGTAAACGACAAGCCCAGTTAATTTCCTGTAGTCACGCTCAGAAAATTTTCCGTGAAGAATAATGGGAGCTCCTGGGGAGGGGGAAATTGCGGTTGTGTACCTACCCGCATTTCCCCGCAAACCTTCAGAAAAGAAATGTTTCGAAAAAAAAAAAAAAAAAAAAAAAAAGAAAGAAAGAAAATCGTGAACTCGCTAATCTCTCTTAATCCTGTCGCATCTTGCCAGGTTTTTTTTTTTTTTTTTTTTTTTTTTTTTCCCTTAAGGTCATGTTTGAATCATTTTCCTCTCCATTCCAAAAAAAAAAAAAAAAAAAAAAAAAAAAAAGAATCCATTCGGGTTGTTATCCCATTTGGAAACGATGTCTTTTTTTTTTTTTTTTAAATATTTTGTTGAAACTTTTTTTTTTTTTTTACCGGTTGCATCTTCCCTTTCTTGGTTAATGTCGTTTGCAGAAATGCAACAACCTACATATTGAGAGAGGAGGGAGCGAAAAATAATAGATATTAGCTTAGTTTTTTTTTTTTTTTTTTTTTTTTTTTTTTAGGCGTAGCGATCCTGTCACTGCAGGTCCCCTTCAAAGACATTTTTTTTTTACAGTATTTTTCTCCTTTTTTTTTATGCGTTATCCTTGCGATGTTTTCGTTCCAAGTGCTGCTTTTTTTTTTTTTTTTTTTTTTGTTCTTCACTCTTACTCGATACCTCAACGGTACTGGCAGCTTGTGTGTTGTCTTGCATACTCTCTTTTTTTTTCTTCAATATTTATTATTCCTTTAGGTGAGACATCACAAATTATCAAAAACAAGAGAAAAAAAAAGATAATGTTCCCCCTCCCCCCTCGGATCATCGATACCCTACCCCCCCCCTTTTTTTTGTCCCTCTATCTCGTCTTCATTCCTCTGATTTTGTGTATCTCACAACACCCTTTTTAAAACAGATTTTTAACTTCAAAAACAATGCGAATATGTCTCGTTTCAACTTGCTAAGTATCGTCGCATGCCTGTTGACAACACAAACAGAAGGCAGAGTGGTGGCAGAATGGCTTTTCGACGGGACTTGGAACGATGCAACAGGGAACGGGAACAACTGGACATCTGAAAACATGCAATTTAAAAGAGAACTCTGGAACTCCGAACAAGTGGCGCAAGCAGATTCCTCAGGGAGCAACGCTTGTCTGCACCCTGCCGCCGTGCAGCCAGATGTGATGCTCCTTTCGCAGGAAGTTATTTTATCGATGTGGGTGAAACCCGCAATACCCGTATCCACTGTGGAACAGACAATCTTCTCATGGGTGGGCCCAGGGGCAGCCAATACTAAGGTTGAGTTCTTGGAGCTTGTCGTTACTGATGAAGTCCGTTTGCAAACAAGTACTTCTAAAAGCCTTGCGCGTGTTGTCACATCTGAGGTGTGGGCGCACCTTGTATTTATATTCAACCCCACCGCAAGCACCATAATCCTCGAGGTGAATGGTGTTCGCAAAGGGAGCTACACTCTTACATTGTTCAGCCCTACCACCTTCACCTTGGGCTGCAGGTACTCTAGCAACGTTGCTTCCAACACCATTCAAACGGGGACTGCCCTCTACGGGGTTACCATGCAGACAGGGCCCTACCCTTGCTCCGTGGGTGCGCTGTATGATGGGAACTGTCATTTCATCACGTCATCTGTTGCGCCTTACAACTCTTCAAGGTGTTCTAGCGAGCACCCCCTCTCGCAGCCATTCTCAGTACATAGTGCGCTTGACGACATTTTCGGCAACAAGCTCAGTTCTTCTAGTCCCTCTGGGGTCGCGTGGTCGGGGTTACGAGCTTCCCCTTCACCCCGAACGTGGGGGTGGGAAGATAATTCGAGTTTTGTATACACCAAAGTGTGGTGCGGTGACTCCAACCACCGAGTGTCCGAGTGGAAAGGGTTTGGGTCTACTTGCGAGTCGTTCCAGAAGCCCGACAGCTCTCATACGCTGTGCAGCACCTTCCGCTTCAAGGAGGGTCCTGGCCTATTCGACACGAGCTGCTTGAAGGACAACTTTCACCTGTGTTCCTACAACCCTAGAGACACTGCGGCACCCACCACCGCACCCATCACACTTGTTCCTACAAACCCACCCTCGACTCCGTTCCCTGATACGAACCCACCCCCTACGCCATTCCCGAACACATTGGTGCCGAGTACTATTGCACCTCCAACCCCGTTTCCCGACACCATTGCACCTGCGACGCCTGTTCCTGATACGAGTGCACCAGCAACGCCATACCCGGATACGAATGCACCTCTCACCAATGCCCCCGCAACACCATTTCCAGATACAAATGCACCTTCCACGAGTGCCCCTGCAACGCCGCCCCCGGATACAGATGCACCTCTCACCAATGCCCCCGCAACACCATTTCCAAATACAAATGCACCTTCCACGAGTGCCCCTGCAACGCTATCCCCGGATACGAATGCACCTCTAACCAATGCTCCCGCAACACCCATGCCCGTGCCTGGCACTACTACAGCTCCCTCAACACCCTTCCCTGACACAGCAGCACCACAGACACCCTTCCCAGCAACCACAGCCCCTGCAACACCGTTCCCTGATACTGATGCTCCAGCAACCCCATTTCCTGGAACAGTATCACCTCCCACACCAGCTCCCGACACATTGTCACCCTCAACACTTGTACCTGGGACCACTGCTGCACCCCCAACACCCTTCCCTGACACCGCCATCCCAACAAATGCTCCAGCAACTCCTTTCCCTGACACTGCAGCACCACAGACTCCCTTCCCAGCAACCACAGCCCCTGCAACACCCTTCCCGGACACAAAGGCACCCGATACTGGTGCTCCACCGACTCCTTTTCCTGATACGAATGCTCCAGCAACAGCAGCCCCTGCAACACCTTTCCCTGACACCAATGCACCTCCAACCACGGCACCTCTCACCCCCTTCCCTGATACGAGCGCTCCTGCAACGGTGGCACCAACAACACCTCCGTACACCGTGCCACCTCTTACTGCAGCACCTCCAACACCCTTCCCCGACACCTACATTCCTGCAACTCCATTCCCTGAAACTAATTCACCGCCCAGTTTTTCCCCCGACACCCGCGCACCTGAAACAGTAGTTCCCACCCAGCCCCCTACCTTGTCTCCCACAGCTGCCCCACCGACGTTCGCTCCGAGAACGACAGTTCCCACAACAACACCCACCTCCCACCCAACAGCGGCCCCTGACACCTTCACACCGACGGCAGTTCCCACCTCTGCCCCAACAACGTCAGCGCCATCAACACTGGCCCCCTCGACAGCAGTACCAGGGACCTTCTCACCACTGACACAGCAGCCTGTGACGGCTGTCCCCACAACGGTACCGGTCACCTCTCCTCCGACACAGGCACCGAAGGAGGAAGCTGTTCTCACCCCTCCGACACCTACCCCTGGGAAGGTGATCCCTGCATCTGCGAAAAAAACGACCAAAGATGCAACTTCAGCAGCCACGGCAGTGAACCCTGGTGGTGCGAAACTTGCTGCTGTGATTGGAATGAACTGCGAGGTTGAGGACATCGACCTTGGGGGTGGGGAGCCTCTGGATTGGGAGTTCCACCCCCTTGGCTTCGGGATCGGGGACCACAAACAAAAGTACTTCTTGGGGGCTGTTGTCTCCAACCTTGGGATTGTGGTGGTCTTCTTTGCACTGAACTATGCGATAGCATGGGCACAGGTGGCATGGCTGAGTGTACCTTGGGAAACGGCAATCTTCTACGTCAGGGCACCTGGTCTGGTCTACATCCCAATGATTTGGCTTCTCACAGGGACTTCAATTGCGGCCTCGAACCTTGCCTTCTTCCCCTCTCGGGCACCCGCCTGGGTTGCTGTTGTTGGGGCCGTCGTGCTCTTGCTGTGCTTGTCGCTTCCTTTCTTTTTATGGTTCACTCTTCAGCGTAAGAGCAAGTTCAAAGCAACAACTGTCCCCGATCCAAAAGTAAACCAAAATGCAGCAGAGATCGTGAAGGGGTTCGGGCATGATGGCACCGAAATCAAGGAAGGTGCGACAGTGTACACTGGGTGGAAGCGCAGGGCTTACATCCTTGTCTATGGGTCAGAGGTGTGGGTTCGGAAGGACGGGGCACCCGACTACTTTGTGGAGCAGTACGGGCTCTTCTTCGAGCAGTACAGGAATAACTTCCACTGGTTCTCCCTTGTGGAAATAACACAGATCCTCGCCCTGTCCCTGTCCTCTGCTTGGAAGCCTCACAACCATGGGATGTGCATGTTCAGGAACGTCTTGATCACCCTTGTTCTGTTCTTCTTCTTCCTGGCGATTGTGACCCTCCGCCCTTACAACTCGACACTTGACATGGTGACGGGGACGGTACTGAGCGGGCTGATGTTCGTGGCTGTCCTGCTGATGGCGATAGCGATTGGGGTGGGTGGGAGTGAGGTGATGATGAAGTGGGCGGCGCACCTGCTCTTCTTCACGGCACTGGTGATGATGTTCAAAGGAGCGTACGACCTGATCCTGTACTGCCTTGACGTGAAGATAGGAAGGCGCTGGGATGCTGTTCGGGCAGCAAGGGCAGGGAATGTGGGTGAGTGGCAAGGGAAGCACCCCAGTGTGCAGAAGAGCTCGGCCCTGCCGCTACCTGAGGCCTCGTGTGGCTCGGAGGGAGGGAACACAGACAGTGATTTATGCGTTATGTCACAAACCACCAGTATAGACATGCAACCCCTACTGAACTTTCTAAATAGGCCTTGCCCACCACAAGGCCTGAGCGAGACTTACACGCCGCGTGCTAACAAGAGGTACGCAACTATTGTGGCCTTGTGATATATTCACCTTTCAGTTAATTGCTATTAATGTGTGTGTGCTGTGATGCCACGCACAACTGTATCCTCTCCCTCTATTCTTCCTTTTTGCGGGTTTCTCAAAAAAAAGATTTGTGCGAAAAGAAATTACGAAAAGATTTTTATCTTTTTCAAGAAAGAAAAAAAAAATAATTATATTCATTATAATACTACACTACAAAAAAAAAAAAAAAAGATTTATTATTATTATTACCTTATGCAACTTTGTGCCTAGAAAAAAACTCTAGCAGCTTTTTCTAAAAAGAAACCTTTTTTTTTTTTTTATTTATTGCTTGCGCGAACAGGAATGACAAAGTCATTAAGAATCACTTTTTTTCTCGTAGGTGTGGTCTTTTAGGGGCAGCGGGACCAAGTCTTCGGGCTTAGGTCTCAAGTGTGGCGGTACCTCCCCTTAAGCGGGTCAGTGAGAAGGAACTTGGAGCGGGTACTAAACCTCACAATTTTTTTTGTTGACGTGGACGGTCGCCCGCCGCTGTAAACACAGTCCTGCTGAAGGGGCACACCAGCGACCCCCTCTCTATGAGGGGGTTTGTCCTGCACTTTGAGTTTTGTAGACTTTCTTGTCTTCGGAAGTTCTTTTTTTTTTTTTTTTTTTTTTTTTTTTTTGCCCAGCAAAGTGGTGGGTTGTGCGATTGGTACATATTCAGTAACAGTTCCGCTTTTTCTTCTTTCTTTTTTTAAGGTGGTGGGGATAACATGAAATAAACCTCAGGGTGACGAACAGGCAGCAAACTGCACGAGCGCAGAATCTTGGTTACCCGGGACGCCCCGGCTAGGGTTGAGCACACCGCACGCATTAAGAAGGACACGACGCGGAACGCAGAAGAAGCTACTGCTCGGCCGAGGAGCGCCCCCTGTAATCAAGTAGGTAGTTCGTGCTTCGTTGCACGCTTAACGCCACCTAGTGTTGCAATCAAAGCCCCATATTTTTTTTTATTATTTCCTCTTAAACCTTCCCTCCATCCGTATTGTAGTTGATCTGTAGTTTTAGCATACCGCAAAAAGAAAAGGGGGGAAAGGGAGGAGGGGGCACCACAGTCAAGTTTCTAAGCCCTCTGTTTTTTCTATCGCTTCGAAGCTTGAATATTTCCCCTCCTTTTTTTTTTTCCCCTTCGTCTACCTCTCACTCAAACAATTTTTGGCTACAGCGGTGAAATAATAATTTTAAAAAAAGAAATGCCTATTTTTGTTGCCTTCTTGTTTATACAGGAGCGAGGGACACCTCCCCCCCTCTATTTCTCACAAAAGATTTTATATTTTATATGAAATAAGTGCAGATGTGCCCATCATTGCTCCTTTTTGTTATGTTTTGGTGATCTTCAAGTGGGATTTGCCCTTAAAACACTGCCCCCCCCTCTCGTTGCTATCTCGCTATGAGAAGTCTTATTCTCTGTTTTTCTTGCGAAAAGGGGTGGGAACCCCCCCCCATACACACAAAGGCGAAACAATGCAAAAATGCCCCCCACATGCAAATCAGTAAGTATTATATTTTATGTGGCTATACTTGTACCACAAGTGGAAGGCGGTGTGGTGGCAGAGTGGCTCTTCGACAGGACTTGGAACGATGCCAGCGGCAATGGCAACCAATTGACGCCGGAACAAATGAGGTTCCGCACAGATCCTTGGGGTGGCTTGACTTATGTAACAAGAAGAGCTGCAGGCGGACGAGACCCATGCATCCGACCTACCAATCAGAAAAGGGAACTACACTTGAATGGTGAGACCACCCTCTCCATGTGGGTGAAGCCCTCCTACACCACTGCCCAGCAGGTCCTCTTCTCGTGGACTCGAGGGCAAACTGGCTCCACCTTTCTCGAACTTGCAATTTCATCTGAGATATTTTTGAGAAGCAGTAAGGTTAACAAAATCGTGACAGTTACGCAAGATGATGATTGGCTCTACCTCCTCTTTTTCATCAATCCCGCCACTTCCACCATCATTGTCGAGGTCAACGGTGTCCGCAAAGGGAGCTACAACTACGGCTTACGCTCATTCCAACCCTCCTCGTTCACCATAGGCTGCAGGAAGACCGGCCGATGGTTGCAACAACAGCGCAACCAGTTCTCCATCCTGGGACAGACCTCCCTTTACGGTTACACGATGCTGGACGGCCCCTACCCTTGTTCACATGGTGCGTACTACGGAGGGGGGTGTCACTTCCTCACGCCCACTGCAACAACGTACGACCCTTCGGAGTGTTCTTCTGTAGAAGCTTCTGCCCACCCCTTTGCTGTCCTCTCCCCCCTTGATGACATGTTTGCCAATTTACGCAGTTCTTTATCCACGTCCGCCACTTGGTCAGGCTTGATTTTCGACATCTCGGGTGATTGGGAATGGCAGGACGGGTCGGCCTTTAACTACAACACAGTGTGGTGCGGTGACAGCAAACATCTTGTCTCACAGTGGCGGGGGGCAGGGAGAGCTTGCCAACGTTTCGTAAGGCCCAGCACCTCGTCCGTGGAATGCACCATCTTCGACTACACGACTGGTGCTGGTCTGATTGATGAAGCGTGCACTGAGACTCACCTTCACTTTTGTACTTATGACCCATTAAGTATTATCACAACAGCACCCGCGACTTCTTCTCCTCTTACACCCTTCCCCGATACCAATGCACCTTTGACTCCTGCCCCTGTGACTCCGTTTCCAGACACTGTCGCACCACCGACCACTGCACCTGATACCACTGCACCTGACACTGATGCACCCAATACCACTGCTCCGGCTACGCCATTCCCTGACACTGACGCCCCTCCGACCCTCGCTCCTGATACAGGTGCCCCCGCGACACCATTTCCTGATACTAATGCACCTGACACAACCGCTCCAGTTACTCCATTCCCTGACACAGCGGCACCAGCAACAAGTGTTCCACCCACTAATGCACCCAATACTGATGCTCCGGCAACCCCATTTCCTGGAACAGTATCACCTCCCACACCAGCTCCCGACACCTTGCCACCCTCAACACTTGTACCTGGGACCACTGCTGCACCCCCAACACCCTTCCCTGACACCGCCATCCCAACAAATGCTCCAGCGACCGCAGCTCCTGCAACACCCTTCCCTGACACCAATGCACCTTTTACTGCGGCACCGGCAACTCCATTCCCAGCAACAGTAGCCCCTGCAACACCCTTCCCTGACACCAATTCACCTCCAACCACGGCACCTCTCACCCCCTTCCCTGATACGAGTTCTCCTGCAACAACAGCACCAACAACACCTTTTCCCGACACAGTGGTACCTCTTACTGCAGCACCCGATACGAAGGTACCTGACACCTCAGCTCCTGCAACTCCCTTTCCGAAGACAGCAGTGCCAGCCACCTTCCCACCTGCCACCTCTGCCCCTGCAACACCCTTTCCTGACACCCAGGCACCTTCCACAGTCGCACCACCAACACAAGCCCCTACTTCGCTTCCAACGGGAATACCAACTACATCTGCACCACCCACCTTCTCCCCAAGCACAGCAGTTCCCACAACAACACCCACCTCCCACCCAACAGCGGCCCCTGACACCTTCCCACCGACGGCAGTTCCCACCTCTGCCCCAACAACGTCAGCGCCATCAACACTGGCCCCTTCGACAGCAGTACCAGGGACCTTCTCACCACTGACACAACAGCCTGTGACGGCTGTCCCCACAACGGTACCGGTCACCTCTCCTCCGACACAGGCACCGAAGGAGGAAGCTGTTCTCACCCCTCCAACACCTTCCCCTGGGAAGGTGATTCCTGCATCTGAGAAGAGTTTGGTAGCGGGTGGTGCGACGGGGGCCGCTGTTGCTGCGGGTACTGGCGGTGGGAAGCTTGCCATCGTGAGCGGGATGAACTGCGAGGTTGAGGACATCGACCTTGGGGGTGGGGAGCCTCTGGATTGGGAGTTCCACCCCCTTGGGATTGGGATCGGGGACCACGCGCAGAAGTACTTCTTGGGGGCTGTTGTCTCCAACCTCGGGATTGTGGTGGTCTTCTTGATTCTGAACTATGCGATAGCATGGGTGCAGGTGGCGTTCTTGCAGGTTCCTCTGTCAACGGCAATCTTCTACGTCAGGGCACCTGGTCTGGGCTACATCCCGATGATGTGGCTTCTCACAGGGACCAGCATGGCGGCCTCGAACCTCACCTTCTTCCCCTCTCGGGCACCCGCTTGGGTGTCGACCATCGGGGCTGCTGTCCTCGCCCTCTGTGTGGCCTTCCCCATCGTGATGTGGTTCTCCCTTTTGAGGAGGGGGAAGTTTCAGGCAACAACTGTTCCCGACCCGAAGATCAACGAGGATGCAGCAGAGGTTGTGAAGGGATTCGGGACTGCTGACGGGGCTGATGAGACGGGGAAGATGGAAGCGGGGACCGTGTACACTGGGTGGAAGCGCACCGCCTACATCCTCGTCTTCGGGTCAGAGGTGTGGGTTCGGAAGGACGGGGCCTCTGAGTACTTTGTGGAGCGGTACGGGCTCTTCTTCGAGCAGTACAGGCACAACTTCCACTGGTTCTCCCTTGTGGAGATGGTGCAGATCCTCGCTCTGTCCCTGTCCTCTGCTTGGAAGCCTCGGACCCATGGGATGTGCATGTTCAGGAACGTTTCGATCACGATTGTCCTCTTCTTCTACTTCCTGGCGATTGTGACCCTCCGCCCTTACAACTCGACACTTGACATGGTGACGGGGACGATACTGAGCGGGCTGATGTTCGTGGCTGTCCTGCTGATGGCGATAGCGATCGGGGTGGGTGGGAGTGCAGTGATGATGAAGTGGGCGGCGCACCTGCTCTTCTTCACGGCACTGGTGATGATGTTCAAAGGAGCGTACGACCTGATCCTGTACTGCCTTGACGTGAAGATAGGAAGGCGCTGGGATGCTGTTCGGGCAGCAAGGGCAGGGAATGTGGAGAAGTGGAAAGGGAAGAACACCTCAGAGGACAGGATGGAGATGTCGCTGTTGAATTCCAGTGAGGCGTCGTGGAGCATGGACGAGGAGGGGCACACCCCGAAGAAGGCAGACGGTGGCAGGGCTGTGACCGACACGGACGTGCACGCAGGGACGGCGATGGTGCTGTCGTCGAGAGGCCTGAGGGCGGGGAACCTAGACGATTCACATGAAGCCCCTGCTGAGCCTTCTGAACAGGCCCTGCATGACGGACTCCGTCAAGTCGCAAGCCCAACCACCTTCAATGCACGCAAACAAGTTCAGGAAGTTGAGGAGAAGCTTGACTTACTCACCTGAGAACCAGAAGTACGCTGCTTTGGTACATATCTAATACGAAACACATTTCTACTACCCGCTACCTACGTGAATTCAATCACACCTGAGAACAAGATAAAGCATGTCAACTATTTTTGGAATGCAGGATGAAAAAAAAAGAAAAAAAGTGTAAAAGCCAGAATGGAATACAACCCAACGAAACAGATGAAGGAAGAAAGAAAGAGATAATGGTGTGGGGGGTAGAGTTGATATGATATAATTCTTCATACCCCACACCCCCTTCCTGCCTCTTAAAAGAAAGCATGGATTTAAAAGAAAGAATGAAACCCTCTCCCCCCCCCTCCCTCCCCAGCAAGCTGATGCTGTTTAAATTTGCAACCAGCTTTCCCTATATGTTACTATGGTTTTCAGGCATGTATGACTTCGTGTGCCTTTAAGTTTATTGTTTTCGTTTTTTTATTTTATTTTTGTTGTTTATGTATTTTACAATGCTCTCAGTTTTTTTGTAAGAGAGCAAAAAAAAAAAAAAAAAAAAAAAAAAGTGGCATGCAGTTTTATCCCTATACTTATACCGGGCCAACCAAAATGACCAATAAATTATAATTTATGTTGGAGGGGGGGGGGGGGGGAAAGAAGGAAAAAAAAACTGTCATTTAAGTTATTCCGGTGGACTGTTCAAAACGTATAATTTTAACCCTTTCATCTTTTTAAAAAAAAAAGAAGGACTTTATTACTATGTGCTTTTAAAAAGTTTTCTGATCGTGCAACAGAAAGATACAAGAAGTCAAAAAAAAATATAACGTTCGCCTTTTGTCATTCTTCTCACTAGGGGTTTTTTCAGTATTATGACGCTACTCATCGTTGCCATAAAAGCTAAACCCTCCCCCCGGAAAAAAAAAAGAGAAAATAGCTATTTGTTCCACAGCCTCGAGTAATTTAAAAAAGAAAATCACAAAGTGGTTTTATCTGGCAGCAAGACCTTTGGCCGGGTCTACGTGCGTAATAAGCGAGTCATTTCAGGAAAGTCTCGCGGGAAGGGGGGGACAAAAAAAGACGATTTTTTTTTTCTAGTAGATTAGTAAAGACAAAGAGGGGAAACATTTCAAAAAAAAAAAAAAAAAAAAAAAAAAGAAATCTCCTTATTTTGTCTCATCTCTTTTTTTTTCTTCTTCTTTTTTTTTTTTTGGTGGGCCGTTGCTAACCACTTCGTTTCTTATCATAGTGGTTTTTTTTTTCTTCTTTTTTTTCCTGTGGCCGTGGCCAACAGAGCTCTCTAACCCCGGACGCCAGAGGCCCTTGAAGGGCGCTTCGCCTCAGGCAGCACCTAGAGGAGCCACGACATGTCCGATCTGAGATCTACCTGTTCACAGCCTATACCCCTCCTCTTTGCTATGTAGCTGCTTGACGTGAATGAGGAAATGGCTGTGACAGAAGAATTTTTCTTTTTTTCTTTTGTTTGTTTAATATGAATAGGGGGTGATAATCTCGAGTGTGCAATATTTTCCCAGCGCAAAAAAAAAAAAAAAAAGAGAGAAAACTGCTAGCTTGACCCCAAGGAGTATGCTCAAAAAATCAACCCCCTTTGTTTGAGATATATCCAAGGCCTCCCCCATATTGCTGTTGAGATACGCTGGCCCGATGGGCTCTCTCTCCATCAGTAGGGTAAAACCAACCTGTCTCACGACAATTCTGCTTGTCTAGGTTAGGAAGAGCCGACATCGAAGGATCAAAAAGCAACGTCGCTATGAACGCCCCTGTGGTAGTTTTTCTGTCACCTCCGGCTTCATCCATCATTTGGGATGGATGGGGGTGACCTAAAGTGTCCCCCTAGTTGGGGCATTTTTGGAGACTTGAGGTCAAGTAGATAGAACGCTGACATACACGTCACATCCCCGGAAGGAACAGTGGGGGATGATAATAATGCAATCCTCTTCCAGCAGGGAACTGTGCCATGTTAGGAGCAAACTTACTCTCCTCAAAACAGTAGTAGTTCAGTTCCCCAGCACGATGCGATTAAGTGTGAATTTCTTTTTTTTTTTTTTTTCCTGTTATTTTCTCTTTTTTTTTCGGCCCTTCACTGGGACACAACAGGTGGACAGGTCTCCAGGCTTGAGCTGGCCGTGGACTTCATTGCCACAGAGGGACTCTCGCCTTGTGGAGAGGGTGAGGACATCCAGGAGAGCGCGCGTGTCATAGGCCGGGTGATAGCGGCACTAGAACGCATCCACACCAATAAGCGCATAGCGCCCCTCATTCCAGCTGCTTCGGTAGACTCTGTCCACTCCCTACGCACGTTGGGTTACTACAACGGCTCCATAAGGGGCTACTCCTCTAGACCGGTATTCGCCTCCCCGGCGACCCGCCATATCCTTGAGAAACAACTGTACAACTATTGTGTCCTTACCAACTCGGTTGAGGGTTTTATACCTAAGGTACCGAGGAGGGCGAACGAGGGGCCGAAGGCCACACCACAGCAGAAAGGTTCGATCAAGAGATAGATTGAGACTCTTCAGGCGTCCTGCCACATACCGCAGGTACCCTTAAATGTCTTTTTTTTCTTCTTTTTTTTTTTTTTTTTTTCTAACTGTATTTTTTTTTTTTTTTTTTTTTTTTTGCAGGATTGTTTACCAAGGACAGCGCGGCCGGTGAGCGCAAAAACGCACACCTTAAAAGAATAGTTTTTACCTCGATTCGTGGGAATCACCACCGCAACCATGCCACCTGCGGTGTGATCCCTCATCCCTCTTCCGAAACAAAAAAGAAATAATAGAACCATCAAAGCAGTCCGCCCCGTGCTTTCTTTCCCTTTTCTTTCATTCTTTCACCCCCCCCAAAAAAAAACTCTAGCAAGAAGCATATAAAAAAGGGGGAGGGTGGGAAGAACACGCAAACAACCCCCCCCCCCCCCAACATATATGTTAAAATGTCAGCCCACAAAATATTAACTACCTTGCTATGCTTCTTGGCAGCACGAGTGGAAGGCAGTGTGGTGGCAAAGTGGCTTTCCGACGGGACATGGGGCGATAGTAGTGGGAACGGGCACGGCTTGAAACCGGAAAACATGAAATTTGAAGTCGACGCCTGGAGTGGGGCGGAAGGTGCTGTGAGTAGCTCCCAGCAATCATCTTGCTTGTATCCGAATACCCAAGCAAGTGCCTTGCTCCTCCAAAGCGAGACGATCCTCTCACTGTGGGTGAATCCTTCTTATGGAACATCGTATCAGCCGCGCACCCTCTTCTCGTGGTCCGCATCCTCTTCTTTTACCAACCAGCACCTCAGCCTTGCTGTGTACAATGATGAGATTCGTCTGCGAACTAGTTCTGATAACAACCTCAAGACAGTCACTGATGACAGTGAAGACTGGGTGTACCTTCTCTTCGTCATAAACCCCGCCACTTCCACCATCATCGTCGAGGTCAACGGTGTCCGCAAAGGGAGCTACAACTACGGCCTACAATATTTCAATCCAACCAATTTCGCTCTGGGCTGCATCAGGAAGGAGTCGTCATTTTTCGGGAGCAGTTCCACAAATGAAGACAGCATGAAGTCGGGGACCGCCCTCTACGAAGTCACCATGCTGACAGGCCCCTACCCTTCCGGTGCTCTCTATGCGGGAAGATGCCACTTCCTCACACCGATACCCACTGTTTACGATCCCTCTCAATGCTCGTCTGTACAAGGCACTGCCCAACCCTTCTCCATTCACTCCCCACTTGATGATGTCTTTGCCAACCAGCGCAGTACCGATGAGGCCATTTGGTCTGGCTTAAAGGCGCCTAATGCACCCCGTAGCTGGGAATGGGAGGACGGGTCGGCCTTTGACTATACCACTGTGTGGTGCGGTGACAGCAAGCATCTTGTCGCAGACTGGCCGGGGGCGGGGAGCGATTGCCAGTCTGCTTCGAAGCCCAGCAACACATTCTCGTACTTGTGTAGCATTTTTGATTACGAAGACGGTGGTCCCGGCCTATTTGATGAGGCCTGCACAGAGAACCACCTTCACTTGTGTACCTACGACCCCTCACCCACAGTAGCCCCTGATACAATTGCCCCTGACACTGATGCACCCAATACCACTGCTCCGGCTACGCCATTCCCTGACACTGACGCCCCTCCGACCCTCGCTCCTGATACAGGTGCCCCCGCGACACCATTTCCTGATACTAATGCACCTGACACAACCGCTCCAGTTACTCCATTCCCTGACACAGCGGCACCAGCAACAAGTGTTCCACCCACTAATGCACCCAATACTGATGCTCCGGCAACCCCATTTCCTGGAACAGTATCACCTCCCACACCAGCTCCCGACACCTTGCCACCCTCAACACTTGTACCTGGGACCACTGCTGCACCCCCAACACCCTTCCCTGACACCGCCATCCCAACAAATGCTCCAGCGACCGCAGCTCCTGCAACACCCTTCCCTGACACCAATGCACCTTTTACTGCGGCACCGGCAACTCCATTCCCAGCAACAGTAGCCCCTGCAACACCCTTCCCTGACACCAATTCACCTCCAACCACGGCACCTCTCACCCCCTTCCCTGATACGAGTTCTCCTGCAACAACAGCACCAACAACACCTTTTCCCGACACAGTGGTACCTCTTACTGCAGCACCCGATACGAAGGTACCTGACACCTCAGCTCCTGCAACTCCCTTTCCGAAGACAGCAGTGCCAGCCACCTTCCCACCTGCCACCTCTGCCCCTGCAACACCCTTTCCTGACACCCAGGCACCTTCCACAGTCGCACCACCAACACAAGCCCCTACTTCGCTTCCAACGGGAATACCAACTACATCTGCACCACCCACCTTCTCCCCAAGCACAGCAGTTCCCACAACAACACCCACCTCCCACCCAACAGCGGCCCCTGACACCTTCCCACCGACGGCAGTTCCCACCTCTGCCCCAACAACGTCAGCGCCATCAACACTGGCCCCTTCGACAGCAGTACCAGGGACCTTCTCACCACTGACACAACAGCCTGTGACGGCTGTCCCCACAACGGTACCGGTCACCTCTCCTCCGACACAGGCACCGAAGGAGGAAGCTGTTCTCACCCCTCCAACACCTTCCCCTGGGAAGGTGATTCCTGCATCTGAGAAGAGTTTGGTAGCGGGTGGTGCGACGGGGGCCGCTGTTGCTGCGGGTACTGGCGGTGGGAAGCTTGCCATCGTGAGCGGGATGAACTGCGAGGTTGAGGACATCGACCTTGGGGGTGGGGAGCCTCTGGATTGGGAGTTCCACCCCCTTGGGATTGGGATCGGGGACCACGCGCAGAAGTACTTCTTGGGGGCTGTTGTCTCCAACCTCGGGATTGTGGTGGTCTTCTTGATTCTGAACTATGCGATAGCATGGGTGCAGGTGGCGTTCTTGCAGGTTCCTCTGTCAACGGCAATCTTCTACGTCAGGGCACCTGGTCTGGGCTACATCCCGATGATGTGGCTTCTCACAGGGACCAGCATGGCGGCCTCGAACCTCACCTTCTTCCCCTCTCGGGCACCCGCTTGGGTGTCGACCATCGGGGCTGCTGTCCTCGCCCTCTGTGTGGCCTTCCCCATCGTGATGTGGTTCTCCCTTTTGAGGAGGGGGAAGTTTCAGGCAACAACTGTTCCCGACCCGAAGATCAACGAGGATGCAGCAGAGGTTGTGAAGGGATTCGGGACTGCTGACGGGGCTGATGAGACGGGGAAGATGGAAGCGGGGACCGTGTACACTGGGTGGAAGCGCACCGCCTACATCCTCGTCTTCGGGTCAGAGGTGTGGGTTCGGAAGGACGGGGCCTCTGAGTACTTTGTGGAGCGGTACGGGCTCTTCTTCGAGCAGTACAGGCACAACTTCCACTGGTTCTCCCTTGTGGAGATGGTGCAGATCCTCGCTCTGTCCCTGTCCTCTGCTTGGAAGCCTCGGACCCATGGGATGTGCATGTTCAGGAACGTTTCGATCACGATTGTCCTCTTCTTCTACTTCCTGGCGATTGTGACCCTCCGCCCTTACAACTCGACACTTGACATGGTGACGGGGACGATACTGAGCGGGCTGATGTTCGTGGCTGTCCTGCTGATGGCGATAGCGATCGGGGTGGGTGGGAGTGCAGTGATGATGAAGTGGGCGGCGCACCTGCTCTTCTTCACGGCACTGGTGATGATGTTCAAAGGAGCGTACGACCTGATCCTGTACTGCCTTGACGTGAAGATAGGAAGGCGCTGGGATGCTGTTCGGGCAGCAAGGGCAGGGAATGTGGAGAAGTGGAAAGGGAAGAACACCTCAGAGGACAGGATGGAGATGTCGCTGTTGAATTCCAGTGAGGCGTCGTGGAGCATGGACGAGGAGGGGCACACCCCGAAGAAGGCAGACGGTGGCAGGGCTGTGACCGACACGGACGTGCACGCAGGGACGGCGATGGTGCTGTCGTCGAGAGGCCTGAGGGCGGGGAACCTAGACGATTCACAGATCGACATGAAGCCCCTGCTGAGCCTTCTGAACAGGCCCTGCATGACGGACTCCGTCAAGTCGCAAGCCCAACCACCTTCAATGCACGCAAACAAGTTCAGGAAGTTGAGGAGAAGCTTGACTTACTCACCTGAGAACCAGAAGTACGCTGCTTTGGTACATATCTAATACGAAACACTATATTTCACTCTTCTTGCTCACGTGGATTTGTTATTATTATTATATTTACGATTATACTCACCCGAGAATAAGAATTATATTCGTTTTATTTTCTTTTTTTACCCCAGCATGACTTTTTTATATTTATTTCACCCTTATCCCTAGTCTCTAAAACTCTTCTGGTCGCTCTAAAGGGGCTTTTATTGAGGGCAATATGGGGGATTTTAGGACAAAAAAAAGGTTGGCTGAGAAGAAAGTTAGTCTTTAGAATTCTAGTGTTCTTTATCATGCAAGAACCAACACTTCTGAGTTTTTTTTGTAAAAGTCCTTCTGTGGGTACCAGCTCGACAAATTAGAGACATGTGGGGCGTTCTTATAAAATGACGGCAATGGGGGGAAAAAATGGCGGAGTCGTGCCATTATTCTATTTTAACACATCCATCTAACTTTGTTGAAACTTCCTGTCGCTGTTTGAAGTATTTTCAGACACCTCAGTGCAGAGAACTTCTTTCTTCTTTTTTTTTTTTTTTTTGCAAGACTCTTCACCTCTTACCGTTTTTAGAGGAGTCACCACGGAGCCAGCAGAGCTCATATTCAAAATGGTGGACGCATTGGAGGGGGGGAAAAAAACCGGCTTTTTTATGCTCCTTGCGGGTTTGCGATGCGAAACGGATGCTTTAGTTCTCTCAATCTTTTTTTTTTCTGCTTTTTTTTCTTTTTTCTATTAATCTTCGAGTTTTGTGCACCGGTGTGTGTAGGTTACTTTATTTGGTAAGAGTACGTCTTCAACCCGTCTCAGCTATCCTGTGCGACTTCATGCAATTTACAGTCCATTATTGCAGCAGCAAGAGAATTAAAAAAAAGAAGAACTCTTATTTAGAAAAAAAAATTTTTTTTTTTTGGGTACTTTTAGAAAAACCAAAGAAAAGTTTTCCTATACTTTCGATAACGAAAAATGTAAAACTAAAAGCTCGCAGTGAGCACTCCCCCCCCCCCCCCCCCCCCATGCACACTGAAAGTTTTTTCTAGTTTTTTTTTTAATTTTTCGTTCGAAGCTAGCTCTGGAAGACCTTTTTCAAAGGATCCCTCAAAAAAAGAAAAGAAAAACTCGTGGTGAATAAGCACCTGCCCTCCCCTAACCTATACTTGTCCTTTTTGTGCAATTTCTTTTTTTTTTTTTTTTCTTACAACTAGCCAATAAAAAAATCCGTAAATTATCGAGAAAAGAAAAAGAAAAAAAAAAAAAAAAAAAAAAAAACGACCAAAGGGTGATAAGCTAGCGACAATGCACGTTTGGACAGGTTGTGCCACTTGCGCTTTTCCGAATAATTAATATCTCATGATGACTAGTGGTCCCGGAAAACAAATGGTATTTTTAAGAAACAGGTTTTTAACTGCCTGCCTTCTTTTTTTTTTTTTTTTTAAATGTTATTTTCTCTCTTTAGAAAACGGAAACCAGCGACTATTGCCATTGTGAAAATAACCAAGATGTGAGTAATGTTTGTGGCAAAAAAAGAAAAGCGAAAAAAAAAAAAAAAAGGTCTCCCAACGCCCCATGTTATTTCCCTTCTTCCTTTCTTATTTATCCTTTGTTTTTTCCTACAATATCTTGCTTCGTTTTGAAAGGGTTTCTTCTTCTTTTTTTTTTTTTTTTTTTTTTTTTTTTAAATCCGGCTTGCGCAAACAAAACAGCCGACTCTTTTGTTTCTTCTTTCCACGTGCTTTTTCAAAACAAAACTATCTCGCTTCGCCCTTCATTTTCTATCTTCCCAGACTTCTTTTCATTTTCTTTTCTCTGGACGACAGAAACCAATACAAAAAAATAAGGTGATCCCCCCCCTTCCTTCCTTCCTTCCTTCCTCCCCTCTGTTCATCAAGAAAACAAATGACAAAATGTCTTCATCGAAAGTAGTATCCATTATATCTTGCATGCTATTACTGGCAGCGCAAATCGAAGGCAGTATAGTGGCCAAGTGGCTGTTTACAGGCACAACGGCCGACACCAGCGGGAATGGTTATGTTTTGACTGCAGATAACATAAGGTTTACTACTGACTTGTGGAGCGGTGGCAAAGTGGCACAAAGCAATGGGAATGGGAATGGGAATGGGAATGGTTTCGGGGCTTCCTCTTGCTTGTACCCGACGGCTCAGCCAGCGGCTGTGCGTTTGCAGAGCGAGACCATTCTCTCCATGTGGGTGAAGCCATCGTATTCTTATTCAACTGAGCAAACACTCGCTTGCTGGAGCGGCACTGCTGGGAACACGGAGACACACGTCAGCTTCGTCATCATCAACAACGAATTGCGCCTGAAAACCAACTACATCCCCAATATCGTGAAGGTAACTGACCTCAGTGGGTGGTCTCACTTCCTCCTCGTCATCAACCCCAGCACTTCGAACATCATTGTCGAGGTCAACGGTGTCCGCAAAGGGAACTACAACTATAATCTCAACTCCTTCAACCCGACTGCCTTCTCTATAGGGTGCAAGAGAACTTCTACGTCGTGGGCGCAAGATAACAGCCTTTCCATCCAATCAGGGACGGCCCTCTACGGGGTCACCATGCAGACAGGGCCCTACCCTTGCTCCGTGGGTGCGCTGTATGATGGGAACTGTCACTTCACTACAAGTACACCTACTGCGTATGACCCTTCTCAGTGCTCTGTTATGCGCGCCACTGCACATCCCTACTCCATCCAAAATGTTCTCGACGATATATTCGCCAACAGGCATGATCCCACAAGCACTGCCTGGTCGGGTCTGAAGGCACCCATGGCGGGTACCCGCGCCTGGGAATGGGAGGACCCTGCGCCGTTCGGGTACAGCTCAGTTTGGTGCGGTGACGCCAACCACCTTTCGTACGACTGGTGGGATGCAGGGAGCGCATGCCAAACGGCCACGAAGCCCAGCAGTGTCACCAGCAATCTGTGTACCAAGTTTGACTACCAAAGCGGTCCTGGGTTGTTCGATGTAGATTGCTCGGAATTTCATGTTCACCTGTGCACTTATGACCCTATTGAAACTGCGGCTCCGTCGACCCCCTTCCCTGATACTCTTGTTCCATCTACACCATTCCCTGACACTGATGCACCCAATACCACTGCTCCGGCTACGCCATTCCCAGACACTGACGCACCTCCGACCCTCGCTCCTGATACAGGTGCCCCCGCGACACCATTTCCTGATACTAATGCACCTGACACAACCGCTCCAGTTACTCCATTCCCTGACACAGCGTCACCAGCAACAAGTGTTCCACCCACTAATGCACCCAATACTGATGCTCCAGCAACACCCTTCCCTGACACTCTTGCTCCTCCAACACCTTTTCCAGACACCAATGCACCCGATACGAGTTCGCCTGCAACACCCTTTCCTGACACATCAGCACCGCTGACTCCCTTCCCAGCAACCACAGCTCCTGCAACACCCTTCCCTGATACAGTAGCACCACAGACTCCCTTCCCCGATACCGATGCTCCACCAACAGCAGCCCCTGCAACACCCTTCCCCAATACTGATGCTCCGGCAACCCCATTTCCTGGAACAGTATCACCTCCCACACCAGCTCCCGACACATTGCCACCCTCAACACTTGTACCTGGGACCACTGCTGCACCCCCAACACCCTTCCCTGACACCGCCATCCCAACAAATGCTCCAGCAACTCCTTTCCCCGACACCAATGCACCTCTTACTGCGGCACCAGCAACTCCCTTCCCTGACACGGCAGCACCTCAGACCCCTTCCCCGGCAACCACAGCCCCTGCAACACCCTTCCCTGATACTGATGCTCCAGCAACCCCATTTCCTGGAACAGTATCACCTCCCACACCAGCTCCCGACACATTGTCACCTGCAACACTTGTACCTGGGACCACTGCTGCACCCCCAACACCCTTCCCTGACACCGCCATCCCAACAGATGCTCCGGCAACACCCTTCCCAGACACCAATGCACCTTTTACTGCGGCACCAGCAACAGTAGCCCCTGCAACACCCTTCCCTGACACCAATTCACCTCCAACCACGGCACCTCTCACCCCCTTCCCTGATACGAGTTCTCCTGCAACAACAGCACCAACAACACCTTTTCCCGACACAGTGGTACCGCTTACTGTGGCACCTCCAACACCCTTCCCCGACACAGCGACACCCGATACGAAGGTACCTGACACCTCAGCTCCTGCAACTCCTTTTCCGAAGACGGCAGTGCCGGCCACCTTCCCACCTGTCACCTCTGCCCCTGCAACACCCTTTCCTGACACCCAGGCACCTACCACAACACCACCAACACAAGCCCCTTCGACAGCAGTACCAGGGACCTTCTCACCACTGACACAACAGCCTGTGACGGCTGTCCCCACAACGGTACCGGTCACCTCTCCTCCGACACAGGCACCGAAGGAGGAAGCTGTTCTCACCCCTCCAACACCTTCCCCTGGGAAGGTGATTCCTGCATCTGAGAAGAGTTTGGTAGCGGGTGGTGCGACGGGGGCCGCTGTTGCTGCGGGTACTGGCGGTGGGAAGCTTGCCATCGTGAGCGGGATGAACTGCGAGGTTGAGGACATCGACCTTGGGGGTGGGGAGCCTCTGGATTGGGAGTTCCACCCCCTTGGGATTGGGATCGGGGACCACGCGCAGAAGTACTTCTTGGGGGCTGTTGTCTCCAACCTCGGGATTGTGGTGGTCTTCTTGATTCTGAACTATGCGATAGCATGGGTGCAGGTGGCGTTCTTGCAGGTTCCTCTGTCAACGGCAATCTTCTACGTCAGGGCACCTGGTCTGGGCTACATCCCGATGATGTGGCTTCTCACAGGGACCAGCATGGCGGCCTCGAACCTCACCTTCTTCCCCTCTCGGGCACCCGCTTGGGTGTCGACCATCGGGGCTGCTGTCCTCGCCCTCTGTGTGGCCTTCCCCATCGTGATGTGGTTCTCCCTTTTGAGGAGGGGGAAGTTTCAGGCAACAACTGTTCCCGACCCGAAGATCAACGAGGATGCAGCAGAGGTTGTGAAGGGATTCGGGACTGCTGACGGGGCTGATGAGACGGGGAAGATGGAAGCGGGGACCGTGTACACTGGGTGGAAGCGCACCGCCTACATCCTCGTCTTCGGGTCAGAGGTGTGGGTTCGGAAGGACGGGGCCTCTGAGTACTTTGTGGAGCGGTACGGGCTCTTCTTCGAGCAGTACAGGCACAACTTCCACTGGTTCTCCCTTGTGGAGATGGTGCAGATCCTCGCTCTGTCCCTGTCCTCTGCTTGGAAGCCTCGGACCCATGGGATGTGCATGTTCAGGAACGTTTCGATCACGATTGTCCTCTTCTTCTACTTCCTGGCGATTGTGACCCTCCGCCCTTACAACTCGACACTTGACATGGTGACGGGGACGATACTGAGCGGGCTGATGTTCGTGGCTGTCCTGCTGATGGCGATAGCGATCGGGGTGGGTGGGAGTGCAGTGATGATGAAGTGGGCGGCGCACCTGCTCTTCTTCACGGCACTGGTGATGATGTTCAAAGGAGCGTACGACCTGATCCTGTACTGCCTTGACGTGAAGATAGGAAGGCGCTGGGATGCTGTTCGGGCAGCGAGGGCAGGGAATGTGGAGAAGTGGAAAGCACAGCAGCCTACTATAACTGAACTGTGTGAGTTGAGCAAAGCTTCTTGGAGCGTAGACGGCGACCAGACTCCTGGAGAGAGAGGGGGCACGCCTGACATGGACGTGCACGCCAGCACTGTGGTACTGTCGTCAAGGGAGCTGAAGAACACCACCACTGGAGAAGACATGAGTCGTATGGATATGCAGCCCTTACTGAGCCTTCTGGGAAGGCCGTGTATGGATGTAGAACAGCCAGTGGCAACGGAAAACAAGTTCAGGAATCTAAAGCGAAGCCTGACGTCCCCTGTGACAACCAGGCAAGGAAGGAAGTATGCGACACTTATTTCGATGTGAGATATATATTCAGAAAAGAAAAAGAAGAAACCTACCAACCCTGTAACTATGCCCTTTTAAAAAAACTGGGGTTTTTAGTTGTGTTATATGCCGAATTGGGGATGAGGTAAAAAAAAAAAAAAAAAAAAAAAAAAGCGTGAGTTGTCTTTTGGGATGACCGTATGTTGATAACAATACGGGTGTTTGTCCTTTGTTTTCCTTTCCTTGTTTTTGTAGCGTGTATCGTGGTGGTATGTACGCACGCCTTCGTGTCTCTAAAAGCTCGTGAACAGAGTGGACGGGAATAAAAAAGCTTTTCCACAGAGATATGAGGTGTTACTTTTTTCGGGGGGGGAGGGGTGTTGCGATATTTACACTCCATTATATGAATTCTTTTTAAAGCTAAAACTTGGTTTCCCCCCCCCCCCCCCCCTTGTTTCTTTCCAAATTTTCAAATTATTCCTCTGTTATTTTTCTGTCCACTTTTCTTCGAAACGATTCTGACTTTGATGCATAGGTCTTAAGAGAATGGAATTTTATCCCCCCCCGAACCTAACCTAAAGGAATTTTCTGGTGCAGTTTCACCTCCTTTTTTTTTTTTTTTTTTTTTTTTTTTTTTGCTCTTCGATTTCCCCGTGCAATTGGGGCCACGTTTGATTAAAGACGAAGAAGAGTTGATATTGAAAGAAGGGAAAAAAAAAAAGAAAAAAAAAAAGAATCTTTTAAATTTTGGTTATAAGGAAGGTAGTGAGAATAAGAAGGGGGAAGGACGGGGGGGGAAAAAAAAAAGAAAAGTGATTTACTCGCTTGATTTGTCTTTTCAAGTCCCTTCCAAGGGGGTTGAAGAGAAATAGAAATAAAAGAGGGACAAGGATGCCATTTTTTTTCTCCGCGATGCGCCTTCACAAATAACCAACCTCTTTATGTCCCTATCTTACTTCCTTATTTTCTTGATTTTTTTATTTATTTTTTTTTTTTATGCGTCCGAAAGCCCCTGGTGAAACACCAATTGGGCCGCTTGAACTCAGGTTTTACATTATATTTTTAGGAGTTTCCGAGGATGCCCTCATAGTTTAGAAACATCTAAACTTCCTTTTTTTTTTTTTTTTTTTTTCTTTTTGCGGGCCGTTGCTAACCACTTCGTTCCTATCATAGTGAATTTTTTTTACAAAACTGGCTCCGCGGTTTGGTACTCAGGTTCGATCCAGACTTACCCACCAGTAGCTGTTTTAAAGTAGTTCTTCTCAAAAAAAAAAAGAAAAAGAAAAGAAACCATTTGCGCGAAAAACAAAGAATATAACCCGCCTATTCTTTTTTTTTTGGATTTCCTTAACTTCCTTTCTTCTTTTTTTTTTCTTTTCACTCAATTTTTTTTTTTTTTTGTGGGCTGAAAGGACCACGTTCCTAAAGGGTTCATAGGTCTGTGATGACACCTCTCCAATTAAAAAAAAAAAAAAAAACTGTGTACATTGGCCAAGTCTCATGAATTGTCGATTTTTTTTTTCTTTCCTGTTTTTTTTCTTCTTTTGTTTGTTCCGTGTGTTAGCAATAATGTCTCCATACACACAGGTTTTTTTTTTTTTTTTTTTTTTTTTTGCTTCAGGCGATCAAGAGTCAGCAAAGCACTACTAAGTAGCAGCGGAGCGGCCCCAAAAGGGGGGCATCATAAGGTAGGCACGCCACATGCAGTGGCCCGCTGCTGGCCAGTTCGTTTCCTATCATAGTGAATTTCATTTTAAAACTATTCTCACCCCGGTAATCGAGAAGGAGAAAAAAAAAAAAGAAAATAAATCCTAAACCTTGTTCAATATGAAGAAAAAGAAAAAAAAAAAAAAAGAAAAGGGACGGTTTCTTTATAATTGTCCCATATAATATTTTTTTTCTTATTTTTTGTTTTATTTTTTTAAACAGAAAATTCTATTTGCCGAGGCTTTTTAAAGAAAATAAATTTTTATTTCTAGTCATTGGCACAGCGCAAATGAGTGATTTGTTTATCTAAAAAAAAAAAAAAGGTAACAATATCACTCGTGCGTAAGAAACAGTTTTTTTCCTTCTTTTTCTTTCTTCCCTCACCGTGCGTTTGCAGAGTCAAAGCTCGTCTCTGCCATTTTCTGTACACGATCTGCAAAATAAAATAAAAAAGAAATCTTGTAAAGTTTTCTTTATTCATGATGTTGGTAGCCCCAATGCTGTTGGCATTGAGGGTTAAGGTGCAAAACACTTTTTTGTACAGAATTTTCTTCCTCTTTCTTCTTCTTCTTCTTCTTCTTCTTCCCGATCTAACTCCACATGGACTGAACGTCCTTTGATATCTGCGGTGCTTCCAACTAAGCGCAACAGGCAAAAAAAAAGAATAAAATAATAATAATAATAATTCAGAGTGACACGTCCCGAGCGCAGCCTAGACCCAGGTTCTTGACCCGGAAACTGTCCAAATAAAGCCGAGTACAAAAGGAGTAAATCATTCACAGGCTGGAATTTGGCAGGGTTTTTTTTTTTCTTTTTTTTTAAAAAAAAAAAAAAGAGGGTCTTCTGTTTCTTCCCAAGATAAAAAAAAAAAAAAAAAAAAAAAAAAAAAAAAAAACTATTTTATTTCCTTGCAGTTCTAGAAAAAAAAAGAAAAAAAAAAGGTTCCCCCCCCCCCTTCCCCCCAACATGAGGTTGCGGATACTTTATCTAGCAACCTGCATCATGTTGAAAACAACGCTCGCAATGGAAAAAATAGGAGAGTGGTACACGGATGGTTCGGGCAACGACATAAGCGGTAAGGGGAATGCAATGATGGTAATGGGGGGGGTGAAGTTCGTGAAGGACCCCTGGACGGGAACAGATGTGGCTACCCACGACGGGAGCACACAGGCCTGTTCGTACCTACCCATCAACGCCGGGAACACAGGCTTTCAAATGGCCCAGACGACCACCCTGGGGATATGGGTCCGCGCCAAGAGCTCGGCCACAAAGCAACAAGCTGTGTTCTCATGGTCCTCAGGAGCAGCGTCCATTGTGTTGTATATCCAAAAGAGAGACGCCACAGGGAAGACAGATTTAGCTCTTTACACGTACGGTGCTTCCGGTGCAGGTGACCTAAAGAAAACCTTCCCCGATGTGGGGGACCAGTGGAACCATCTCAACTTCGTGTTCACCCCCTCTGCAGCAGTTAATATTTGGCAGAACGGGTACCGTGTGGGGAAGAACATACCTTTCGCGGTGAGCTTCGTCCCGACCGTGTTCAGCCTCGGGTGTGCTAAGCAGGACGGCCGCAACATCGATTTTCCAATGCAACCAGGATCTTTCATCTATAAATCAACCTTCCATGTGGGAGCCTACCCTTGCTCCGGACAGGGTAATTTTTATTACAACGGTAAATGCCATTGGTTCACACCCGAGTCCGCCTTCGACAAGGGGGCGTGCAGTCCTGACGGGAAGCTTGTCAGCATCCACACGTATTGGGACGATCTCCTGTACAGCCGGTCGTCGCCCAATGCCGACTGTTGGGTGGGGATCTCTGCACCAGGGCCAAGACCGAACACTCAACCCTCTTCTTCCAACTGGTTTTGGGAGGACGGGACCCCGATGGACCTGAAGCTGTTGTGGTGCGGTGACGCGAAGCATCGGCAGGCCGACTGGTACAACAGCAAAGACGGTTGCGAAGCACATGTGCAGCCAAACGAAGTCAGCACGACCTGCGCAAGGTACAGTCCCACACTGGGGCCTGGGCTGGCGGACCTTGCCTGTACCAATAGTTTCAAACATCTGTGTTATGAGTGGCAGATGATTACCGAGGCGCCAGACACCACTGCTCCTTCCACACCCTTCCCTGACACGAAACCACCCTCAACACCTGTTCCTGTCACACAAGCGCCACCTACTCCTCTTCCAGATACCAGTGCACCCGCAACAAGGTCCCCTAGCACGTCTGCACCTCCTACTAAGGTGCCTGCCACGTTGCCCCCTGACACTGATGCGCCGTCAACGCCATTCCCGGACACCAGGGCCCCGTGGACTCCGTTTCCCGACACAAATGCACCCTCTACCCTGCCCCCTTCTACTAATCCCCCTGCGACACCCTTCCCTGACACTGCTGCGCCTGCTACTAATCCCCCTGCTACGAATCCCCCTGCTACACCTATTCCCAGAACGGTTGCACCGCTCACGGCAGCCCCCGCGACGGCCTTCCCTGATACAATTGTGCCGCCGACATCGCACCCTGCCACAGGTGGGCCCACAGTGGTGCCATCGTCTGCTCCAGCAACCAGCTCGCCGACATCGCAACCTATGACAGCTGTGCCTACATCAGCGCCCACCGCCCCGCCCACAGGTTCACCACCGACAGTTATTCCGGCCACCAGTTCCCCGCTGACCGGCTCCCCGTTGACGTCACAACCGATGACAGCAGTGCCCACATCCACGCCCATCGCCCCGCCCACAGGCGCACCACCAGTCCCCGTGACGTCACAACCGGTTGCAGCCGGAACTTCCTCGCCCAACGCACCACCAAAAGAGATGGTGACTCCCCCCCCGCTGACACCAGTCCCTGGGCAGGTGATCCCTGAAGCTGAGAAGAATGCAGCGAAAGGCGTCACTTCTGGTGCCACAGCAGTAAACCCTAGTGGTGCGAAGCTTGCTGCTGTGATTGGGATGGACTGCGAGGTTGAGGACATCGACCTTGGGGGTGGGGAGCCTCTGGATTGGGAGTTCCACCCCCTTGGCTTCGGGATCGGGGACCACAAACAGAAGTACTTCTTGGGGGCTGTTGTCTCCAACCTTGGGATTGTGGTGGTCTTCTTGATTCTAAACTACGTGATAGCATGGGTGCAGGTGGCATGGCTGAGTGTACCTTGGGAAACGGCAATCTTCTACGTCAGGGCACCTGGTCTGGTCTACATCCCAATGATTTGGCTGCTGATGGGGACCAGTATTGCGGCCTCGAACCTTGCCTTCTTCCCCTCTCGGGCACCCGCCTGGGTCGCAATCATCGGAGTTCTGGCACTCGCTCTTTGTGTGTCTCTCCCTGTTGCGATGTGGTTCCTACTTCTGCGAAAAAGTAAGTTCCAGGCAACAACTGTTCTCGACCCGAAGATCAATTGGGACGCAGCTGCGATGGTGAAGGCATACAACAGTGACAGTGACGCGGCACTCCTAGCAGATATTGCAATGTCGACAGTGTACACTGGGTGGAAGCGCACTGCTTACATTATTGTCTTCGGATCAGAAGTATGGGTTCGGAAGGACGGGGCACCCGACTACTTTGTGGAGCAGTACGGGCTCTTCTTCGAGCAGTACAGATACAACTACCACTGGTTCTCTCTTGTGGAGATGACCCAGATTCTGGCCTTGGCCTTGACCTCTGTCTGGAAGCCTCATAACCACGACACCTGCATGTTCAGGAACGCTTCGATCACGATTGTCCTCTTCTTCTACTTCCTGGCGATTGTGACCCTCCGCCCTTACAACTCGACACTTGACATGGTGACGGGGACAGCTATGAGCGGGCTGATGTTCGTGGCTGTCCTGCTGATGGCGATAGCGATTGGGGTGGGTGGGAATGAGGTGATGATGAAGTGGGCGGCGTACCTACTGTTCTTGACAGCACTGTTGATGATATTCAAAGGAGTGTACGACCTGATCCTGTACTGCCTTGACGTGAAGATAGGAAGGCGCTGGGATGCTGTTCGGGCAGCAAGGGCAGGGAATGCTGGCGAGGTAAGAGAAGAGGAAAAACCTAGAGTGATAGAATTGGACGAGGTACAGCCCCACAGTAGTGTGGTCTCTGTGGGCACGGATGAGGAACCCGGCTTATCACGGGAACCGCAATCCTTCGTTGGAAGCTTTGGTGAAGCCTCCCAGGTGGACATGACACCTCTCTTGAGCTTCTTAAGCAAGCCGACCTTGGAAGACTCGGATAAGTGGAACGATTCTTCATCAACACGCAGGAGTAGGAGGCCTACAGTTGTCTACAGTATTTAAGAAAACTTTTTTTTTTTTTGTTTCTATTTTTTTCGCCAGGTGATTTTTTTTTTATTTTTATTTTTATTTTTTGTTTTTCACCGGTACTTCCCTCCCCTTGTTCTCGAAAAGCTATCTTTTGATGGGCAAATACAAAGAATGGTCGTGTAAAGGTGCATTATTGACACCCCCCCCTTCAGCGTTGTTTATCTATATTTCTTTTTTGTATAATGCAACAATGACATAAGTCGCAAGAAAAAAAAAAAGAAAAAAAAACCAGAAGTGCGTTAGGTTAATATGTTTGAGTGGTGTGGCGTTGTGTTCTTCCCCTCCTTCTAATTTTCATTTCTTGGTGAACTTTCTTTCTACTATGGATTGAAAAAAAAAAAAGAAGAAGAAACTAGGTAGTTGAAAGTTTTTTTTTTTTACCCTCCCCTGCTGCACACTTAATGCCAAATAGTGTTGCAACCAAAGCCCCATTTTTCTTTTTTCCCTTAAAATACTATGAAATGTTTTGTAACATGGTGACTCCCCCTTTTTTCTTTGTTATCCCCTGCCGCTCTGTCTCTTTCAAAAAGAATGCGAAATATGCAATCAAAAAAAGAGGTGTAAAACCCCCCCCGCTCCCCTTTCCCTCAAGGACCTCTTTAGACTCCGCCTATTGGAAACCTTTAAGGGGGGAAGGGGAAAAAAAAATTTTTTTTTTATAGTTATACCACGTGGCAATTTTGTGACACTTTGAAACATGCCTCCCAAAAAAAAAAAGGGCTCAAAGTAATTTGGTCACAAGGAAAAAAAATATACCGACTCGTGCCCCCTCTACTATCCTACCCCCCTATGACCATCGGTGGCTGGGCTCCTGCCCTTATAACACCACCTTCAAGTCAAGTTCTTTCCCATCCTTCTTAAAAGAACAGGAACCTTTTGGGTAAAGAACAAAAAGAAAAAGAAGAATCAAGAAAAAAATCCGTTGTTAAACTTTGGTTTTACCAAAATACCGAGGCGTGATAGTCTCACGGTCCCAACTAGGTTGGGCGGCATCTATCGGGGGCTAAATTTTTCTTTTTTTTTTTGATGACCGGATAACGCGCGTCCCCGGTATGTTGGCTTTATTATTATGGTTATTATTATATTTCCCCTCTTTTTTTTTGACTCGTAACTTTGCTGTTTTGAGTGAATAGCCCCCCCCCTTTTTTTTCAAACTTGCACCGTCGTTTGTTTTGTTCACTCGCCTAGGAAGCTCATACCTCAAAAAAAAAAAGAATTGAGTTTTATAGTTTGATTTGTTATGATTGAACCGTAAAAGAGTAAACGAGGAAAAAAAAAGGTTTTTTTTTTGACTTGGGTGGAAGTACTTGATGCCCAATGACACATAAACAACAGCTAGTTCTTTCCTTTTTTTTTTAAATTTTTTCTGTGAAGAAATATATATTTATATTTTTTTTTTGTTTGTGTAAGTATTGTACGTGTGTCCCCTTATTCTGCGATTTCTTGCCCCCCTTTTGTTTCAATTGCAAGAGGAAAAAAAACCCCCCCAAAAAAAGAAGGGAGATACTTTAGCAGGAAGCCGTCTTGTTGCTTTGTTCATCCTTTCCTCCCCCCCCTTTTTTTCCCTACAAAGTTTTTGTTTTTTTTTTTTTTCTCTTCTGAAAAAAAATGGTTTCACCACCTTATGCAACTTGTGCCGAGGCAAAAAAAGAAAAAAAGATTTTTTTTACTCGTGCGAAACAAAAAAGGGACATAAGTCATTAAAGAATCATTTTTTTTTTTGAAGCAACCCCTGCACAGGATAGATGCAGTCGTAGCTAGTGGGGGAGAAAAAAAAAATACCCCCCCAAAAAAAAGAATGTTATCCTACACCCCACATATTTCTCTCATATTTCTCACCTTCCCCACCCCTCCTTACCACAGGCCACGAAAAAAAAAATTGATTTCAGGGGGAACCCCCCATGGCACCATGTGCCTTCGTCAAGCAGTTCACGTTGATACTGACGTACAGTACCATATCGTCTGAAGCCACAAGGTTAGAAGGGAGGTGGTACTGGGGAAACCCAGGGGGAATAGATGAAACAGGCCAAGGCAAAGACATGACTGGGCTACTAGATACAGTAATGGATCCTTATGCCGGGTGGGGAGCTGGAGAAGGCTGCATCAAGGCTACAAACCTTGCGCCTCTCACTGGCAGCGACGCAGCAGTGACTACATGGGTTAAAGTGGCATCGTCCCCCTCCATTGCCCAAACAGTTGTCTCCTGGAAAGCACAGAACGGAGCGGTGTCCCTAACAGTCTTCAAGGGACACTTCGTACTGCAAACCCCAAAGGGAACACCCATGATTCTCTTCACATACGTTTTAAAGGAATGGGCACACGTGGCTGTATTGTTCGAAGAGTCCTTAAGCGGTGTTATTGTACAGGTAAATGGTCGGACGTCCGTCCCCATAACGGCTGCAGGGACACCCGAGTCGTTGTCGCTGGGATGTGAAGAAGGTTCTATGCAAGCCGCGACCAACCTCCTCTTTCGCAGAATTTCACTTTACTACGGCCCCACGCCATGTGTCTCGGGTGCCTTTTACGACGGTGACTGTGTTGAGGTGACCCCCACAGCGACCCCGTGGAACCCTTCCGCGTGCACTTCTGAGCTGAGCTTCAAGCACACCCCGATGTCTGTTCACAACAAGTGGGACGATGCCTTCGTCTCGCTTTTTGGTTCCACCCTCTCTTTCTACCCAGGGCTCTTTTCTTCTCGCAAGCGCACGGCCCCCCTCGACACGTCGTCCTGGCAGTGGGCTGACGGGTCACCCCTTAACCGTGTTAACATGTGGTGCGGCGACCCCAGCCACACGTCGATGATGTTTCCCTCGCGAGGCACCCTCTGCGACGTGGCCTCCGCCAGGCAGCCGAACTCACGGACCGACCTCTGCGTCACAATCGAGCCCTCGCTGGGCCCGGGCTTCTTTGACAGACCGTGCTCGCGATCTTTTGTTCATTTGTGTAAAGTCAAAGCTGACATGACTCCGAACCCTACGCTTGTTCCTACTCAGGTACCCCCCTCACTGTCAGCAGCGCCATCAACATTGGCACCCACGCGTGTACCGGTCAGCGTGCCAGCCACCGCAGTCCCTACCACGGGTGTTCCTTCTTCACCTGTGCCCATGTCTCAGCCGGTTACAAACCAGCCACCTCACACACCGATGCCCACTGTCCCACCTACGCAGGCTCCAGGGACTAGTGCCCCTGCCACATCGGTACCCACCACCCCCATACCCACATTCGTACCCTTTACATCCTCTCCACACACTTCTGTGCCGCAATCTCCTTCAACAGCAGTGCCACTTACTCCGATGACACCAACGCCAAACACTTCAGTGCCTCTTACCTCTGCCCCCCTCACACAAGTTCCTCTCACTCCGAAACCCCTCGCAATAGTGCCAAATACTTCGGTGCCTCTGACAACGGCGCCAAATACTATAGTGCCTCTAACAACGGCACCAAATACTTCAGTACCTCTGACACCGGCGCCAAATACTTCAGTGCCTCTCACTCTAATACCGCCCACAGCAGTGCCCACAACAACGGCGCCAAATACTTCAGTGCCTCTCACTCCAACGCCCACAACAGTGCCTTCAACTGTAGCACCTCTCACTCAGGCTGCGAACACAGCACCTCCCTCTACAGCTGTGCCAGCTACAAGTGCACCAAAGACAATCACACCTCGTACCAATGTCCCGCCGACAGTTGTACCTGCTACCACGGCACCCTCGACAGCATCACCGGAGACAATTGCGCCCCTCACCAGTCCGCCAGCCACACCGGTGCCAAACACAACTGCTCCTGCCACGACAGTGCCAGCGACACAAGCCCCGCTCACACATGCACCAACAGGGGCACCTACCACTCTGCCAGCTACGCAGGCTCCAAGCACACCCAACCCGATGCCCTTTACTGAACTAGCTATATCTCCTTCAAGGGAACCGAGCACACTGGCACCACCGCAGCCTGGTTACGTGTTCCCCAAGAAAGTAAAGGATGAAGGTAAAAAGGTGACATCAGGCGCTGCTGCTGTTAGTGTGTCTGCAAGCAAGCTAGCGGTGGTCATGGACATCGAGTGCAAAGTGGAGGACATCGACTTGAGCCAAGAGCCTCTGGACTGGGAGTTCCACCCCCTTCACTTCGGGATCGGGGACCACAAGCAGAGATATTTCCTGGGTGCAGTGATCTCGAACATTATGATCATGGTGGTCTTCTTGCTCTTGAACTACGCCATAGCATGGGTGCAGGTGGCATGGCTGGGTATACCTTGGGCAACGGCAATCTTCTACGTCAGGGCACCTGGTCTGGTCTACATCCCGATGGTGTGGCTGCTGATGGGGACCAGTATTGCGGCCTCGAACCTTGCCTTCTTCCCGTCGCGGGGCCCGGCTGGGGTCTCAGCTGTCGGGGTGGTGGGGCTGGCTCTGTGTCTATCGCTTCCCTTTGCGATGTGGTTCCTGCTCCTGCGGAAGGGCAAGTTCCAGGCAACAACTGTTCCCGACCCGAAGATCAATAAGGAGGCGGCAGAGATCGTAAGTGCGTTCAAAGGCGACAAACCTGACAACTGTGAGTCAGATGATGATGAAAGCGACACTGAGGCGGTTGTGTACACTGGGTGGAAGCGCACTGCTTACATTATTGTCTTCGGGTCAGAAGTATGGGTTCGGAAGGACGGGGCACCCGACTACTTTGTGGAGCAGTACGGGCTCTTCTTCGAGCAGTACAGGCACAACTACCACTGGTTCTCCCTTGTGGAGATGACCCAGATTCTGGCCTTGGCCTTGTCCTCTGCTTGGAAGCCTCATAACCACGACACCTGCATGTTCAGGAACATCATGATCACTGTTGTTTTGTTTTTGTTTTTCATGGCGATTGTGACCCTCCGCCCTTACAACTCGACACTTGACATGATAACAGCGACGGCAATGAGCGGGATGATGTTCGTGGCTGTCCTGCTGATGACGGTGGCGATCACACTGACGGACGACAAAAGCGCTGCACAGGAAATGACTGAAGTCGCAGGCAGGCTGTTGTTCCTAACAGCACTGGTGATGCTGTTCAAAGGAATCTACGACATCGCACTGTACATGCTAGACGTGAAAATAGGAAGGCGCTGGGACGCCGGCCGAGCAGCAAGGGCAGGGGATGTAGAAGACTGGAAGGAAGGCCGCATCCCAACAACGAAGTACGACTTGGAAGCATTGGATAACGACAACGCATTGACCCTTTCGTCGATGCTGTCCTCCCGCACTGCGGGGAGGAAGGCTCCTGACAGCCCGTTGGACATGACACCTCTTCTGAACTATTTGAAAAATGATCAGGAAGCATCTGTCTTAACGAAGTCAGGTTCCCTTGAGCTCACCGTGACCATACCGCAGAACCGACGGCCCTCCAACATCCTGAACACAACTGCACCACCCTTCCGTAGGCGTTCCCTGCAACGGCGGATGTCGTCACCCTACAGCAATATTCCCTTATCAAAGAAACCTGCCGCGCCTCTTAGGCGGGTACGAACCTCGTCTATTAAACTTGATAAACAAGACGATGTCACGCCACCGCAAAACCCCCTATCGACTTCGTCGAGGAGATCTTCCTCTATCACTAAAGTACTTATCTGATCCTTCGGTCTCGCTTTATAATTGCATGATGAAAACCGAAGGTGAATTTTGATGAGTGGCTTGATCCGATCCTTTCCAGGATTTCTTTTTATTTTTATTTTATGTCTTTACTTTTGCTGCGTCATAACGCTCTTACTTTTCTTTCTTCCGCTCAACGCAACCCTTTTTTTTTTTTTTTTTTTTTTTTTTTTTTTTTTTTTTTTGTGTGTGTGTTTTTTCTCTCTTTTTATTTATTTATTTTGATGTGTAAGCGCCGTCTCGCACCCCGAAATAAGAGTGGGAAAAAAGGGGGGACAAATGCAAAAAGTAAAGGGGCAAAACGGGCTGACTGACGCAGAGCAGCACGCAACTAATGTGTGCAGGCACTGGTCGTGCAAACACGTGGAATGTTTCAAAAAATACCTGCACCCGACCAACGGGCTGTCGAGGAAATACGACACGGAATGCAGGCCATTCTTAGCCGAATGGGACAAATGTTACAAGAAAGAGGTTGCGGCATATCTGGAAATTCACCCAAAGAAGGTTGGGAGTTGAGCCCCCCTTTCCCCCCCTTTCCCCCCCTCATTTGCAAAAAAAAAAAAAAAAAGAAAAAAAAAGAAAAAAAAAAGTGAGCAGGAAGGGTGGCGGGGGGTGGAGGGAGGTTGGGCGAGGGTGTATAAAAAAAGAAGAGGAAGAAAAAAAAAGCGGAGTAAAAAAAAAAAAAAAAAGAAAAGCAAATGGTGAGGAAAACTGTCGTATTATGGGAGGACGACGGGGTGATAACGAGGTACGACATTAAGCCCGAGGTGGACGAGGACACCTTGGCGGAGAACCTACAAAAGAGGGACAGAACCGCTGTATTTATTAGATACATGGGTTCGAAAGGATATTTTGCGTTCAAACCAACAAAGCTCGCCCGGTACCAAGGGGCCAGTGTGCTCTACACATGCAGCAGAAAACGAAATCTTAGTGCTTTTGTCCGATGCGTGGTGCACTCCGAGAGCGGCTCGACCATCGTAGTGAGGTACGTCAACGCAAGGCGTACCATAGGTGAAATCTTCTCGCGAAGCAGTCCTGTTACAGTTGGAACGGATGACCTCGGACCTGATGTCGAAGTCAAGCCCACTGTGATGTTCGCCGAGTTGTACCCTTACATGACCATTGACCTCCCTATCATAGACGAGGTGCTTGCGAAACGGGAGACTGGTGTGTGGCTGCCCACGTTGAGCATGAAAGGCGTCCTTCTCGAGCAGCGACCATCGGGACCTCATTTCGATTCAAATTTATTGTTGAACGAACCAGTCAGCACGCAGTTTGAAACCCCATGCTCTTCCCATCCGCGTGCACTTGTCATCTGCCCAGGCCGGATCGGGCTTACCAACTCCAGTGGGATCATGTGTTACGTCAATTCTGTGACGCAGATTCTCTCCCACACCCCTCTCTTCTACGAGTTTTTCGTGAAGTCCGACTTCGAGAAAGGCATTAATGATGACAACCCACTGGGGACAGGCGGAGCATTGGCGAGCAAACTCGGCGAGCTGATCCGAAGCTTATGGCAACCCAGCTACTCGGAGGCCACCACGTCGCACACCTTCTGGAGGACGGTGGGAAGGTTCCGTGACTGTTTCACAGAGATACAGCAACAAGACGCACAGGAGTTCCTTGCAGCCGTGCTGGACGGTCTGCATGAAGACTACAACGAAGTCCGGAAAAGGATCATGGTGCCGAAGTTCGAGCCCCCCGACACGATGCAGATCGAGGAGGTCGCCGCAGAGTGTTGGATGCGCCACCTCCTCCGCAACAGGTCGTTTATCGTGCAGCATTGTATGGGACAGCTGAAGTCGACACTGCAGTGCAGGACATGTGGGAAAGGCGACCTGACCTTTGACCCGTACATGCAGCTGAGTTTGGAGCTGCCAGACTCAGAGCCAAACCAGTTGATCTCATGGATATTCTACCCAGCGACGTTCCCGCTAACACCGCCTATTGTGTTCCAGCGGTATCTGTCGCCCTTCGACACATTGGACCATCTTGCGAAAGAGACGTTCAAGTCCACCGGGCGGCCTGTTGATGAGCATGCTTTGTGGACAACGCTTGTCTTCGACGACAGCTCATCTAGCGTGACGGTGGCGCCGTTTGAGATGCCGAAGCTGGGCACTATGAAGATCCACCACATCCTTACGGAGCTGTCGTGGAGCCGGATGTCGACAACACGCACCACGAAGTGGCTTGCTCTGTACGAATCGGGCTTACCAAAGGACATGGACCCCAGCACTCCATTGGTACCCGTCGTGGTGAACAGTCATGCGAACGTCACACAGCAGGGCACGCTGCACCCCATCATGGTTATTGTCCCGCAGACGGAGCTGAGCTCCGAGTATATCACGAACGAAGTGTTCAAAAGATTTCAGGTTGGGGAGGGGGAGGGGGAGGGGCTGTTGGAGATCCGCGGTGGTGACTTCAATGAGTCGACGCGACACGGGTGCGACCTGTGCAGCCGGAGGTCCTGCGAAGGGTGTAGGGTGTACCCTGCCGGAACAAAGAAGGTGGTGCCGACACACTCGCAAAACAGAATACCAAGCCGTCAAGCACAAGCCATGCTTGACAAGATGAACGAGTCGCAGTGGGTGCATGTAGGACCATGCGACGCCAGATCCCTGAGGGAGATGATGTCGGACAAGTTCGGTGATAGCGACGATTATGGCAACGAAGCACTGCTGGAGCTGGTTGAGGACAAATACCAAGATGTCATACAAAATAATCCAGACATCGATTGGTGGAACCTGACGCCCTCGGAGCTTGTAGAGAAGCTTCTCGACGACTGCATTGACGATTATGAGCACCCACAGTACTTCGACCCCGAAACCCCACAGTACGTGGAGTTTGATCCTCTCTTCGACACCTTGCGCAAGCGGTGCGGGACGCGGTTCATGTACTGCCCCCTCATTGTGAAGGTTTGCTGGTGCCCTACTCAGCGGGACAAAATACCGGAAGCACTGCACTTCAACACACGTGTGCAGGCGGATGTGATGATCAGGGAGGCCATGATGGAAGGGTGTATTCTGAACCATGAGAACACGAAGCACTTTGAGCTGAAGAGGGAGCAGGATACCAAGACGTACGGCCTCGAGGACTGTCTCTCGCTCTTCACGAGGGTCGAGAAGCTGGAAGACGGTGACAGATGGAAGTGCCCGAGATGCAAGAAGGAGGAACCTTCCAGGAAACGCTTTGAACTATGGAGTGCCCCGAATATGTTGTTTCTTCATATAAAACGTTTTGCATGCCGGGACGCGTGTTCCCTTCGACTACGTCATGCCGTCTCGTTCCCGTTGAAAGATCTGGACTTGTCAAGTTACCTCGCAAAACGGGGGCAGTCTACCATCTCTGGGTGCCAGCTTGCCTCACCGACTCTAAGCTCCGGCGAACCTGCTGCGTCGCCCCTTTCATTTTCTCTCGACGGTCCCTTCGGGCAGCCACCGCAGTCGCAGTCTCCAAGGGCTGTTCCTACCCCCGCTCCTCCATCTGACTCACGGTATACCCTTCAAGGTGTTGTTTGCCACCATGGGCCTGACATTCAGTTCGGACATTACACCTCTCATTGTTTGCATAGAGAAACCGGGTATGAGCGAAAGGGGAATAAAAGGGAAATACCCCCCCCCCCCCCCACAGAAAGTGGTTCCATTACAACGATGACAGCGTGAGGGAGACCAGCGCAGAAGAAATGCTTGAAAAGGTGCAGCGGGATGTCTACTTGTTGGTCTATGTCAAAAATGATGTATGGGTGCTCAAGGGAATAAAAAAACAAAAAAAAAATACAGATGACCAACAAAGACTGGATGGAGCCTGCAATGTGGCCCAATCTTGCAGCGGTGAACGAAAGGGTTGAACGGGAGAACGCTAAGCAAGCAGAGGACGACAGAAGGGAAAGAGAAGAAAGGGAGGAACGAGAAAGAAGGAAGAAAGAACAAGAACGCACAGGGGAAGAAGGCGAGCCCGATGCGAAGCGGCAGAGGGCTTCTGTTGGCCTTCAGGTACGGCGGGAAAAAAAAGAAAAGAAAAAAAAAAAAAAACGCACAGGGACCTTACCCCACGAGACATCCGAGTTCACCTTCGCCATCGTACCCAGATGACTTCCCTCCTACTCTTAGTGACACACCGCAAACTCCGGTAGTTTGAATTGGTGGTGGTGGGGGTTGTTGGTTCGTTTGTTTTGCTGCCAGTTCACTGCATGCCGGATTGTCTTTTTTTTTTTTGTTTCCTGTTTTTTTTTTTTTTTTTTTTCCTGTACATTTTATTCTTAGAATTTCTTCTTTTTTTTTGCCAGATTTCTGGGTGGCGGTAAACAAAAAAAAAAAAAAAAAAAAAAAAAAAAAAGAGAGAACCCAAAACCACAGCACTCTTTGCAATTAAAAAAAAAAAGAGGGCCTTCGAAAACAAGTATTTTCGACCTTACCTAGAGGTAAGGAAAACGGGGGAGGGGGTAAAAAAAAGAAAATAACCTTAATCGGTTGTCACTTCTTTGTGTTTCCAGCTGTTTTTTTTTTTCTCTTCTTTTTTTTTGCGGTGGTGGGGATAACATGGAAATATAAGATGTACATCAAATGTGTTGTTCGCTGTTGACCTCCTCTCATCACCGGTAGCACCCGAGTGGAAGAATGTATTGCAGATGCTCAGGGTGACGAACAGGCAGCAAACTGCACGAGCGCAGAGCCTTGGTTACCGGTGAAGCTACTGCTCGGCCGAGGTGCCCCCCCTGTAATCAAGTAGACTGTGCCTGCAGTTGCTTGTTCGCCAGGCGGTTTATAGGCAACCAAAGTCATTCTTCTTTTTTTTTTTTTTTTTTTCTTTTTTTTTTTTTTTTTTTTTTTTACCCTTTCAGTTCATTTCTTTTTTTTGGGGGAGTTGCAATCACATGTGCGAGGTGGCTACTCTTCAGGGTGCAAATGTATCTTAGCCCAGAGCCCTGTGAAACACAGCTACTCAAAAAAAAAATCTTCATTTTTCCTTGGAATGGTAAATGAGAACACAGTGATAACGGGAAGAAACAAAAAAAAGGGGGGAACCAACGGAACGAAAAAAAAAAAAAAAGAAGAAGAAAAAAAAAGAAAGAAAGGGGGAAAAAAAAAAAAACCACAGGGGAAAGTGTTTTGCATCCCCCCCATCTTACCACTTTTTTTTGTAGTACAGAGTATAGTTCTCTTGAGCTCTTCCTCACCCCTCTCACCCCCTCAAAAAAAAGGAAAATACACGCTTATTTTTTTTGTTTTTTCTCCACCCACCCCCCCCTTCCCCTGATGACCCGGCAATAGCTGGTGACGTTGTTCCTTCCTTTGTTCTTGTCATCAAACTGTCACTTAAGGCTTGGGTTTTTTCTTTCCCCCCCTTCTCCATTTACACAAAAAAAAAAACTCAAGATGCCTAACCCCAGCACCCAGGCAGCACAGCCCAGACCAGTGACACCTAAATACGACAACGCTCAGGCAAGCTGGATAGGAATGGATATTACGAATAATTATACCTATTCGATAGGTGGGGGCAAAATACAGCCCCACAAAGCAAAATACGGCGTAGGGAAAGGCCTGGCAATGGAAGCAGAGATAATGCCCAGTGCGGGAATGGGAATTATGTGATAATTTTCTTCCCCTCCCCCCATTTTTTTTTGTTTATAAAGTAATATTATTGGAAAGGAGGAGAGAGGGAGGGGAAAACAAAAAAAAAATATTATGACGAGCATACCAAAAGGAATCACAGGGGTCATCCTGCCCCCTGCTCTGATTAAGGAGATCGCAGACAAAACAGCGCTTTTCGTGGCGAGAAGCGGGAAGGCTTTCGAGCAAAAGGTGTTGCAGAATGAGAAAGGCAACGACAAATTTAAATTTCTAGACGAAGGGAACCCATTCCATGGGTATTATCTAAGCAAGGTTGATGAATACAAGATGCGGTTGTCCGCAGGAGAGGACGTGCAACTGGAAAAGAAAGAAGAAGAGCAGGACGTCACAGAGAAACCCGAAAAATCCCACACCAAAGTGAAGGCAAGGGCGAACCCCTTCGAGAAACTGTACACCGTACCCGTCGAGAGGAAGATGCCTAGCGTAGAACTTGAAATTATAAAGCAGATGGCGAAGTACGTCGCTCAGCACGGCAAAGCATTCCTCTCTCAAATCGCACAAAAGGAACGGAACAACCCGACCTTCGACTTCCTCAAAGGCAGCAGCCCCAGGTTCCCCGTGTTTCAAAATTTCCTGAAAGCGTACACCGCTTTGCTAAACCCACCAAAAGACAACATCGAGAGGCTGCAGGATGACTGCGACAACAGAATGTCTATACTCACGCATTGCAATGATGTTGTCTCGTGGCGTAGGGAGGACGATGAGCAGAAGAAGGTGAAGGAGTCCGAGGTTGAGGTGGAGCGGGTGGCGTATCATAGCATCGACTGGTCGGACTTTGTGATTGTGGAGACGATTGATTTCACTGACGCGCCCACCACGCCCACCCCCGCCCCCCCGGCGGGGCCCCCGCCCCTCCCGGTGCAGGCCCGCCCCGCTCCGGTTCCTTCTCTTGCTTCCTCTGCCCCTGTTGCCCCATCAGGCCCAATGCCAACCGTGAAATCTGCTAACCAGATGAAGCATTTCCTTGATGAAGATGAAGATATGAGCGCTCATGTCAGAACGGGCTATGTGAGGGGTAATGTTTTTTTTTTTTTTTTTTTCAAAAACCCAAACCAGATCCGCAAGCCGACCGGAAACGGAAAGCCGACGTAGTAGACCCCAGTGGGAGGGTCATCCCTGCAGACGCAGCTGAAGAACATATGAGGTGTGTGAAGGCGACGAAAGGTTTAAAAAAAAATATAACAACATAGGAGAAGCACCATCAACCCGCAGTGGCAGAAGCAGAAGCAGCGCTTGCAAGACGATTTGGCGGTATGTTTGCTCGTGTGTTTTTATTATAAATACAGAACACTGTGTTCGTCTCCGACCAGGAGAGCGCCGCCGCGTTGCAGAAGATGCAGGCGTCGAAACCCAAGGACCCCGAAGACGTCCTAGAAGAACGGCTCGCAAAGCGGAAGAAGGAGGGGAAGAGTGCGTCAGACGTCCGCCGCGCTGCGGAACTCGCGCAACATATCATCCAGAAGGAGATGGCGAAAGAGGAAGAGCAGTGATACGAAGAGGAGGGGGGGGGGGGGGGGGGGGGACAATCTATTTTCTTTTTTGAATCAACTGTGTCCACAGGTTTCTCTTTTCTTTCTTATTGGTCTTAAGTGGTTCCTTTTTTCATTACCCCCCCTTTTTTTTTGTTTCCCGACCCCCTCAAAGAGGAATGACTTTCTTTTGTAAAGGAAAAAAAAAATGCAAAGCAAGGGCAGAGCCGTCGCGGTAGGCCTGCCGTCGAGATTGAAAAGCCGGATCAGGGAAAAAGCAGATTTATTACCACCACAACAACAACAACAACAACAAGAAAAAGATGAAAAGAAAGTACGCTCCAGCCGGACAGAGTTCAGTAAAAAAGCGATGGGTTTGGCACAATTTCTAACAATCAGGACGCTAGTGTGCCCGGAGTACGCAGGTTTGATGGAGTTCGACAAAAACGCGTTTGAAAAAAAAGAACTGTACAAGGTCAACAAATATGGAGACGAACGCCTCTCGCCCATGGTGGGCAGCACGGTGCTGGAAGGCCTCACTGAAAAAAACCCGGAAGAACTCTCAATATTGTTGGTGCTCCTCGCAGAAAACTGCGACTACGGAAGGTACCAAGGAAGGGGGAACCCGGAGAGAAAGGTGTTGGAAACGCTTCATCAGGAGAAGAAAAAAATACTATCACTTCCCGTGAAGGGCTTGTCCTCTGTGATTAAAATATACCGCATGGCGGAACTGGGTTACGAAGAATTTGTTGAGGAAATGATTGACGAAGTTATCGAGAGGATCGCTGTGGACAGGGTGAGGGACTTCCCTAGTTTAATTTCCATTCTACGCACCCTTGCACAGTCAGACTTCCACCATCCTGGGATTTTTCACATTTGTTCCTACCATCTTGCACTCCACATGGACGACATTCCCCCCAACCAGCTCCCGGCTTTGCTAGGGGCGTACCGCATTGCAGCCCACGATGCCCCTGAACTCCTTGACGAGGTAGCCAAGCGGCACCACCTCCGCACCCCTAAGGAGAACACATTCATCGAGACAATCCTCACCTCGAAGGTCCGCCACAGCGGTGCGACGCCGATGATCACAAGAGGCGCACAACAGGATTGGCTGAACATCCCAGGGTTTAAACAAGGTCGACGATAAAAAAAAAAGATCCTTGTTATTCCCCCCCCCCTTTTTTTTCCCCCTCCTGTTCTTCCTCCACCTCAGGGCTATGATATGCTGCTCGTATGGCTCTTCCGTGTTTCGGTCACCTGTCTCATCGGCTGTGTTGTTTTCAAAACCCTCCAGACCACCATAGGACAGGACGTGCTTCCCGCTGTCCAGCGCAACGAGATAGAAGAAACAGTTGAACCGACAGCAACGGTCAGCCAAGACTGGATAAGAGGAGTGCGGTGGAGCGACCCGGGGCCTCGACAGTCAAAGCAGCCGGAAGAGGGGTGGGTGGACGCCAGCAGACATGATAAGTACTTCACCAACATAGGGATCGAAGATGGAAAGGACGTGCGGAAGGCAACACGGCTCTGCTTCGAGCAAGGTGTCGGGTGGGTGTGGAACAAAGAACCGTTGCCGAGGCTGAAGCTTCGATACGAAATCAAAAGAGTGGCATGGCCGAAGATCCACACCCCGGCAAAGCAAGGCAACCATAAAATACTCGAAAGAAAAAACCCGGGTGTACTCCTAGTCGTCGCGGACTCACGCATCACGACTGTGTACCATCTTTTATGGGCGTACCTAAGCGCTGTATTGACATATGCGGCACTCAAAGAAACACATGGCAACTCGACGATGTCTGTGTACCTGCAGTCATATGACGGTGGGGAGTCCTTCAGTAAGACACCATCGCATTACTTCCGAACGCTTTTAAATATATTGGGGGATGAGCTTTTCTTTGCTGATGATTTCGGTCGGGCTGCGGGGGATGTAGTCTGCCATCAAGAAGGCTTTGCAGGTGGGCTTCCGATGTATAGTGAAAGCCGTGGGAGGAAATTGTTCGAAAGAAAGTTGAACTCGCAGTTTGCGGTCGACGCGCTGATACGGCAGTACGGCATCAAGACGCCCGTGGCCTCGAAGAAACTGTTGCTGGTGCAGAGGGGAACAACCAGACGGTTAACAAACATTGCAGAGATGCAGACGTGGGCAGAGACGGAAGGCTGGAGTGTTTCTGTCACAATCTTAGAAAAGCTCCCCATGGCCGCGCAGTACGCTGCTCTTAGTTCCGCCGATGTCGTTCTTCAAATGCATGGTAGCTCCATGGCCTGGATGGCAATCACCAAGCCCTATAAAATCTGGGTAGAAGTGCTCCCCGTCTCAGGTGGGGCGAGCTCCGCTGTGCAAACCCCACCATCGTGTATAACCTTGAATTCCGGGCATGGGACATACGGTAAAATCTCACATGGCGCGGGAGCCCACCACCTGTCGTGGCTCAACTTCAACCTTTCTGATATCCGCTCTGGGCCCGACTGCAACCCCGTTGTCAATGGTAGACTTGTCAAACCTGTTAAATGGAAGCATTGCAGCATGCGCTTCCCAAAAAGCCCGTTTCTTACCATCCTCGGTCCTGCCACCTCCACCATCCTCCAAAACCCAAGAAAGATCCTTCCGCCGAAGTGCTTTTCTATTCCGGGGTACTAACGGCCCCTAATTAAGTTTAATCCATTTACACCCTAGAGATTTTCCTTCTTAAAAAAAGTATTGTTTTTTTTCTATTCTTTCTTCTTAACCCTTCGCAAAAGACAGCAACGAAAAAAAAAAAAAAAAAAGAAAAAAAAGAAAAGAAAAAAACAAGAACCAAAAGAAAACAAAAACAAAAAAGAAGAGGAAATGCACCGTTGCTGAAAACACCGCTGAAAGAGAAACAAAAAAAAATGAGATTAAGAGTATGGCAGCGGAATGCCGAGACTATTTCGTCGGTGGAGCTGGAAGAAGGACAGGGAAGGCTCGTGATAGGGAGCAGTGAAGACGCAGATCTGATGGTGACTGGAGACGGGGTGGAGGGTGAGCACTGTGCGTTTGTGTGCAATGGGGGCAGGGTGGTGGTGGTGGGTGGTGCCGAAGGATTTCAGATTGCGAGGAACCAGCAGGTGACACCCATCTCTCGTGGGGAGCAGATGGAGTTACTATGTGATGATTTACTCATAATAGGGGATGCTATAAGGTTCAGGCTCACTAGAAGAGAAGAAGGTGAAGACGAGGTGGTCCTCACAAGGCACACGTGGAAGAATACAGTGCTCAACTCAATGCCCCACAAGTGTTCTCCTACCACTTGCCATGCAGAAGCCGTCAAGAAGTGGTCCAACTCCCTCAAACACCGTTCTATTAACTTCGCCGCCAAGCTTGCCAGCTACGACGACGATGGCAAGGCAGACCCGGACCCGCCCTCTGTCCCCGTTCCTGCACCGCTTCCTTCTCCCCCACCTTGTGAGTCGCGCAAGCGCTCTCTCTCCCCACCACCCCAGCCCACGCCCCCTCCTGTCCGGTATCGACACAACCTTTTCGTTCTCCATCCAGAGCTGCCTTGTCCCAAGACCTCGCGCCCTAATACGGCCCTTCCTTCTTTCATACTATAGGTTGTCAGGTGTAAAGAGGAGAACGAAAAGCGACTTCTTTTCCCCGCCACACGATAGTCTTTGATTTTGCGTCTTTTACAATTGCTAGCCTCATAACAGTTTTTCTTTCCACACACACAAACCCTCCCAACATGATTAGCAGAGCCGCAATGATGTTCGCCCTTCTCGGAGTTACTACCGCAGGGGCTGCGAACCGCCACAGCGGGCGTACCCTCGGGTGGGGCGGAGGAGGCTGGGGCCACCACCACGGGAAGATCCAGTTCACGACGTTTGCTGACGGGCGCCCCGACGGGGGGATCAGGCAGAGCGCTGACGTGGAGGACGGGCTGGACTCCCCTGGGGACGTGTTCGTGTTCGACCAGAAGCTCCTTGCGGACGACTCGACGACTGTGATCGGGAGGAACGCTGGGTACTGCATCAGGACGGACCCCGGGAAGCCTGACTTCAGCAACCCTGACCACCCCACCCTCCCCGACGACCCGGAGAACAACTGGGGCCAGTGCACCTGGACCCTCACCTTCTACGAGGGAGCCGGCTCCGGCTACGTCGGTACCCTCCAGGTCTCCGGGAGGGAATCCGACAACGGTGTCTCTGCCATCTCCATCGTCGGCGGGACAGGCGACTTCAAGGGGGCCTGGGGAGAGCTCCTCACAAACCCGGAACCCCAGGCAGCCGGCGGCGTTCTCTTCAGGCAGGTCCTCGAGATCCGCAGGAACTGAGCACTCATCCACACGTGACACTACTCTGACTTCCGGAGGAATCATCCTCCCGGCTGTGTCACGTTATAGGATATCCAACCGCGCGATAGTGCCTTGCGCCTTTTTCTACCTTATAATAAGCGGAAAGGCATTTCTACCTCTCTCTATTTTTTTCCTTCTGCGAATGACACCTTCCAGAACCCGTAGCGGTCTGTGACTCTATTTGGGGAGTGGGGGTGTCCTCTATATGCTAACGTTATGCTCCGTGTACCATAGTTTCATAAGGAGTACAGTATTGTCGCTTTCCTCTTTTTCTTCTTTTTATATTCTACCTGCGAAAGCACTTCTTTTTTTTTTATTCTCATTGGATTGCCTTTCAGAAAGCGCCACATTCCGTCCCCCAAAAGGAAAAGAAAAAAGAAAAAACATGAGATCAGCCATGTTCATGGCCCTGGTGGCGGTGTCCGCAGGGTCGCTTGTGGAGGTGCACGAGCCGTCGATGATCCCCGCGGGGTGGAGGGCTACCTCCGAGAAGGTGAACCCTGAAGGTAGGTTCCGCGTGTCGGTGGGGGTGAAGAGGGCGAACAAGGCAGCCCTGGACAGGATCTTCGAAGAGGTGTCTGACCCGCGCAGCGTGAACTACTTGCAGTACCCCAGCTACGAGGAGGTCGGGGAGATGGTGAGGCCGAGGGCGGAGCACACGAGGGTTGTGAAGGAGTGGCTGAGCGCGAGCGGGGTGGAGGTGACGAAGGAGCACCCGCACGGGGACTACATCCACGGGGAGGCAACGGTAGCGCAGATCGAGAAGATGGCACACGGGTCGTTCCTGACCTACGAGCACCCCAGCGGTGCGAAGATCTGGCGTCTGACGAGCGGGGTGCAGGTACCTGCGGAGGTGGCTTTGGCGATCGACACGTTCGCCGGCTTCCACGGCTTCCCGTTGAGCCCTGTGGTGGTCGACAAGGAGGTGCTGGTGAAGGAAAAGGAAAGGGAGGAGGTGCAGCTCGCCGGGAAGGTGAACCCGGCAGTCTTCAGGAAGACCTACAACGTGACAGCGGTCCCGAAGACAGGGAAGCAGAACATCCAGGCGATCGCGCAGTTCCAAGGCCAGTACGTGGACGACGCGAACCTCGCAGACTTCTGCACGAAGTACGACGCGGGGAAGACCTGCAAGATCAGCAAGTACATGGGGAAGAACAAGGACGACAAGCCTGGGGTGGAGTCGATGCTGGACGTGGAGTACATCATGTCGATCGGGAACGCTGCGGAGACCTGGGTGTACTCGTACCCGAACTTCGACTTCTGCGCGGACCTCGGAACCTTCGGGTCGGACGTGACGGGGGAGGCGACGCACCCTTACACCATCAGCGTGAGCTACGGGAGCCAGAAGATCGGGACGTGCTCGTCGGCCATCACGAAGCGTCTCGCAGATGACATCCAGAAGATGGGGACGATGGGGATCACGGTGATGATCTCGTCTGGGGACGACGGGAGCGGTGGGGAGACGAGGGCCGGGAGCAACAACGGGAAGCTGTCGCCTGCCTTCCCGTCGTCCATCCCTACCTGCGTGGCGGTGGGGTCGACCTTCTTCGTGGAGGGGACGAGCGGTGAAGAGGAGGCAACGACACAGTTCGGGTCCGGCGGTGGCTTCTCGTACGACTTCTCCGTTCCGAGCTTCCAGGCGCAGCAGGTGCAGAGCTATTTGGAGAACGTGAAGAAGCCGAACGCACAGTACGCGAAGGGGGCGAGGGGCACCCCAGACGTCGCGACCCTCGGGGAGTCCTTCACGGTGGTGAAGGGCGGGTCCACCATGGCCGTCGGTGGGACCTCCGCCAGCTCCCCGTCCTTCTCGGGGATCGTGACCCTCTTGAACGAGGCCTGCCTCGAGGTCAGCGGGAAGACCATCGGCTTCGCCAACCCCCTCTTCTACCAGAACCCCCACATGTTCACCGACATCGTGAAGGGGACCAACGCCATCGGGGAGAACAGGGCCGCCGGTTGGGAGGCCATCAAGGGCTGGGATGCTGCCACAGGTCTCGGGACACCCAAGTTCGACCTCATGTTGAATGTCGTGAAGAACGCCTGCAAGAACGCCGCCCGCAACAACAAGAACCGAAGAGCAAACCTTTAAAAAAAATATATGATACATGTTTCGAATAATAAGACACCATTCTGTGGTGACTTCTTTCAATTTTTTTACTACTACCCCACCCCCTTTCTGTGGTTGTCTGTAAAAGAAAGTGGTGAGGAAAAAAAAAAAAACAGAAAAAAACACGAGGGCGAAAAAATTAACCGTACCCATGCCTTTATTTTGTTTTAACAATATTATTGTCGAGACTAAAAACTAGTTGATGGCAGCGTAATGAGCTATTTTATTAGGTAAAATTCCGCTCGTGCGCACAAACAAATGGAGCGCCAAACTAGTTTTTTCCCCCTCCCACTGTATTTTTTTTGTTAAATTATTTCCATCCTTTTCAGCAACAACAACAGCAGCAGCATGGTTCTCTTTTCTTGCGAACCTTTTTTAAGTGAATCTTCTATTCAGCGTGGCTGTCCCTCCTCCCTCTTGATGTCAAGACAACTACGTTCATGCCTCCATGTGAAGGGTGCTGCCACTTGGTGCACGCTCCACTCATTCTTCGGCCCCTGGACACCCCTTTTCCCCCACCTCCTTTTTTTTAATATTCCCCCATGCTGCCCTGCCGCAGTGCAGCAAATCCGCTAAAAAAAAAATGTTTTTATTCCGAACAACTTTTTGTTTGGTTCAACAGCGTGTCATGATCCCTTTTGGCTTTTTTTTTCTCTCTCTTTTTTTTTTTCCTTCTCCCTTGGAAAGACTAAAAGCTAACTTAAAAGCCACTTCAGGTTAAAGAACAAAGAGAACAAAAATGAAGCCTGTCCTTCTCTGTGCTGTGCTGCTGCTTGGAGGGTGCGGTGTGGCTGCGCTGAGCAGCGAGGAGGCTGCGGCGTGCGGGTGCACGCACGTGATGCCTTCGAATCACTACCGCTTCGACGGGGCGGTGGCGAAGGCGAAGGGGGGCGACGTGGTGTGCTTCGAGGGCGGGTCGAGGGGCCCCATCAACATCCGGAACGTGGTGGGGGAGGAAGGGGCGCCCATCGTGGTGCGGAACTGCAAGGGGGCGGTGGTGACGACGCAGTACCACTACAGCATCAGCGTGGAGAGGTCGCGGTACCTGCGCATCACGGGGACGGGGGACGCGGCTGTGGAGTACGGGTTCCAGCTGGGGGGCACGCTCGGGGCGGGCACGATGACGTCGGACATCGAGATCGACCACGTGGAGGTGAAGGGGGCGACCTTTGCAGGGCTCATGCTGAAGACGGACCCCACGTGCGACCCCGCGACGTGGAAGGAGAACTTCGAGATGGCGAACGTGAAGGTGCACGACAACTACATCCACGCGACGGGGGACGGGGAGGGCATGTACATCGGCTACACGGCATACGAGAGGACGCTGGAGTGCAACGGGGTTCCGACAGTGGTGTACCCGCACGACATGCGGGGGCTCGTGGTGGAGAACAACGTGCTGAAGGACCTCGGGGCGGACGGGATCCAGGTAAGCAAGTGCCTTCCGGGGTGCCGTGTGGAGAACAACCTCATCGAGAAGTACGGGCAGCGCCCCTTCGCACATTCGTGGCAGAACAACGGGATCCAGGTGAACGGGGAGGCGGTCGTCGTGGCACACAACAGGGTGGTGCAGGGGTCGGGGAACGGCCTCATCATCTTCGGGTCTGGGCACAAGGTCCTGTCGAACACAGTGATCGGGGCAGGGGGCAACGGTATGTTCTGTGACTCCAGGCCTGTGCCGACGGCCGCCAGTGAAGGTGGTGTCGGGCAGCACTACGAGGGCAACACCTTCTACAACGTGGGCCTCACAGGGATGCACATCTACCACCGCCACACCACGACCCCTGTCACCCTGGCGTACAACACTGTCGTCAACGCGAAGAAGTTCATCGACACCATCCCCGGCGTTGTTCTCTCTCAGAAGGGCAACAGGGAACTCTTCGTTTAAGGGAGATGAGAGAGAGAGAAAAAAATTAAAATAAATCTAAGCAAAAGAACATCAACACCTCCATTTCACCATGGTAGGAGAAAACTCCATTCGGGAGCTGGGTGAAAAGAGTCATCGGACAGAATGTAACTTTTTTTGACTGATCTTGGATCGATTCACCCACTGCCGCCTTTATATTTTTCCACAAACAAAACTTTTTTCTGTTTTCTCTGGCTCCAATATCCCAGAACAGAATTTCTTCGTTTCTCCTTTGAGATATTTTTTTGCTTTTCCCTCTCTCATTTTTTAAACCACCGTATGGCTGCTTAAATCGCAGCTGTTTTTTATGAGCGAAAGGAATAATTGAGAAGAGTAGCCACTTCTTCTCTCCGTCTAGTGGTGCATGGCCCATTGACATTTCCCCCGCTCTTCCCCCTTCTTTTTTTCAAACCAAAGAATCGTGAGTGGTGGGTTTGAAACAGATAAGCACCACTCATGAAGTTCCTTCCTTTCTTCCTTGCTTTGTTGTTATCCATCTCTGGAGGCATTCCTTGTGATTTTCAGTTCAAACTGCTTCACCCACCACCACAGCTCAAAAAACAACAAACCACAAAAGACCTCTCTGTAAAGATGGTGCACCTGAGGACGACCACTGTTGGCTTCCCCCGCACGGGACCGAAGCGCGAGATGAAGATGGCGCTTGAGAAGTACTGGGGGAAGAAGATCACAGAGTCGGAGCTGCTGGAGGTGAGCGACAAGGTGGCGCTGCAGAGCCTGCAGGACCAGGAGGCTGCGGGGGTGGGCCTGATCGGGGTCGGGGACCACACGCTGTACGACCACGTGCTTGACTGGAGCGAGCGCTTCGGGCTGACCTGCAAGAGGGTGAGGGAGGCGGGGTTGGGTGGGCTGGACGCCTACTTCACGCAGGCGAGGGGCCGGGACGGGATCCCCGCGCTGGACATGACAAAGTACTTCGACTCGAACTACCACTACATGGTGCCCGAGGTGGTGGCGGACACGGTCCCCCGCGGGAACTTCGCTCCCTTTTTGGCGCACGTGCAGCTCCTCCGCAGCAAGGCGGCGAAGGCGGATGCGGTGGTCCCGATCGTGCTGGGGCCTGTGACCCTCGGAAAGCTCTGCAAGTACGCGGAAGGGAGGACGGCTGCGGCTCTGGTGAAGGATCTGGTGCCCTTGTACAAGGAGCTGCTGGGGGAGCTGAGCAGGGCGGGGGTGAAGGAGGTGCAGCTGCACGAGCCGTGGCTGGTGATGAGCGACGCGGAGACGGAGGAGGTGCGCTCCCTTACAACGGCCGCTTACAAGGAGCTCGGCGGGTGCGGCGGGCCTGCTGTGAACCTGTGCGTGCACTTCGACTCCCTGAGCCCTGCTGTCTACAGCTACGTGGTGGAGCTCCCCGTGAAGCGCGTGACGCTCGACTTCTGCAGGAGCAAGGCGATGGTGGAGATTGTGGAGGAGAAGGGCTTCCCCGCGACGAAGGAGCTCGGTGCCGGGGTGGTCGACGGGCGCAACGTGTGGAGGAATGAGGCCGCGGCGGGGGGCATCCTGCAGAGGATCCGGAAGGCGGTGCAGGACGACGCGAGGGTGGTGGTTGCTCCCTCCTGCTCCCTGCAGTTCGTTCCCTACGACCTGGACCATGAGGAGGAGGGGAGCATCCCTGCGGAGGTGAGGGCGAAGCTTGCGTTCGCGAAGCAGAAGCTCGAGGTTCTGACGAAGCTCGCCTCATCCGATTCCTCTTCTACTGCCGCAACATGGATCGGGGAGGACAACCTCAGCGGAGTGGAGGGAGCGAAGGGGGTAACCCCCGAGATGTACACCCGTAGCGAGCCCTTCAAGGAGCGCAGGGGGAAGCAGCTGGCGGAGCTTCCGGACTTCCCGACGACGACGATCGGGTCGTTCCCTCAGACGGCAGAGATCCGAAAGCTGCGACGGGAGTGGAAGGAGGGGAAGGTGGGGAAGGCTGCGTACGAGGAGCAGATCGACAAGGAGATCGAGAGGGTGGTGGGGATCCAGAAGGAGATCGGGCTGGACGTGTTCGTGCACGGGGAGGCTGAGAGGAGCGACATGGTGGAGTATTTCGCGCAGAAGCTGGATGGGATGCTGCTGACGAGGCACGGGTGGGTGCAGTCGTACGGGTCTCGGTATGTGCGTCCCCCTGTGATCCACGGGGCGGTGGTTCGGAAGGGAGGGGCGGCAATGACGGTGCGGGAGTTCGCTGTGTGCCAGAAGGCGAGCGGGGCGGTGCCCGTGAAGGGGATGCTGACGGGCCCCGTGACGATCCTGAACTGGTCATTCTGCAGGGTGGACGTGCCGCGTGCGGAGCAGGCAGTGGAGGTGGCGCTCGCTGTGAGGGAGGAGGTGGCGGACCTGGAAGCGGCAGGGTGCAGGGTGGTGCAGGTGGACGAGGCGGCCCTTCGGGAGAGGATGCCGCTGAAGAAGGAGGAGAGCGAGAAGTACCTGGAGTGGGCGGTGGCGTGTTTCAGGCTGTCGACCTGCGGGGCGCGCCCCTCGACGCAGGTGGTGACGCACATGTGCTACTCCACCTTCGAGGACATCATCGGGAGGATCGACGGGATGGATGCCGACGTCCTCACCATTGAGAACTCCAGGAGCGCAGGGGAGATGGTGGCAGCCCTCTCCTCCTATGGCTATGCCCGCGACCTTGGCGCAGGGGTCTACGACATCCACTCCCCGGTGGTCCCCACTATGGACGACATGGCGGCCCGCCTCCAAGGCCTCCTTCTCCTCCTTCCCCCTTCCAGGACCTGGGTGAACCCCGACTGCGGCCTGAAGACCAGGAAGTGGGACGAGGTCATCCCCTCCCTCAAGAACATGGTCGCCGCCGCCCACAAGCTCCGCGAGAGCCGCATCAGTGCCTGAGAAGAAGCTCCGATTCTTGTGGCTGCCAAAAAGTACAACCACACACACACTCTCTCTCTCTCGCTCTCCCTCTCGCCATTTAAGAAGTGAAGCAGGACATGTACTCAAATACGAACAATGAAAACAAAAGGGGGACTCATCTTTTCCCCTTCCTTCCTTCTTTCTTTTTCTTTTCTAATTAATTTTTTCACAATTTTCCAGGCCTGGCTTTGCCAACAACCTGCCCCTTGATGCCGTCTCCGCAGCAGGTGCTCCCGTTGCCTTGGGCCCAACACATGTTTGGAACAGCTCCTCTGTCTGGCTTGCGTTGCCCTCTCGTGCCTTTCCCAGGCCGCCTCTGTGGCTGCCTTTTGTTCGGAGAGATCACGGTCGAGTCGCACGCACAGGACACGAGGTGTTGCCCGACCAACGGTCGAGTACCGCGCAAGACGGCTGCTCCCTTCCCCTCGTACTTTCAATCACTTTCTTTTTCCACTTATTTTCTTTTTTTTTTTTTTTGAATGATGAACAAAGACACTTGTTCTTGTAGTTATAAAAAAAGAATGTTGGGCAGCGTTATGCGGTAAGGATTTGTAACTGTTGCACACAAACAAAGAAAAACTTGTCTATTCTTTTTTTTTCTCGTTCGAACTTAATTTCCCCCTTTTTTTCAACTACCTCCCTTGGTTTCCTTTTAAATCTTTTACAGTTTTTTTGAGTCGGAAACATACTGCACACATGAAAAAGAAAAACACCCACCTACAGCACCACACACCACACCACACCACACACCACACCACACACCACACACCACACCACAATGCCTGCCATCAAGATTGTGTACTTCGCGCTTCCTGGTCGTGCGGAGCCTGCGCGACTGGCGCTTGCAGTGGGGGGCATCGCGTTCGAGGATGAGAAGGTGACTGGGGAGGAATGGGGGGCGAAGATCAAGCCTGAGGTTGCACCGAGGCAGCTGCCGCTGTTGAAGGTGGACGACGAGGTGATTGGACAGAGCGGGGCCATCATGCGGTACGCAGGAAAGGTGTCGTCCGTGGGAGGGAAGCCGCTGTACCCTCAAGAGGCGGTGATGGCGTTGAAGGTGGATGAGTTCTGCGACATTGTGGGGGAGGTGTTCGGGCCCTTGGGGAAGACCTTCGCGATCGCGGACGAGGCGGAGAAGAGCGCTGCGCGTGCGGCCCTAGTGGCGGAGGGGGGCGACCTCACGAAGTGGTTCGCCTTCGTGGATTCCCTTCTCGCGAAGTCCTCGTCTGGGTTCGCCGTTGGAGACTCCCTCACCCTCGCAGACATCTGCGCCTTCACCTGGCTGCAGCCCCTGAAGTCAGGCTGGCTCGACGGGCTCCCCAAAGACTGCCTCGACACGTACACACACATCACAAAGCACGCCAAGATGGTTGCTAACATCCCCCAAGTGAAGGCCTACTACAAGGATGCGACAGGGGTCCACGCTGCGTACAAGGCGTGATGGTACCTTTGAGAGCAAGAAGAATACAAACACTAAAACCCTGAGGGTTTCTATCCTGGCGTTTTTGGTAGGGAAGATTCTATTTTTTTTTTTTTTTGAAAATGTAGACACAAGAATTTGTGTCTCTCGGAGGAAATGAACCCTCGAAAATGGAAGATAAAAATGAAAACTAAAATGAAACGAATTGGAAGTGGCGAGCCACAAAGGCTCCCTAACGCTTCCTAATTGAAACACCTCAAGATGATAAAAAAATGCAATTTAAAGAAAAAATGAAAGCGAAAATAATTCAGTAAACACCTTCCCTTCTAGCTGCTTCTTTAGAGAAGGCGTCCTCGTGTAAGGATGCCGATTCAAAGGATCTACATTCCCTCTCACTTCTTGTTAGTTTTCTTTTTTTGTTTTCCCCTCATTTCCAACGCACCAAGAAGCCTGCGGTTTCCTTGACGGTGTCCTTGTGGGGAACCCACAGAACCAACGACAGCAGCAACCATCTCATGGGTGTCGCCGATCGTAAGGGTTTTCTTCTTTCTTCTTCTGCTTTTGATCACGCCTGCTGTGCACACACATATACAGCTTACAACAACAAAAAAAAAAAAGAAGAAATAATGAAGACACTTGCCCTGGTGGTGGTGACGATGGCGGTTGCTTCGATGGGGGCCATCGAGGGGGAGCAGCCTGGGGATGAATGGGACCGCACCGAAGAGGAAACGGAGGAGGATGCGGAACCCGTGGTCCAAGGGTTGACCTTCGGGTCGCCGGGGAACAGACACTACTGCAAGAACGGGCCCTGTGGGCATGGGGGCGGTGACTGCGACAGGGACCGGGAGTGCAAGGGGGACCTGGTGTGCGGGTACAATAACTGCAGGGAGATGCACCCTGGTATGGATCACGTGTACCGCAGGTCATACGACTGCTGCGAGAACATGCAGCCCTTCCACCGCAACTACTGCTTCCTGAACCCTGGGTGCAAGCACGGCGAAGGGGACTGCGACTACGACTCGGAGTGCGGGGATGGTCTGGTGTGCGGGAGAAACAACTGCAGGGAGCTGAACCCGGGGGTCAACCCCTTCCTGATCAGGGGCAGGGCGGACTGCTGCACGACGTGCGGTGGGGCGACGACTGTGAAGAGCGGGACGGAGACGAGGCACCCACCCTCATCGTTCGTGGACAGGAAGGCGGTGTCCGCGGAGAGGACGCTCGCGAACCCTCCCGGGGTCCTGGAGGCCGCTGCTGTGTACAGCTTGCCTCCTCTTGCCCCCGGTGACGAGATCAAGCTGGAGTGCTGTGCTCAGAAGGGTGAAGCCTGCAACTTCTTCGTTGCGGTGTACCACTGCCCCCCTTGCTCCCGCGGGAAGAACGGTGGGATCCCCGGCTTCCTCCTCTCGCAGTCCTGGAGGGGTTCCTCGTGCGCCCCCATCTTCACCCCCGCAGGCTCCTCGCAGACCCAGACCATGACCGTCTTCCACAAAACCCTCCAAGCAGGCGAGACCCTCGACATCCCTGTCTCCACAGATGCCCCTCACGTCGCGGTCTTCTCCACCTCCCAAAATGTGGGAGAGGACTGGTGTCCTGCCAAGAACAATGTGAAACCAGGCACCACAGGGCCGAACAGGCCGTGTGTGTGTCTTTGAAACAATAATTTTAAAAAAAGAAAAAAGAAAGAATCGAGGGTGAGAGGGAAAAAAAAAACAACAAAGCAGTGGTTAAGAGACAAGGAAAGGTATTCGACACGATAAATGCCCTCCTTGTTCCGCCTTTTGCCGGTATTCGCGCTCTCTCCATTTTTCTTTCCCTCTCCCTCTTTTTCTATGACTCTGCTAAACTATTCGTTGGAAGCATGGTCTGCATACCTTAAAGGTGCTGCTGTGCACAACTAACACGAGCGCCACGATTGGTTTTGTTTTTCTTTTCTTTTGGTTTTTTTTGCGTTTTCTTTTAAAAGTACCCCTTTCTGTGGAGCACTTTTAAGTCCCCCCCCCCCCCCCCCCCCTCCCCCTCTTCTGTCCTTTTAGCCCTTTCTTCTTTGCCTTCTTTGTTTTTCTTCCTCTTCTCATTTTCTTCCAACACCTGGTGCAAATGGGATTAAGATTGAATCTTCTGAGCTAGATGGAGCCCCTTCCAGGGAAGAATGAAAGGTTAGAAATAGCACGAACAAGAAGAAGAAGAAGAAGAATGTAATAAAAAGGAAAGAAAGAGAACAGAAACTCTAATTGTTTGCCTCTCTTTTTTTTACATCCCTCCCTCCCTCCTCTCCCTTATTCGCGCGATTTTCTTTTGCTTTTTCTTTTTAATGAACGAGAAAGACATCACTTCGTCGCATTACACTTTCTTCAAGCTATTTCATTTGAGCACCCCTCGTCCCTTCCCTGCGCAACACAACAACAGCATCGACAGTGCGCTCACAACAACAACACCATCAAAATGAAGACGCTTCTCCTTGTGCTGCTGCTTGCAGGAGTGTGCAGCGGGAACGAGCTGCTGGGGTACCTTGAGGACTGGGTGAACGTGAAGTGGTGGGACAACAACATCCCCGGGAACTGCCTGATGGGGTGCTTCGAACCCCAGCCGTACATCACGTCGCTGAAGCCGTACTCGAGCGTGAACTACGGGTTCACCTTCCTGACGGAGAACCCGACACCGTCGCAGGTGAGCTGCAGCAACGCTCCGAACGGGACTTCTGGCGGGGCCTCAGGGCCGTGCCCCGTGTGGGACGGGAAGGCGATCTACCTGGCGGCGGCGTCGAAGAACGGGGCGGCGGCGATCACCCCGTCGACGTCGGCGGCGACCCCTGGGATCGTGTCGATCGCGGAGTCGTCGCGGATGGCGAAGATGCACCCCGACGGGCCGAAGAGGTTCAAGATCTCGCTCGGCGGGTGGAGCGACTTCGCGCGGGTGGGGAGCGTTCAGAACGCGCGCTCGATCGCGAAGCTGATGGGGAAGCTGGTGCTGTGGACCTTCGCGGACGGGGTGGACCTGGACTTCGAGCACCTGACGCCGTTCGCGACGATCAACGGGGACGACGAGTTCGCGGCGTACAACGCGCTGGTGGCGGCCCTGCGGGAGGAGCTGGACAGCAACGTGAAGCCGCAGTGGAGCAGCTTCGCGGCGACGAGGAAGCAGCAGCTGGAGGCGGAGTACAACGCCCTGCAGCCGTGGCAGCAGGCCGACATGAAGCCCTACTACCAGACCAACATGAACTTCATGGACGAGGTGGGGAAGAACGGGCCGGACCACCTGGAGGTGTCGTGGACGACGCGCTTCAACGCCTTCCTCCCCGCAGGGAACCCTTGGAACTACCTGCTCCCGGGGAGCTCGCGCCCGAACCAGACCTTCGCGACGGACAACGAAGGGGCGAAGATCTGGCCGCAGTCGGGGGCGAGCTTCGACACCGCGAACATCATGGCCTACGACGCGGGGACCCCTGCAGGGGCGCTGCAGCTGAACTTCACGACCATCATGAACAACTTCGTGACCTACGGGAAGGTCCCGAAGGAGAAGATCAACATCGGCTTCGAGCCCGGCGAGCAGGCGGCGGGCGGCGTGTGGGAGGGGATGGCCGCCGACAAGGAAATCGCCACCTACGCCAAGCAGAACGGCTTCCTGGGGGCCTTCGTGTGGTCCGTGAACCCGAGCCCCACCACCAACCCCAACGGCACCAAGCTCGCCCCCGAGCTCGCCGCCAACCTCAACGACATCATCAAACCTACCTGGAGGTGGGGTCCCGCTCCCGTCTACACCAAGTGCGACCCTACCACAGGGAACTGGCCGGGTCTTTGAAAGGAGCTAATAATAATAACAAATACATAACTAAAAAAAGAACAACCAACAACGTCTTTTCTTTATTTCAGAACGGTAGACATGTCTCCATATTTTCCAAAAAAAAAAAAGAGAAAAAAAAGAAACAAACAGCCAGCCAGAGGAGACGTGGTACCGGCAAGACAAGAGAAGCCTCCTCACGTCTCGCCCGCTTTGTTTTCCTCTTTTGCTGTCTGTTGTGGTTTTTTTTTTTTGTATTTCTTTGTGTTTCATTTTCTTTCTCCCCCCCCTTTCCCCTGTGATGGAACAGAGTGCTTTTGTTCTCTTTTTATGCGGTAAGAATGTCACGTGTAAACTCGTATTTTGATTTTGCCAGCAGTGGAGGCGAGACAAGAGAGGCAACCTCTCACGTCTCGGCCTTGTTCTCCTTTCGGTTGCTGTCCCCCCCCCCCTTTTTTTATAGGATTGTCTTTTATCTTTTTTCTTTTTTTCTTTTCCCTGTGATGTGATTAAAAACGTAGCTTGTCCTCCCCCCACCCCATCCCATTGTTTGCGTATTCGTTTGCTCCCCCCAGTCACCACCACCAACAACAATGATTTCATAGATAAAAGAACACGCACCTTAAAACTAAACAAAATGCCCGCCACCGGTATCCTGTACGGCCACCCTGTTTCGCAGCCCTGCCGCTCTGTGCAGTGGTACCTGGACTACAGCAACAACACTGCTGTGGAGAGGAAGGTGGTGGATGTGCTGGGCGGGGAACAGAAGAAAGCGGAGTACATTGCGAAGTTCCCGCAGCACCAGGTGCCTGGGTTCGAGATGGAAGACGGGTTCTGCTTTGCGGAATCATTGGCGGTTCTGAAGCACGTGGCGCAAGGGGACAAGACGATGACGCCAGGGTGCCCGAAGGAGGAGGCGAGGCTGAACGAGTACTTCGGACGCCACTACTCGCAGGTGAGGAAGTTCTCCACTGAGGTGATCTTCGCGCACCTCTTTGCGAAGGACGCTGAGAAGACGCAGGCGGGCCTCGTTGTCATCAAGCCGCAGCTTGAGTCCTACAATGAGACGCTCGGGAAGCAGAATTACCTCCTTGGTGACAAGCTCACCCTTGCCGACTTCCTGTTCGCCCCCGAGGTGGACCAACTGGCTTGGGTGGGTCCCGAGACCCTCGCCCCTTACCCCAACATCCTGAAGTACCTCGAGAGGCTCACCTCAGATGTCAAGGGCTACAAGGAGTCCTTCGCTGGTGCGAACACCGCTCTCGGTCTCTGAAAGCTGCAACATGAAGTATTTACCAGCAATCTGTCTCTGGGTGATGCCAAGCATGCTTTCCATTTGTTTCTTGATTTGAATTTTATTCCTCCCTTACTGTTGTTTTCTCTTTTTACCCTTGTCCGGAGTTCCATTTATCCTTCTTTATGATACACAAATTACCAGTCGGTGTCCCTTTGGAAGGACGAGCACTGGAGATGACAGATCAAAACAAGAGGGTACATTTGGCGGACGGGTTTCCCTTCTTTTTATTATTATTATTCGAAACGAGCCACCCATCAAGGCCATAGCTATTACAGAAGAAAAAGAGAGAGAAAAAAGAAAAAAATGCTGGGCGCGATTTTGGTAGCAGCGTGCTTGGGTGCAAAGGATCTGGCACCCACACCGCCGATGGGTTGGATGAGTTGGGAGATTTTTAGGTGCGAGATTGACTGTGTGAGCCACAATGAGTCATGCATCAATGAGTTCCTGTACAAGACGATGACTGACGAGCTCGTGGCAGGAGGGTACCTGGCGGCGGGGTACAACGGGATTCATTTGGATGACTGTTGGATGCAAAAGACTCCCAAGCGTGACGCGCAGAACAAGCTGGTCCCCGACACCGGGAGGTTTCCGTCGGGCTTCAAAGCACTGGGTGACTACATGCACGCGAAGAACGTGCAGTTCGCCATCTACACCGCCGAGTCTCCGACAACATGCGCGGGATACCCTGCCTCCATGGGGTTCGAAAGCATCGATGCGCAGACCTTCGCGGAGTGGGGCGTTGACTACCTTAAGGTGGATGGGTGTGGGTACGGCGAATACTACCCAACCGGATACCCCTTGATGGGGGCTTCCCTTGTTGAGTCTGGAAGGGACATCGTGTACAGCTGCTCGTGGCCTGCGTACCTTGGGAACAACGAAACCACAAAGCCGTACCCCGCCATGATCGAGTCGCACTGCAACTTGTGGAGGAACTGGGCCGACATCCAGTGCAACTGGGGGTCCCTATCCGGAATTATCGAGCACTGGGGTACCTACGGTGAGTTTCTTGCTCAGTACGCTGGTCCCGGGCACTGGAACGACCCCGACATGCTGCTCATCGGAAACACCTGTATCACTGTAGATGAGGCGAGGACGCAGATGGCCATCTGGTCTATTTCCGCAGCACCCCTTATCATGGGGAACGACCTCCGAATTGTGCCTGATGCCCACAAGGCCATCCTTTTGAACAAGGAGGCCGTCGCAGTGAACCAGGACCCCATGGGCAAGATGGGCTACAGGAGGTCTGCCTCTCCCACCGGTGAGGTTTGGGCCAGGGAGCTTGTAAATGGTACCTTTGCTGCAGGGTTGTTCAACCCCAGCGCAGCCGCCGCCAACATCACTATCACCTTCAGTACCATTGGCATCACCACTGCCGTTTCCCTCCGTGACATCTGGACCCACACCGATCTTGGTTTCTACAAGGGATCCTACACCGCAGAGGTTCCTTCCCACGGTACCTCGTTCCTGAAGCTCACCCCCCAGCCGTCTCTGTGATAGGAATTCTGTTTCTCCGAGTTGAGATCTTTCTTCACTTTTCTTTTTTTATGTGATGAAAGTGCTTGATTAGTCCCCTTTTCGGGTGCGTCTTCGAGCAACCCTTTCCCCTCCCTTCCCCTTTCCCCTCCCTTCCCTTTTTCCCTCCCCGCCCACGGTGCCGTGTCGGCGGCCGTGCCATTCGGGTGCCCGGCGACACGGCTTGTTTGTTGTTGTGCGTTGTTATTATTATTTAGAGAAAAAAACTACAAACTCGGTACGCGAGTTTTGGATTTTCCATCGAACTCTTTACCCCATTTTGTTTTAACCTTTCTTTACGGTAACTTGGATATTTTCTTTTTTCCTGTTGTTTACGGCAACTTGAATATTTCATATCCATCAAAACTAGTTTCAAAGTATCCGCTTTTGACTTCCACCGTTCACGGCGACTAAGCGGCATATTTCCACCATCTACGGTAACTTCGAAAAAGTTTTTCACCCTCCCGCTGTTCTTTGTTTGACTGGCCCCAGCCTTTATCGCTACTTGCCAGCCTTCTTTGGTTTGCCGTGTTTGTGGTTTTTCTCTTATTATTATTATTCCTAATGCCCCTCCATTTAGTATTCTTTTATTAGGTGAACACCACACAAAACTAAACAAAATGCCCGCCACCGGTATCTTGTACGGCCACCCTGTTTCGCAGCCCTGCCGCTCTGTGCAGTGGTACCTGGACTACAGCGACAACACTGCTGTGGAGAGGAAGGTGGTGGATGTGCTGGGCGGGGAGCAGAAGGCCGCAGAGTACGTGGCGAAGTTCCCGCAGCACCAGGTGCCTGGGTTCGAGATGGAAGACGGGTTCTGCTTTGCGGAGTCGCTGGCGATTCTGAAGCACGTGGTCCAAGGGGACGAGACTCTGAAGCCAGGGTGCCCGAAGGAGGAGGCGAGGCTGAACGAGTACTTCGGACGCCACTACTCGCAGGTGAGGAAGTTCTCCACTGAGGTGATCTTCGCGCACCTCTTTGCGAAGGACGCTGAGAAGACGCAGGCGGGCCTCGTTGTCATCAAGCCGCAGCTTGAGTCCTACAATGAGACGCTCGGGAAGCAGAATTACCTCCTTGGTGACAAGCTCACCCTTGCCGACTTCCTGTTCGCCCCCGAGGTGGACCAACTGGCTTGGGTGGGTCCCGAGACCCTCGCCCCTTACCCCAACATCCTGAAGTACCTCGAGAGGCTCACCTCAGATGTCAAGGGCTACAAGGAGTCCTTCGCTGGTGCGAAGTCCGCCCTCGGTCTCTGAAAGCTGCAACATGAAGTATTTACCAGCAATCTGTCTCTAGGTAGCACCTTCGATCTTCCGTCCGTTTTCTCTTTTTTTATATATGGCATCGTTTCAAAACCCCCCAAAAAAAATGAGGCCAATTGACACTTTCAATATTTCTCTAAGTTCTTTTTTCCAAAGAAAAAAAATTCTACAACTTTCCCGGCCCAGGTTAGGAAAAAAAACACCCCAGAAAATTGGAAAGTGAGTGTTACTAGTACCCAAAAAATTCAGTCCTAGGGGCAAAAATGGGTTTTTTCACTTTGCACAAATTCAGTAAAAGAGGGGGTGACAAAAATGGATGCTTTTAAACTTGCAGTTGAGAAGCTAGGGGTAAAAAAAAATGGTATTCGGACCGAGAAAGGGTAAATGGGAACACCTCGGCGATCAGGACACTCGCCACAGAGGTTCTTCAGGAGCTCAGTGGCAACGACTGTGCTGCACTAGTTTGTGACGTAGTGTGTAAAGGGGAACTTTTAGCGGCACTTCTGCTATCATTTTCTGGTTGCCAACAAGACACCACACGGCGCCAATTGGTCAGAGGCATGAGGCTTGACCACATCACACATGATGAAATAAGGGCAGCTGGCCTTACTGTTGGAAAAGACTTGTTCCACAGTAGCATGGTCACAGAAAAAAATAAAGAAAGAAATAGAGTGGATACTCTGGACTGACGGTGGGTGTCACTTTCGTGCAAAGGAATTTTGCTACTTTGTTCTTTTTGGTCTTCGTTATGTCTATCCTGATCGGACGTTTTCCCTGTGGTTTCTGGGGGAGAAACACGGCAAAAACAGCAGGGACAGCCACTTTGGTGTGCTCTCTTGTTTGGCTTTGGGTGCCTCATTCCACAACAATTAAAACTGTGGAACAAATAGCTAACATCATCAATACGATACAGTGCGCCGTGCATGTAGTTCCTGATGTCTTTGGCCCGTACAAAAAGAAAATTCTTGAGTTTCCGGATTTTACAGGTGCATATGAGCTCAGGAGCACACGGAGGGTGTATTGCTACGTGCGCGTCCACGAGCTAGAAGGAACTAAAGTACATCATCAAAGAACTCGATGCAGACAGGGCAGAGAAAAGGCCCCCAGTCTATGAATCTTGTGATGAGTATGAGGACGTTCCTGATAGCCTTCCCGGACTTGAAAAGACTAGGAAATGAAGGTTTCCACTTCCAACATCATTTCAGCCACCTTCTAGTAGTGAGTTCCGCTATCTTGCTATTGAAAGCATACTCTCTGACTTTACCAAAACCACTAAAACCCGATTTTGACCCTAAAACTGAATTTTTCATAGGTCAAAATAGCACTCTTGAGCGATTTCTGACCCGGGTTCTTTCCTAATATGGGCCGGGAAATATGGAGAAATTTTTTTAAAGGGGATGGCATGCCCAAAGATGCAACGAAAGTGTCAATTGGCCTCATTTGGGGGGGGTTTTTTTTGAAATCGACCCATATTTTTTTTTTAATAAGAAGTTCGTTTGTTCGTTACACTTTTTACGGCAACTCCAAAAAAAAAAAGAATGAAAAAAAAAAGAAGAACAAAATGAATACCCTTCGTGGAAGGGAGGATAAACATATGGGGGGGGGAAAAAAACGGGGGAATGAACGATTTCACAACAAATATAAAAAAGTAGGGGGTGAGGTAACAGTTTGTGGTGTATGGGGTTTTTTTTCTTCCTTTTCCTTTTCTTACTTTCTTCTTGTTACCTTCCACACCGGGAGAGAAAAAAAAAAAAAAAAAAAAAAAAAAACAGGTGCCATGAGAAAAAAATGAAAGCCTATGCACTGGGGATTGTACTGTTGGTGCTCGTCTCCATGATATGGGTGAGCGCGTCGCATTTGATAAAAGAGATCTTCGACCGGGAGTACGACAAGCCGGTGTTTCTTACGTATTTTAACACGTGCGGCTTTTCGTTGTGGTTGATGGGAGGCTGCTGTTGGGAGGAGTGGAGGGCTGAGCTCCCTGAATGTCTCGGGGGAAGACCTATACCAGGAGAAGGGTTCCACGGATGGCGGGTATACTTAAGAGCCGCCTGCCTGTTTTCACCTATTTGGTTCACCGCTAACTACGCCTTCAATCTATCCCTTACAGTTTCGTCTGTGGCTTCCAACAGCATCTTATCGAACACCTCCTCACTGTGGACAATGGTTCTGTCAAGCATTGTACTTAACGAGGAAATCGGTGTGGTGAAGATTGTTGCTGTTCTCCTGACACTGTCTGGTGTAGCATTGGTAGCCTCTGCTGAACATCCAGGGACCCAGAATGAGATTTCTGGTCATGTTGGTGACGGTCTGGCACTCTTTGCCGCCTGCTGCCACGCAGGGTACACTGTCATGTTGAGGTTGAAACTCCCGAACACCGTCAAAATGCCGATCTTTTTCGGGTACGTTGGGGCCGTTACTATGGCTGCAGGAGCGCCCTTGCTTTATTGTCTCCATGTGTTTGGGTATGAGACGCTTGAGATCCCCTCATTACACACGTTTTGCCTCCTCTCCGTTAACGCCATCATCGGTACTAATATCAGTGATGTTCTTTGGGCGCAAGCTGTGCTTCTCACATCCCCCGTTGTGGCCACGCTGGGCTTGTCCCTCACGATACCCTTCGGCATGCTCTCCGATGTGTTGGTCTCGTCGCGAAGCTTTTCGCTGCCCTACCTCTCGGGGGCCGTTTTGGTGCTGCTCGGGTTCGTCCTCATCAACACCTCGGGGTACCTTTCGGAGCTTTCGCAAAATCTGATGGCCTCCCCGCGCAGCGAAACGGGGACGGGCTACACCGATGACATTGAAGCCAGCGAAGAAGAGCTTCAGGTTTTGACCACTTAAATCTGATCGTGCTGCTGCTTTCCATTGCTGGTGGGATCGTCATTATCAGTTCAGGGGACTCTGCGGTACTTTCGCATGATTAAACCCCGAAGCTATGAGAACTTTTATAAGGGGGGGGGGGGGGGAGGAAAACCTCGAAAGTCCGATCAAGAGGGGGGGGGGGGGGGGGTGGAAAGAGGAACTCACATAGAATACTTTTTCTATCTTTTTTGTGTATTTTTCCCTTTGTTTTCCCTATTTTGGGAAGGAGGGGGGGGGGGGGGGGAGGAAGAGAGGTCCAGACCCATCTTGATGATGCCGAGAGAAATAAAAGAAAAACGATTTGCGGAAAATTTTACAAGGCCCGAATTTTCTAAATTTAAAAAAAAGTTTCGTTAACTTGGTCTTTTTGCCTAAGAAATTAGAAGCAAATCCAAAGGACTAACTACTGTCTCCCCATCCCCCACCCCCTCGTTTTGTTCTTTTCGATGCACTCAAGATGGGTCTGGATGATAGAAATTATGTGTGATTTTTTTTTTTTTTTTTTTACTTCTTCCTTTGCTCTCTTCGTGACAATTCTTTTTTTTTTTTTTTTTTTTGTTTTGTTTCCGTTGAAAAGAAAAAAAGAACGGGGGAGTGAGGGAGGGGAAGGGAACCCATGAGCTGCGAATTCAGTCTTGCAGGCACGACGGTGCCGGACGTTGTGGTGGCTCTTGTTTCGGCCGAAGGCCTCCCTGAGCAGGATGTAGGCAGAAAGATCCGAAGGGTCAAAAGAGAGCTGCTATCGAAAGGCATAGGCACTATCCCGCAATTGTTGCAAGCTGTGCAAAGGAGTGAGACAGTAATGGCTAAGATCCTCGGGCGGAGAATCCTAACAAAGCTCCAAGGGACAATCAGGAAACAGTTGTCACACCCCCACGCGAGCCCTTACAAAACGTGGTTGAGCGAGAAGGCGGCCAAGGACAGAGTGAGAAAACAATTGAGACAAGAAGAAAGCTTCTGCGAAAGGCTCGAGGTGCAACAAAAAATGCGCGCCGCCGAACGGAAAAAAATTAAAAATCTGGAAGCTGTGGAATCCTTTCACAGGAATAAAGCCTTGCAAAAAGAGCTGAATTCCACGAAAGAAACTCTGCATCGCAAAGCCTTGGAGAGACGGCCTCCCTTCGACCTGACACCTCACGTCGATGAGTGGTGCGTGGAGGACGACTACCCATATGTGTTATAAATACCTTTTGTACCTGTACCTGTGTTTTTTTTTTCTCTTTCTCTTCTTTTTCTTCCCTACTTGCACAACACAGGGGGCAGGGGTCATCATGATGAGAAGATCGATGCTGAAGGGGAGGGTGGTCAGGTTCTGCTCCACCATATCGGCGGAGCAAATTAAGATTACCGCGGAGATCGAGAGGGCTGTGAACCAGGCCGCCACTGACATCGTGAAGCCTTTGGACCACTGGAACAAGTTCGGTGGCCCCCTAGAGAACCGCCCCAAGACCCCTATGGTTCTGCTCCTGGGCAACCACTCCGCTGGGAAGAGCACTTTCATCAACAACCTTGTCGGCGCCTCTGTGCAGGAGACAGGTGTCGCACCCACCGACGACGGCTTCACTCTCATCATGAGGGGTGATGTGTCCGCTGACGAGGACGGCCCTACCCTCGTTGGCACTCCCAGCCACGGTTTCCAGGACCTCTCCAGGTTCGGACCCGCCCTGGTCAGCCACCTCAAGCTGAAGGTACGCAAAATGGACCATAAGACCAAGGTCCCCCAGGGACTTGTCCTTGTGGATTCCCCAGGGAACATTGGGTCCCCGCAAAAGGGTTCCAGCAACAACGACAGGGGGTACGACCTGCTGAAGGCAACCAGGTGGTTTGCCGAGCGTGCGGACGTGATCCTTCTCCTCTTTGACCCCGCCAACCCGGGCACCACGGGTGAGACACTCGACGTCCTCACCAACTCTCTTGCTGGTATGTTGTTGCCCCCTACACATTCCCACTCACCGCCACAGACCTCGACCACAAATTCCTCCTTGTGATGAACAAGGTCGACCAGTTCGACAACGTTACCGACTTCGCACGTGCCTACGGGGCGCTGTGCTGGAACTTGTCGAAGGTGATCCCCAAGAAGGACATCCCTAAAATCCACACAATGTGCGCACCGGGCATGATCGTGAAGGAGGGCTCCGGGCTGCCCATCGAGAGGTTCGAGGTTACGAGGGAGGAGGTCGTGGCGCAGGCGCTCAGAGCGCCGGACAGGAGGATGGACAATCTGCTGACCTCCCTGAAGGAAGTGTGTGTGAAGACCCAAATTACCGCCAAGGTTTCCAATGTGCTGCGTAGGAGGTACAAGAGCACGAAGACCCAGCTTAGGGCTGGTATTACCCTCACGACTGTGGGGGCGATCTCTGCTTGTGTTGCTTCCCAAGCGTGGCCCACCATTGTGGCCGGCACTGCGGTGTCGCTTACCTGTGCTGGTGTTGCGGAGTTTTCTGCAAGGAAATACCTGCAGAAGTTCCAGCAGAACCTGATTGCTGAGATTGACCAGATTGTGAAGACGGAGGTCCCCAACTCCCAGGACCAGGTATGGAGAGGAGAAATTAAAGGGGGGGTAAACTCCTTAGGACGTCTTGTCGAGGTACTCTACTATCAAGGATGAAATCGTGCAGAAGCTCAGCGAAAAGGAGCTCTCTTCCCTCCCGAAGGTTAACCAGCGCCAAGTTCAGAGCCTTGAAAGGGTATGTTGAACTGACAAGAAGGATATTGAAAAAAAAAAAAAAAAAAAAAAAAAAAAAAAACTCCAGCTTATCAACGAGGAGATCCCCCGTTTGAGAGAGAAAGCCTGCAGCGCGCGCTACAGTGCCAACAGCGCATGATGATGGAAGTGGTATCAGAATGTTCTTTGTTTCGTAGTATTAAAAAGGAAATGGTAAGTTTTTTTTTTCTTTTTTCTTTCTCCTTATTTTACTTTATTGTCATCAGTGTGTTTTTTTTCTTCTTCTTTTTCCAGTCTTTTTTTTTTTTTTTTTTTTTTTTTTTTTTTTGGGTTCACTCCCCTTTTCCCACACCTATAGAGTTATGAATCCCGGGGTCGGGTTCTCTCTCTGGGCTGAGAAAGAAAAAAAAAATGAAGGAAAGCAAAAAAAAAAAAAAAAAAAACAAAACAATACCAAGCTTTTTTGGGTTTATTTTTTATTTTTCTTCTTTTTTTTTTTTGCCCTGTTCAGCTTCCTCCGATGCCTACCAACCCATGACATATGCCCCACCCCTTCTGTTTGCCTCTTTGGTCGCAACTGTGCTTATGTTGGAGTTCTGTCCCGCAGAAGTGACAACACTTCAGGGGAAAAAAAAAACAAAAGATGAGGACTGTCTGCATGCTTCTGCTTGCCCTTGCCGGGGGGAGCAGCGCCCTGCACAAGATCCCGCTGGAGAGGGAGATCGGGATCTTCGGTCGCAGCGGTCGTCCTCTGTCGGAGGTGATGCAGAGCGGGAAGGTGCTTGCGGGGGAGCAGCTGAAGCTGGGAGTGAAGTACGCGCCGTCTGCGACAGCGGTGCCTGTGGTGCCGATCACGGACTACATGAACGCGCAGTACTACGGGCCCGTGGCGATCGGGACGCCGCTGCAGAACTTCAAGGTGATCTACGACACGGGGTCGAGCAACCTGTGGGTGCCGGGGAAGAACTGCACCGGGTGCGTGCACAAGAAGTACGACCACACGGCGTCAACGACTTACGTGGCGAACGGGACGAAGTTCTCGATCCTGTACGGGTCCGGGGCGGTGGAGGGGGTGTGCGACCAGGACCTCGTGACCTTCGGCTATTTGAAGGCGCAGAACCAGATCTTCGCGGAGACGACGAAGGAGCCGGGTCTGCCGTGGCTGGTGGGGCGCTTCGACGGGATCCTCGGAATGGGGTGGAAGGAGATCTCCGTGAACAAGATCACCCCTGTCTTCCAGACCTTGATGGAGCAGAAGGAGGTGGAGGCGGGACAGTTCAGCTTCTACCTGTCGGCGACCCCCGGGAAGGGGCTGAGCGAGCTGGCCCTGGGCGGGGTGGACGCGGACCACTTCACCGGCTCCTTCACCTACACGAACGTGACGAAGGACGGCTACTGGCAGATCGCGGCGCAGAAGCTCACCTTCGGGAACGCCACCGTGAACAGCAACTTCCAGGCAGTCGTGGACTCGGGGACCTCGCTCCTCGCCTTCCCCCTCGGGAAAGCGGTCGAGATGAACAAGCAGCTCGGCTGCCAGGACTACGGGCTGGAGTGCGTCTTCGAGGCCTGCCCCGACTTCAACAAGCTCCCCGTCATGACCGTCACCATCGATGGAAAGCCCTACACCCTCGACGCCTCCGACTACATCCTCCAGATCCAGCAGGAGGGCCAGCCCACCCAGTGCATCAGCGGCATCATGGGCATGCCCGCCCTCCCAGAGCACCTCGGCGCCATCCTCGGAGACGTCTTCATGAGGAAGTACTACACCACCTTCGACATGGCAAACAACAGGGTCGGCTTCGCCCTCGCCAAGCACTAGACAACACCATTCCCACCCTCAACGTAAATTACGAAAAATAGGACCGCACTCCGTGCAGGTTCTTTCGCGCACACATCTCCATACCGCTTTGGTTCATGCGCAGATGCGGAGGGAGCCCGTTCTCCACCCCTCCCCAGCCCTAGGCATCCTCAAGCCCTAGGCATCCTCATCCTTAATTAACAACGTTCCTCACGCGAAGATGACAACATTCGGAGCGCAGCGGCTTCGATTTCTTCACTCGCATCCCCCTTTTTTTTTCCTTCCAATGTGCAATTTTCTTTTTTCGCGTACCTGTGAAAAGGGCCATATCGTTTTTCGTGTTCTCTTCGGGAGGAGTGAGACCTGCCTGATTTCCCCCCTTCTTCTTCTTCTTCTTCTTTTTTTTTTTTGTTTTTGAAAACATTCCCTCTGCACAAACTCACACCCACAACAGTCGGGGGGGGTGAAAGATAATGTATGGCCCGCTAGTTCTGTGTGGGATACTAGCAGTCGCAGGAGCACCGTGGGGAGGGTGTGACGAGGACCCGAAGAAGACGATGAGCTTGGTGACGGAAGGGGCAAACACGATGACAGTAGGGGTATGGGGTGGGGAGGCGAAGGGTGTGGTGAAAGCTCTTATGCAAAACGTAGACATAGACGAACATGAAAGCACGATCTGCGGAGAATGGGAAAACAAGTACTTAGAACGGGTCATCAACAACGAAAACTGGCTTGAAGTCTCCCCCCGGAGCGTGTACTGGTGCTTCGTGCTGGACAGCGCTGCAAAAGACGGGAACCTCGTGGTTGAGAACACAAAAAGTTTCTTCACACCAGGGAAGAAGATAATAGTAGCGAGGTCGGTGTTTGACTGGATGTTCAACCTAACACCCCGCACGCACATCTCATACAAACTTAATGAGGATCCGATTTCCAATTTGACTGATTGGGTGGCGTCCCTTTCCTTATCATCTCCGCCTCTGTTGCTCCTCTCTGATTATCACCGTTTGCATGAAAAGGTCAAACCGCTATCGCAAGTTCTCACAGAACGTCTGCGGGAAACCTTCCCGAAGGTCTTGCAGTTGAAGGTGAAGGATGGTCTGGAAGAGCTGACGGAGGCATTGTGGGAGATATACTTGAAGAAGTTCATCCAAATCAACTCGGAGTATCGGGACGCGGTGGGGTGCGTGCAGCGCATGAAACAGGAAGAAGCCAAGGCCAGAGAGATCGAAAAGATAAAAGAAGAAAAGCTTGCGAAACAGGAACAAATGAAGAAACGCATCAACACCTACCAAAAAGAAATCAAAGTCTTGCAAGAAGCCCAGCGTGTCGGGAACTTCAAACGCCTTGCAGCGACTGTTGCTGTGGTATTCGTCACAGTTACTCTCTTCATCGCATCAGGCCGAATCATCCTTCCCCCAATATACCCTTTCTTGAGGGTGACATGGAGTTGGGTTACCTGCTTTATAAACGGTGCAGTATCTGGTTGGGACTTTCTTAACGCGCCACCTACTCCCGAGGACCACCCCAAGCCAAGTGTCACCATCCAACCACCTGATAAACTTCCTAAAATGCTGCTTAAATCCCGTGCGTTTAACAGCGCTTGGCGGAGATGTTCCCATGCGCTCTACGCGACACGAAAGCTCATCAGAAAGGCAAAGGTCACTGTTGTGTCTCCTTCTGAAGAACCTTTAAGGGAGGATGCAAAGGGCGTCATTCGTCCGCCTCCTTTGATTGATCCCTCTGACAATGACTCGCAGGAGTTGACGGCAGAGCAGCTTTCCGAGCTTGAGTCAGCGAAGACACAAGTAGAAGAGCTGGAACGCTTGTTAGATGCAGGGAGGCCCAAGAAAAAAAGAATAGCGGGCACACCGATGGTGTCTACCCTTCCTTCCGACCTTACTAATCTGTCTTTTGTTGAACTCCCGCCAGCCATAGAGTCGCCGTTGTCCGTCATGTCCCCAGCCTCACCCACAGCTTCACCTCTCCTCCTCAATGGTACTATCGTGTCGCAGACTACTGTAGAGTCAGATGACGAAAAGGACGAGACAGATGAGAACAAAGAAGACCTCCTTTCTGTCAGCCGTACGTTCTCCTCTCCTGAATGGCAGGTTAAAAACAGTTTTATCTTCGGTCGAACAGCTTCCCTCCCCCCCGCCAAGGCAGATTCCCCCTCCACCCCCGCCTCCCCTGTCCTGCTAGAGTCGCAGCCAAGCTCGACTATCCTGTAGATTTTACGATGCTTTCTTTGTTGTTCATTTCTGCGAACCTGTTTTCTGAGGTTTTACACCCACACAGGCAGCATGCAAAAGGTGTACGAACCTGTGAAAGATGTTGTGATTGATCTGGACCTGCCACCAGAAGAGCGATGGGTGCAAGGCGCCCTCAAGTTCAAAACGGAGCTGAAGGGATTAGGGAAGAAGTTGAAAGAAGCGGGGAAAGAGGTGGGTAAGAAGAGACTGGGAGAGATGGTGCGCGAGTGGGAGCGGATGGTGAAGGAACTGGGTGTGGGGGACGCAGTCGACGAGGTGAAAGGCATTGCAAAAACGGCTTGCATTGAGTACCAGCTGATGGTGCTAGCACAGATGCAGTATGAGCTTGCGGTGGCTGGGTGCACGTCGATACTGCTGCGTGCGGGAAAGTGCCCCGTGATATCCCGCACATGTGACTGGGACTCCAGCCTCTCACCACTGGTCATCAATGCTGTCTTTATCAAAAACGGCGTACAGCAGGCAACCGTCCCCACTTTCCTCGGGATGGTGGGCTTCATAACAGCGACAGACCTCATCAATGAGTACACCGTAGCAGTGAATCATCGTCCGCAGTACGGGAAAACCCTAAACACGGACTCTGAGGTGACTCATGCTTTGCAGCGACGGTGGGTGGCCACCGTGAAGGCTATCAAGTCATCACGTAAAATGTGGCCGGTAGCGTCGTTGGTGCGAAAGATCATCCTTGACAACGTGATCTGCGAGGAAAAGGCAGTCAAGATGCTTGAGTCCAGCGACCTCATCGCTCCAGCGTACTTCCTCCTTGCAAGCCGAAGTAGTGGCTACGTTGTAACACGTGGTACCACTACTTTCACTACCGAGACGCTCCCTTCTGCGCCATGGAGTTACCTTGTTAAGTGCAACCACGACTCTGCCAGCTACCAAGACGCCTCATCCCTCGAACGCCATGAAGCAGCAGTCCTCCAAGCCAGCTCTATCCAAGAAGAGATATCCCGTCCGCTGCCTGACAGGTCAGGTATCAGAAAGACTGCTGTCAAGTTATCATTTGAGAAATTCGCGTCGCAGAGCCCTGTGCTGTGCGAGGACGAGACCGCCTACTACACATTCTCGTCACCTGGGTGGGAATCGCACCTTGTCAAGAAACGCAGAATGCAGTGAACCCAGTGGAGCTTTCTAGTCCGAACAACTTGTCATTAGTATTGTTGCCTGTAAGATGCACAACAAGTAACCTCACAGCCACAGACAAATCGAAGAGAGAAAATGATATGAATAGAAGCAGGAGCGCAGGTAGCAATGCAAGTGCAAATAGCAACGTGTGGAAGGCGCCACCGCCAAAGGGTCTATTGAAACCACCGGCGCAGAGGCCCTACAAGATGCCGCCTGGACGGGGGAGAGAACCCTCGGCAGAGGGGAGGGGCGAGGAGGTGGATTTAAGTGTTGTGATGCCGACAGAGCGCACTGCCAGCAAGGAGCTGACGCTGGACAGTGACTCGGACTCAGACACAACTCAACCATTAGACAGTGAAACGGAACACGTGGTGCGCAGGTCGAGCAGGTCTCCATCACCCCGTCCCGTGAGGCCTTGTGGGAAGGCATTCGCCACTGTGCTCATGCAAGGGTACAACTTCGGCAGGGAACACGTAGGCGTCATGTCGTCGTGGTGTTCTGTTCCTGTAAATAACTTCAAGCTCATCTACGAGTCGACCTTCTCAAACGGCAGCCATGAGGGCGTGACGCATGCCTGCTACGGGTGCGTCCCTCTTTTCGTCATCCTTACCACCGAAGATGAGCAAATCCTCGGCGGCTTCCATACCAGCACCTTGCTGAACCGTCCCTCATTCATCTTCAACGCCGACGCCAGCGGGCTGCACCAATTCGAGCACATCGATGGTGATAAGCTCACGAAACGCACCAACGTCTCGACTCCCACGTGCTTCGCCGCCAAGGACCTTATCATCAACCCCGACTCGGGCATCATCAGCTCTGTCTTTGACAGATACAAAGGCAGCGGGACGGGCCTCTTAAAGGACAGCAAGACGACCGCAAAGTTGCGATCTTTGCACATATTCTGGGGCGTACCAGTCCCGGAACTGGTTCTTGTGTCACTATGCGCTTCAATAGCATGTCTCGCACCTCCTCCGAGATCGACCCATATTCGAGCAACAGAGCCTCCAAAGATCAAACAACCCGAAAGCAAGCCTGAGATGGAGGTGTCTAAGGGGCCTCTGCCGATCCCAGGTGGTGGGACCCCTGTTATCTCTAGGCCTTCTATTAATATAAGAACATATTCTTACGCAGCAGGGTGTATTACACCAGCCCCTGAATACCCGCCACCGCCACCGCCTGAGGATGAAGAAGAGGAGGAGGCTACCTACGTGCCTTCCTACACACCCTCACCGTCTGAGGCTGTCTCCAACGGGTACGTGCACGGCAGCCGTTCACGTACACCACCGACTGCTCCTGCTGTCGCCAGCCAGGTGCGCTTTCCGCGCAAGCGGTCCAACTCACTGGGTAGCTCCATCGGGAGCTCCTTCCCTGGCTCTGTTATCTTCACGGACAGGAAGTACATCGCGCCTGCCGTGCCCGCTCCGCAGTACTACTTCATCAACGAGAAGTTTGACAGAAAGCCCGCGCTGCCCGTCGAGGCCACGCGAGGAGGCAAGAAAATGAGGGACAAGCGGGCAAAGACACCGCCGTCACGACAGAAGAAAGACCAGCCGGTGTCACGGCCTTCCGGGTACATGGGGGGGTCGAAGATACACTGGGCGACTCCAGGAGGGTGGGAGACACGGCTGTGCGACGGGCGGGGCGCTAAGTACGATTTGAAACCGAGGAAAAGGAAGAAGAAGAGGTTGACAGACCCACCACTGTGGAGGGAAGAAGTGGAAGAGATGCTCGATGTGGAGAAGGGACCGTTTGTGTGCCCAGTGACGGGGCTGACTTATATGGACATGAGACTGTTGGGAGCGAGGAAGCAGCTGGTGGACAGGACGTTGCTGCCCATGGGGTGCCCGGGGTACGCACTCCTCTACAACTACTTTGATCCTTACGGGCCGAATGAGATCACAGCCGAGGAGTGTTCGAGGGAGTGGCTTGTGGAGGTGCTTAAGTGGGCGGAGACGGCAGGTGGGCCGCGGTTCAGAGAGAGTGTCAACATGACATGGCGGAACTGCCTTGACAACGAACTCATGTGGGAGGGCCAAGTCCTCTCACCCCCTCGAGTGGACCGGGATGCTTCAGACCAGGAGGCCTTCACCACCTATTTTGCCAGACACCATCCGTCGGTAGCACGCGGGGACTCTGTCAAGCTCCACAAGGCCTGCGATGCAGGATGTGTGCGGCTTAGCACACGCCGCTCTTCCACTGGGTCCACAGCCTCGCACAGGTCACCCCGTCAAACCTGTTCCCTCAACCCCACACAGAGCATCCTGGAGTTCCGTCATCCTCAGATGATCTGAGATTTTTTTTGCTTTCCCCACCTCCCCTTTTCCCCCTTTCAATTGTTTGTTGTATGTTACCCTTGTCCCCCCCCCACCCGCTTCTCCCCGTATATTGTTTTTTTTTTACTCCCCAGTTTTTTGGAAACTTGCGTTATCACAAACTGTGGAATATGAAGGAAAGAGGTTTTTTTTCTTTTTTTGTCCTTTTTTTTTCCCTCAAAAATAAAAATAAAGATTTGCATTTCGCGCAGCCCCCCCCCCCCCCCCCCCCCATCTTTCTTCGAAGGAGGAAGAACAGAGGGAAAAAAAAGAAGGAAGGAAGGAAAAAAAACACACACACGCACACGCACACACAACCCTGTAACCGTCCCTCCTCTGCGCGAGGGAAAAAATCCCTTTATTGAGAGCCTTTCCATTCCTTTTTATTTATATTGTAACACCTCCCCCCCACGTCCCAACATTTTTTACTGCAAAAAAAAAAAAAAAAAAAAAGATGTGATCACTTTATATACTGCTAAATTGCATAAAGTGATCACATCTTTTTTTCTTTTTTTTTTCCGAGGCCCTTATTCCATTCTTTCTGAGGACCTTTTTCCTTTTCTCTTTCCTCCTTTTTTCGAAATGATATAAATTCAAAGGGGAATAAGAATATAGCCAACTTACTGCCAACAAGTACTGGCTTACCCCGAGGGGAGGGTGATTCCGCTCTTTGTTCCCCCCCACAGGTAAGGTCATTCCTTGGCGGTAGATAAGTGGTCTTTATTTCACGACACTCTGAAATTTCTTACTCCACAAGGGCACAGAAGCCTCAACCCTTGTCAGGTCACAGCCGTGACTTCACCGTTGAGGTAATGAGCCCCCTGAGTGCGTGAAGCAATTTCAGAATGAAATTATTTAACCATCTACCAACGGACCGTTTTTGCCCACAGGGGGTAAATTTTCAAAACTTTAAAAAAAAACTATTCTAGCGGGCTATATGCCCCCGGAAATGCCTCCAGATGTCCCAATACTAGAGAGAGGGTGCCCACAGCAGGGCCCACCCCCACAACATTGTCAAAAATATCGTTCCTGAAGTGCCCGAGAGGGGGTACAAAAAACAAGTCAAAAAAAATCGACTGTAAAATTCTATAAAAAGCTATTCAAGGCCTTCCTGACGCGGTTCGTACGTGCCCCAGGCTGGGGGACTTCTTTTTTTGACCCCGAGAGGGGTTTCTGGGGGGTATCCCCGGCAAGGTGGTAGTCTTTGAAGCACGGAGTCACGCAAAGTTGTACCAAGCAGGCTGAACACTGAAATAGGGGTCTTTTCGACTTGCAATGCTTGCACCGCACGTTGCGCTACTTTTTCGGGGAAATGGTCCCAGAAGGTGCTGTCGCGGCGCATTGGGGTCTCAGGGCACTCGTTCTGTGTTTCGGGGCATGGTATTGGGGCAGCCTGCTCTGTAGTTGACTTTAGCTGTTGTTTGGGCAGCCTCCCTAGAGCCCTTCGATGACTGCCTCTTTGAAAGGCGTGAATCCACTGTCGTTCGTACTCAGGGTGTTGGGGGGCAATGCTTCTTTCCAAACAAACCGGGCATTTGCCAGAGATTTATCTAACACGTACGAAAATACTTTCAGGGGCCACTTCGAAGTCATAAGGGTGCGTTTATGGCGTTTTGTCACAGCGTCACCCAGCGTCGGTTCCGCCCATTGCGGTGTTGTAAATATGCACTTGAGGGATGTCCTTTCTGGAAGGCCTCCGGCTTTCATTCTCTTTTGGCCGACACGCCAAATTTGACTTCACCAGAACATCCAACGTCGACAGAAAGCGCACAGGCTTGATGGCATGCCACGTTGTGGTGCACGCTTGTTTGTTTCGCTGTGGAAACACAGATTTCCCAGAATAGTCAAAAAGCGGTCTCTTGACATGACGGTGGCGTACCCAGGGGTGTGGTTGAGAGGCGTGAACCAGTACGCCAGTAGTCAGAATAATCTGGCATGATATCAAGTCCATCGACAAAAGGGCACCTAGGAAGGTATGCAGAGAAGCAGCATCGAGATCCAGGGAAACACCTTTTTTAATTTAACTCATATATTATTTTTTCATTTTCTTGCAAAGTTAGGGCAGCATTTAGTTTATATTTTTCATATTTTCCGCGCAGGACCCCGGATGCGAGAAGTGGCCGGGCTGTATTGCATTGAAAGCCCTTTGCGCAAAAGATTTTTTTTCAAATCGTCTCTATAAAGACGCTCGTTGGTAGATGGTTAAAAAAAAAAAGAAAAAAAAAAAAAAAAAAACCAACATTCCCTTCAAAGAAAAAGAGAGGGGGGGAAAATGCTCTCTTTTTTTTTTGAACAGTGAGCGCCCCCCCCATGCACAGTGAAATGTTATCGAGTTTTTTTTTCTTTTTTTTTTTTCCCTTTTTTTTTTTAGTGGGACAGTCTCCCATTCATCATTCCTGTCTCATTTTCGTCAATACCAACGTCATGACTGCACCTCCGCAAAGCCGTGGTCCAACACACTCTATCCTTTCCATTCTCACAGGGCCAGGGAGAGGGGGAGGTGAGAGGAGGCGAGGGGAAAAAAAAAAAAAAAACTGAAGAAAAAAAAAAATATTTTAAAAAAATGTCGAATTCTGGAAGCGCAGCACAGTCAGGGAGTGGAATACACTCAGGAAGCGGAGTGGGGTCGGGGAGCAGTCCGGGGATCCACAGGGGGTCTGTACCGGTGGAGGTGGCAAACGTTGATGGCCCGGTTGCGAACCAAGACGCACAAGACTTAGAGATTCAGGTGTTGGATAAAACAGCGGATGTGCTGACATTAAGGCTGGCACATATAGAGTCATCGTTTGCGAACGCACTGCGAAGGATCATGTTGGCGGAGGTCCCGACGCTGTGCATCGACACGGTGGAGGTATTTCAGAACGATTCTGTGCTTCATGACGAGATGCTTGTGCACAGGCTAGGGCTTGTTCCGTTGGAAACCTTCTACACCGCGAACGATGGGACGCGGCACAACATCACGCGTGAGATCGTCAACCCACGAGACTGCAACTGCGACAGTCATTGTTCAAACTGCTCAGTTTCCTTCGAGCTTCGCGTGCGGTGCACTGAAAGCACCCGTTTGACCGTAACATCAGTTGACTTGAAAAATGCAATGGAACCCAGCGACAAGGGTGCAAATATAAACCCAATCCACCACCCGTGTGTTCAAGACACATATCCCATCGTCCTAGTCGAATTGGCCAGAGGACAGGAAATCCATGTGAAATGCGTAGCTCGCAAGGGTATCGGGAAGGAACATTCCAAATGGAGCCCTGCTGCAACAGTCGCGATGCAGTACATTCCGGAGATCAACCTGAACGAGAAGGCCTTCGCAGAGCTTGCGATGTCGGACAAGAAACGATGGATTCAATTCTGCCCCCGGAAGGTCTACTCCTTCAACAAACAGAGAAACAAGGTTGAGGTCAACCAGGAAAACGTCACCAAATGCTTCTTCTGTGAAGAATGCATGACAAATCAAACAGAGCCCTTCGGGAACTTCAAGGGTAAACGGCAGCTTGTCTCGGTCCGTAGGAAGAGGGACATGCTTGGAAGGTAACTTTTTTTCTCTCTCTCTTTTTTTTTTCCATCTCCCTTCAGATTCGACTATATTTTCACGATCGAGACCACTGGTTGCATGACGTCAGCAGAACTTCTGACGGAGGCTGTTCAGATTTTTTACGAGAAAATCGACGTTTCTAAAAGGTCTTTGCACAAGAACCTCCGCACCGGGAACAGAGAAGGTGAACTGTCTGGTGCGCGGTCTAGGTCCAACAGTGGTGCCTCACCTGGAGGGTCGATCTTTTCGGGTGCAAGGTATTTCTTTGGGGAAGGAAAAAAAAAAAAAAAAAAAAAAAAAAAAAAAAAAAAAGCCCTGCCATGAGTTCCACATCCGCCTCCGCTTCGTACCTTGGTGGGGGCGAGTCAGTTGTCAGTGGGCAGTCGTCTGCCATTGAGGATATTCCTTGGGCGTAAGGAAAAAAAGTTTTTTTTTTAAAAAAAGAAAATTATAGGGATCAAAAAAAAAAACAAAAAAAGGAGTGTGTTTCACATATTCTTGTTATTTTCTTTCTTTTTTTATATATATTTGCCTACATTACGGGACAACGGGCAAAAAAAAAAAAAGAAAAAGAAAAAAGAAAAAAGAAAGGGGTAAAATACACGCAAACGACAAATAGATGTCGAAATCGGAAGCCGAGCGTGAGAAGCAATTCAAGAAGATGCTGAGAGACATTGATGCCGAACTAGAGGGGCAGGTGAATGTTGGGGTGCCGAAAATGGTTTTGTACCTGAGCCTTGCTCTACTGGGCATCATAGGTGTGGGGATGTGCGGGGTGTGGTGGGTAGTGTCCGAAATAAAAAGCGAATCCTACATCCCGAGTGCCGTAGAAATCTGCAACATGACAGCCACCGAACTTGTTGTAGAAGCTGGGGAGGTGACGCAGCAAGAATATATCGCCGACAAGTCCTGTCACATAGTGACCTTTGTGGGCTCGGCAACCGTTTCGTTCCCCTCAGTCTCAGCAATCCCCACCATCCTCTTTGGACCGAACGTCACTATTCAAGCTGAATCTTCTCCTTACCTCTCAATTACAATGACACACTCCACCCCATGGTCGGAGCTTTACGAGCATTTACCGTTGCTTGGGGCCGCCTCCTTTACCGCTGCAGTGATAGCCGCATCCATGGATAGTAAAGCAAAACGGAAGTACGGGATGATGGGGAACGGCTTGCCAAAGGTCCCAGTGGGGAGAATTTGACACTTTTTTTTTTTTTTTTTTTTTATTATTCCGCATTTATTACGCAAAAAAATTAAAGTAAATAAAAATAAGGCCTGCTCCCCTCTCCCCCTTTTTTACACGTTGCGGCCATGTCTGGGGCAGCCGTCCCGTTCTCAGTATCGGCGGTGGTGTCGCGGGTCCGGTCGATGGAGGTGGCCGATCCAATGTTCTACATTGCGTGTGGTGGGCTGTGGTTGATATTATCGGGGTTTTACTATCTGGCAACAGGGGGTGTTGGCGGTGCAGTGGGCTTCTCTTTGGGCGTGACATCTCTCTCGAGAGTCTTCGGCAGCGAAGCACAGCGAGGGGTCCTCCACTACTTGGAGAACCTTGTAGAAAAATACCTCCCCTCCTCCTCTGCCTTTCAAGTCCAGGGCTTCACGCACATCGCGCTCGGCGTTTGTGGGCTGTTCTCGAGCCACTTCCTTGGCGGCGCGCTCCTCATCGCCGGTGGCGGCTTGATGCTTCGCAAAGAGAGCCCCATGGAAGGCCCCATGACCGACCCGCTGCTACCTACACACACTCCTGGCGGGAACCCATACGCATCTTCAGAGGGTTATAAGAATTGGTGATGGGGCAAGAAATGAGGGGTTTTATTTTTATTTTTTTTTAGCTTCTTTGCTTAAGTGTGTGAGTTAGTTATTTTTTTTTTTTATTATTCTTCTTTTTATTGAACAGGGCAGAGAAGGGGGAAAAAGAAGAAAAAAAAAGGGGGAAAGGAGGAAGAAAGAGAGAAGAAGAAGAAAAAATGACCGTGAAAAAATACCGCATCAGGCCCCCTGGCAGCACCGACGAGAAGTTTTACAGATGGAGGTTGATAAATGGTGAAGGGGAGAAGCAACCGGCACAAACGGTGGCTGCGGAGGGTGTTTTGAAGCCGAAGGTGTACACAGGGGACTTGGAAGGTGAGGGGTGGCAGCCTGCAGGGGTGTTCAAGGTGGATGGGATCAAGCTGAACGTGGAACAACGAACCGTGGACGAAACTATGCTGTGCAGGTGCAAAGTGACATACGAATCGGAAGAAGAAGTAAAGGACATCTTAAAGAGGCTGGAATTCCCTGATGACACAACCCAAGGTGAAAACGTAACCCGTGTTGTGAAGTGGCCCTTCCTGCTGCACACCATCACATACAACTTGATAAGAAAGGAATATGAAAAGGACGGCGTCACACACGTTACGTACAAAACAGACACGACAAAGCAAAGCGACGGGGCGTACTTCAACACTTTGGTCAAAATTTCAAAAACCGATGATAAAATAACACTTGAGGTGTACGAGGGGAGCGTGTCCGGGTTGATCCCCATCTGCGCCCAGGAGCGCAAAAAACCAGAAGGTGTTGCCATGAGCGTGAGGCGAATGATGCTCGGGGGAGACTTCGTGAACGGGAAATTCGGAGGCCACATCGACGGCATGCTAGAAGCTTTCGCTGCCGCGTGTGACGATGAAAAACAATTCACGGTGTCAAAGACCATCACTGTTGATAAAATCTCCCCCGGCCACCAAGTCCCGTTGTACAGAAGGCCTGAAGGAAAGACATCATACGCGGCCTTCCGTGCTGAGGCTGAAATGAAAGGAACAGTGGCACTGTTCATCAAAATGCTGGAGAACCTCGGTGCTGGCGGCTTCTGCAAGTCAAAGCTCACACCCGAGAACGAATCGCAAGAAGTCCTCGTTGAAGACGGTGTTTCCCGCATTGTCAGAAAGGTGGACAAGCTGGGCCCGTGGCCGCTTAAGAAACGTGAGTACCTCTTTGCCTCCGTGCTCGGGTTCAGGCAGGACGGCACGCTGTACCTCTGCCAAAAGTCGTTCACCGACGACAAGAAGTACCCAGTTTCTCAAGGGTGTGTAAGGGGACTTTTCCATGAAGTTGGCTTCAGATGCGTCCCTACCAGTCCTGGTAAAATCAAGGTAATGCAGCTCGTCCACGCTGACCCCCTGGGGATGCCGAGAGCTGCCGTTGAGGTATGGATAAAATAATATAAAAAAAAAAAAAAATAACAAAGGCCGTCATGACTGATCGTGCGCACGTGCTTGGCAGGATAAAGCAGCTCTTGGACAACCCGAAGGATTGGGTGGACGAGTTTAAAAACTAATTGCTCCTTTTTTTCTCTCTTTTTTTTTTTCTCTTCGTTTCTTCGATCACCGCGTGTGTAACAAAAAAAAAAGGGTTTTTTTTTTTTTTTTTTTTTTTTTTTTTCCTTCCCGCACGCTCGCATATCCGTAAGAATGACTACTCTGCTTTTCTCTCTCTCCCTCTCATTCTGCCCTTCTGACGAAATTGGTTTATTTTGGCAACAGTCTCTTTCGATTCGTTTGATATTTCCACTGCCCCCCCCCACTTTTTTTATCTCCTTTTCTTTCCTTTTCATCCCCTCAAGTTGTTCACCCGTACAACTTCCTGACAAACCCCCCCCCTCCTCCCCCAGCCACTCCTCCTCACCAGGGGGATGAATATCCAAAAAAAAAAAAAGAGAGAGAAGGAGCATAACCCAGGAGGGGATGAACAAGAAGAGAAATCAAAAATATGGCCTTTTTTTTTTTGTGCCTCTTTTTTCATTTCATCGTTACAAAAAGAACGAAATCTTTTAACCCATAAAGGACCGCTATTTTTCGTCTAAAAAGTCGATTTTGAACTTTTCGTTCAAATACCAAAATAAAAAGGCGAGGGTGGAGTTAGAGAGTGTGTACCTATATTATTTTCACTACCCCATTTCTGGAACGCGAAGCGGCCTGCATTTCAGCCCCAGACGCGCCCAAACTTTGGTGGTAGAGCAGCATTTGAGAGAAACAACTCTTGCAAAGGGCACATGCTATCCGGAGGTTCCATGGTTTCGGCAAGCAGCGCTTATTCAGCGTGCAGGGTAGGCTGGTTATTTCTTTTTCACCACTTATGGCCGTTCTTTGAACACAAGGTCCGAGGTGCCGCAGATATGCGACTTGTCCAATTTAAACGTATTTCTATTTTCAAGTGGTTTTCACACTTGCTGATATTGAATGGGTATTCTGGGAGCAATTTCCGGGTTTTCCTGATGGTCCCCATGCAGTGGAAATCCGCATTGTAAATCCGTATCAACAATGGGACAAGCGAAAGCAGTTGTCAAAGACAATCCAGTAATTCTGGTGCTGATATTCGGTGAGCAGCTCTGCCTCTTTCCCCCGGGTGCCCGCGCCGGTACAAACAATCATGTTTAGAGTGTAACCGGTGTCTGATTTGCATTTTGAACCCATAACGCTTCCTCTTCTTCGGCTCACAAACAATGAACCCGACACGGCTTCTACAGCGTATGATGGTTCATCCACAGCAAGGTATCGCTTGGGTACATACAGGGATGACCAAGAAGCACAAGATTTATAAGATTGCGCCCTTTAGCCATTCTGTCTCCTTCTCCTCCACCAGCGGGCAACCCAAACCGCATTTGGCGCATTATTCTTAGGAGCCTGTTTCTTTCCATTACCGTTCTGTAATATTGTGAATATGGGGTATCTGTGAGTTCATCCTGTGCCCAGTAGACCTTGATATCTGTCTTGATTATGAGCCCTGTAAGTATCCAAAGGCCTCTATACCACTCGAATGGCTTGCTGCCCACCCCACGATAGCCTTTTAGAGCCGCAGGAGTGAAAAACAACTCAAAGTACAGGACAAACCCCCTGCTGGAGGGCCGCCCTATCAAAAACAAAGGAAAAACCTCCAGCCCATTGAGACCCACTACTGGTACACTTGGACCTGGCACCTTGCGAAATATTTTCCTCCCCACCTTCTCGATTTTGTCATCCCATTCCATATCCGGGATATCCCCATCATCCGGTGACACTGACCCTTCTTCAGAAGTACTTTCGGCACTACTCCTTATGGGGTGTAAAAAAAAACAATGTCTGTGCCACTATTTTTTTTCTCCCCTTGCAGTTTGGAAGCAAAAATTTACCGGCGATATAGCGTTCAGTATAAAAAAAGTCGCGCAATAAGGCCCCTCTTTAAAGAGTGGGCATGCAGAGCACTAAAAATGCCTTAGCAGAATTTAAAAAAAAAGTTTTTTAGCTGAATATTCAGCTCCGGTCCTTTATGGGTTAAAAAAAAAAAGAAAAAGGACCACCCCCTCCCGAATAAAAAATAAAATGAAGACAAAGCTCCCACAGTTGAGTTTCTACGAAACTTTGAACGACACCTACGCAGTAAAAAGAAGACCCGGCGACGAGGCAAAAGCAGCGTTTTTAGCAGAAGGGATGCGGTCGTCGCTCTGTGGTGCCGAGACCGAGAAGTACATCGCAGCCGGCGAAAACGAACAAAACTCCACAGAAAACGTAAAAACACCCGAACCCCTGCGGGACATCTATGAAAGGATGAAACACCTAGAAATGAACGTGGAAAAGATGAGTGAAAAGGTACCAGCGGTAAGGGTACTTCTAAAACTTATAAACAACGAGTTCAAAGGGATCGTTAGAGAACTTGTAACATACTATGACACGCAGGCAGGGAGCATCGTGACAGGGTGCCTCACGATGGTGAGCAAGGAGAACGTGGAGTTGAAGAAATCCGTTGTGAAACTTTCCGATAAATCCGAATCGCTGACGAGGCAGAAGCATCTCCTAGAGACGGAAACAGCCGAACTCCGCAACAGCACGGCCATCCTAACCGACAGTCTACAAAACTTCCAAGAAATGCTTGTCACAGCAGCAGGGGTTTTAAACATTGAACATGGAAACCCCAAAACATGCGTATCTTTCATGCACAGTACCAAGCGACCATGCTCTGCTATCCAGCCCATCTCCGGGAGTTCCGCCCCTATAGGTGGAAAGGATGAGGTTCGTGAGTTGTTGTTGAAAATGACAGCTGAAATCGAAGTCTTGAAAACAACGTCGCACGCCATGCGGTCGGACCTCCTGAGGAAGAACTCCCACGACCTTGCGTTGCTTACTGAGATCGAAGATCTGGAGGACAGGATCCTACAAGGGCAGGAAGCGTATGAGCAGTCCCTCGCCAGCAACAGGATCCTCGATAAAAAGTTGAAATACCTGGAAACCCAAGCCACCAACTCCTCAGGTACGTTTAAGAAGCTCCAGCTCACGGAAAACATGTTGGCGAACACAGCTGCCCAACTAAAAAGGTCTGATACGGTGTCCAACCACTACCTCGTGTTCCTGGAAGCCTTGGCATCGAAGACAAAACCTGTCGTGACCATCCACAACATGAACGGCTCCCTCGGGAAATGGTCGTCAAAAGTCGAGTCTCGGCGGAAGAAGGAAAAGGTCACCTGTTTCCAAGAACGACTCACCGACGGGACCCTTGTCCCCACGTACCTCCGTGCGCGAGGGGTGCAGCACGCAAGGGTAAAGCAACTCTCCATTTCAGACGCCCGGCAGATGATGAAGGACGCCGTAGCCTACGCCACAGACCCTGAGAACCAACCCACAGTCCCCGAGGCTGCGTACGACCGGTTCCTCCACGGGAAGTACAATTTACGAGAACAATATTTGGAGAGTTCTTACTCGCTGCATGCCGCCGCTTTCAAATACGGTCTGGAAGATGTTGACTTCTGCATTTTCATGAGATACTTGGAAGGAACGCTTTCAAGGACCGTGTTCGCAGACATGCGGGAGAGTGTTGAGGGGCTGCGACAGGCGTTGATCGCAAAGGAAGCCACACAGGGTGGAAAAAAAGTACAGTGCATCGGGGTGAAGGAAATACGGGCGGTTCTGGACGAACACTGCCACAAAAAGACTAAGGTACGAAGGAGGTTGTTGGTCCTGGCGGCCACGCGACTGTGCGAAACAAGCGGGACCACCACCATTGACAGGGCGTCTCTCCATGACGCAAAGTCCCTGTTCATGCAGGAGTACAAAAGACAAATTATCTTTGAACATGATGACACTTTATCCAACATGTCGTCCCTCCTCCTCGATCTTGCCTCAACGAAGTCCAGCTCCGAGGAGCTGTCGGTAAGGGAGGCCCTCCACATCATCCAACCCTTAGTCCACGTTTCTTCACGGAAAAGTTTTCAAGAAGTGCTGGAATCTGGCGGGAAGGAGATGTCGGGGCACAGCAGACAGATCACCCCGAACATGTGGTTCGGCACAAAAACAAGCACGTTACTCTCCACAACAGAGATCGTGAATATCGCCGGGCGGTTCCGGTTGAACCCGCTCGACGGCGATGGTGAGACGGAGAAGAAATGATTTTGCATCGGCGCCGATTTACATCGAAACCAAAAGCAAAAAAAAAAAAAAAAAGAGAAAGGCTTTTTCTGTGTAATAACAATCCTTTTTCATCTTCTCCTCTCTCTCGTACTTACATAATAATAATAATAAAAAAAAAAAAAAAAAAAAAAAAAAAAAGGATGATGCTTTCATGGGATGCACTGCGAGTACAGCAAACGGGATACGCACGATAAAAGTAGCGGGGAAGTACAGATTTGAGAATGAATGTTCAATATGCGGTGGGAAGGGGTTGTTTTGCATGCTGACAGGAGAGAGACACGACGCACCAGGCATGGCAGTGATGGGGGACAACGAATCGGAAACAGAAAAAGCAGACCGTGTGTATCTAATGGGTGTCTATGACTCCAAAACACTAATGCATGACCTGCTGACATACACAAGCCACGGAACGGTGTTCACCCGACAAAACGGGGGACAACTAATGCTGTACTTGGACAAAACTCAACTTTCATACGATGATGACAAAAACAAGGAGACGCGAGAGCTCACTGATATCGAGTCAATCACCCTCATGGGCATCACGCAGAACTCACTGACGGAGAACAACACGCTCCTTCGAACATTTCGCGTGAAGTTCAAAGAAACGCAAAACGGGAAGAAAAACAAGGTTCTGACCACAGATCTCACCCTGGAAGCTCTGACCATCCAAGAACTAGAAGCGTGGGTCATCTCCCTGTCATGCCTGTCCAGCGTGCCGCCCTCTTGGGAAAAATACCTAGATGTGTCTTCGTGTCCTTATATCAAACAGTTGGACATTGTTGAGCGCAATGCTTGTTCCGCACATAACATTCCTCCTGTGTTTTACTATAAGGTAAAGGAATATTTGATAGACAAGAAGAAGAAAATTCAGGTGAACCCGGTGCATCCCAACTGTGCGAAGATTAAAGGCGGTATCCGACCACCCTTGCTTCGTAAGGGAGCGCTTTTGGTTACGAAGGGCGAGCTTCGTTTTTGGACATCTTGCGACATTTTCCGGACTTCCGTGATATGGATGCTGCTTCAGCGGGGTGGTGTGGTGTACGATGATGCTTATAAATGGGCTACCCCAACGGTGGCCTTGTACACTTTGTGGTACTGGTCTTCAACCAACCATCATGAGGGCCCTTCAGCACTTCGCTCAACTATATACACTGTGATGCTTTGCCAGCGCACTCCCCGTACTCCCGTTGCCGGTCGCCTGCCGGATGACTTGCTTTCTGTTATTTTCACTTTTCTACCTATGTATCCCTAGTTTTTTTTTCTTTTTTTTTTTTTGATTCGTTTCGTTTTTTTTTTTTTTTTTTTATATTTCCCTCTTTCCTCCCTCATTACAGCTGTACATACGGAATAAAAAGAACAGGGGAAGTAAAAGAGGCCCAAAGAAGTTTTTAATAAAAAAAAAAACAAAAAAGATAAGAAGGGAAGATTGGGTTGGGGTCTCTTATTTTCCCCTCTTTTTGGTTTTTTTTTTGTTTTTTTTTTTTGTTTCATTTCTTTCTCAAAGACGTATACTCAAGTGGGATTGTCTTTTTTTCTTTTTTGTTTTTTTGTTACTTTGAGTTTTTTTTTCCTCTTCCCGCGATTCTCCTCTCTGCCTTAATATTTTTCCCCCCTCCCGAAATACTAGAGATCCTAGTACTATCGGGCTTTGCTTTTCTCCCCTTTGCAGTCAAACTGAAGTGCAGGGGTCGTCCCCCCCACCGAAAACACAGAGACATTTTTTCTTTTTTTTTTTGTGAAACGGAAAGAAAGAACGAGAAGAAGAAACTTTGACCGTGCTATAAAAAAAAAAAAGAAGAAAAAATGCAACCATTATTTAACAAACTGCACCTAGCGGCCGAGGCAGAAATCTGTGCAGGTGAAAGAAGAAGGGGGGGAAAAAGAAAAGGTAGGAAGTGAGAGCAGGAGGATGTTTATCGATTTCTATTTATCTCCCCGCTAACTGTTTGACTGTTTGGGTTTCACTGGTGAACTGCTCGATATGTCTGTACCAGAAAGACTGACAGACTGACAGGTGGTCGGGATGCGAAATTGGTATTTAAATTATATTGCAATACAAATATAATCTCAACAAAAAGGTGGACCACAAAAAAAAAGAAAATGAACGAGTTAACGAAATTCCGGAACCGTTATGCAGAGCAGATGGAGAAGAGGAAGGAGTGGCTGGAGGAGGAAAGATTCAACATGGAAGAGATCGAGGAAATGGTGAGGAGGATAAAAACGGAAGCAGCACCGTATGTGGCAATAGGAGACACGAAGGTGATAGCTGTGGTAGACGAAGTAGAAGCAAGCCTCAAGGACATTAGAAACGAGAGGCTCAAGGGAATCCCAGAGCCAGAATTCTCTAACAAGGACCTTGATTGGCTGAAAGAGAAAGTAAACAATCTGTGGGATGAAAAGCTTGCCTTCGGGCAGCGGAGAGGAAAATGGGAAATGCTTAAAAAACGTGTCGAGACAGCCTTGCAGAACGTCCAAGATATGCCTGTTCCTGTGAAGCCGAAACAAGCAGCAGCAACAACAACAACAATTGCGAAAGATGATCTTGACCTTGATCTTGGGCTGTGAATTGTTCCCTTCCCTCCATCCCCAATTTCTTTCTTTCCATGGAAGCACCATACCTCTACTGTGTCTACCAACTGCCTCAGGAGGGCGGCGGGGTATACATATTTATATATTTTTTTTTTTTTGGGAGGGAGAGAAAAAAAAAAAATACAATATGTCGCAAAGCGATGACACCTGCAGTGAGCTAACAGAAGAGGAGCTCGAGGGGCGGCTCAACATGGTACCCTTCCCTCCCCCCATGTCTCGGAGGGTAAAGAGAATCTTGTTCACGGGAGGTCCGAACGGTGGTAAGACAACAGCTTTGAGCCAAGTCGCGGAGCGGCTACGCTCGATGGGGCTGCAAGTCTTCGTCCTCCCAGACACGTCATCCTCAATGAACACCGCTGGGGTAGGTTTTGCAGCGTGTTCCGACGAATCCGGGCAAAAAGAAACGTGGGTGAAGAACAAGCTCAAAATGGAGATGGTCACCGAATCTGCCTTCATAAGGATCGCAGTGGCATCCCAACGAGCGTCCGTGATCTTGTTCGACAGAGGAACGCTTGACACAGCTGTCTACTGCACTCCAGACAAGTGGCAGTCTATTCTAAAGGACATGGATTTGACAGAAGAAGACCTCCTCAACCGGTACGATGCAGTGGTGCACCTCACTACAACTGCCAAGGGTGCTGAGGCTACTTACGACGCGTACCACATACACTCCGGCCTCCCCAAGGAGGAAGCCATTCGATTAGACAACCGGCTTCGCGAGGTATGGTCAGGCCACCCCATGCACAAGGTCATCGTCAACGATTCTGGCGGGATGGAGGAGAAGATCCAGCATGCTATGAGTGAGATTTGTCATTTCCTCGGCGTGCAGTCGCCGATGCTGTGCAAACAGCAGTTTTTGGTGGACATCGGGTTTATCGACAAAGTTAAACAAGGTGAATGGAACTGGGTGCACAGCTACCTCGAGGAGTTCAGCGTTGAAATAACCTTTTTGGAAGGCTCAACGAGCACGGCCAACACGTTTGTTAGAAGGATACGGCGGAAGCAGCCTGGTGCTGCGGACTCCTTCGCGCAGTGCACGAAACAGGTTGCACCGCTGACCCCGAAGACACCGCTTTGGCTGCCGTCATGTCCATCCCCACCGCACACGATGCTGTTGTCTCCCGAAGTGAAGTCGCCCACCTCCACACGGCAGAGCTTTACTGTAAACGCCTCCATCTCTTCCGTGTCGTCCTCTTCTTCGCATATTTGCAGTCCCCAGGCACAGTCCACTCCACCTACTACCGCCGCCGCGCAGACTACTCTTCGGTCAACAGAGTCAATTATCACTAAAAGGGAGTACGACCACCTGATATCAACGCAAGCTATGGCCGACAGTAGGACACTTCATGTATGAATGGGTGAGGGGGAATTAAAAAAAAATTCTCTTTCTTTGCGATAGATTAAACGGAGGTGCTTCTGCTACAAGATGCAATGGTGTCAACTGGACTACTGCAAGCAAGCGGGCATCTTGCTCCTAGAGGTCGAAACACCAACCTCGAAGTCTTCTGTGCAGTTTCCTAAATGGTATGGGTTGTGGGGGAGGGGGAAGAAAAAAAAAGAAAAAAAAAAAAAAAAGGCTCCGTGATCATGTCAAAACACGTATCAGCGGAACTGCAGAAGAGGTTACGCTGCAGCCGTACACGTTGGTTGGGGGCATCGACAAATGTAGCTCTGAGTAAAAAAAAATAAAAAAAAAGTAAAAAAGCGAGAAAATAAGGAAAGAATAACAACTGACTACCCTCTCCCTCCGCCACCGATCGGTCTTCATCCATCGGGGCCAGCAAATGTGTATTTTTTTTTTTGTTTGTTTTCACCTAACCAATAAAAGCTGGGGGCGGAGGTAGGAGACGGACGGGGGGGAAAAAAAAGAGAAAAAAAGGATTGGGAAAGAAACGTTATCGTTAAAAACTTCTTTCATTTTCCTCCTCGGTAACAAAAAGGATGCCCCCCCCCCCCCCCTCCAAGAAACAAAAGGGGATCCCAACTGGGAGGAAAAAAAAAAGTTTGTTGTAGTTTCTAATTATTTCTTTTTTTTCTTAGGGCGGCTCTCTAGCGGGGGGCTTGTCCTGTACTTTGAGTTTTTTTTTCTTTATTATAAATTTCTATTTACTGTTAAGTGGGGTCATTACTAACACCGTTTCCCCCCCTCATCATAGTGATCCTCCATTCTTGCTCACTTTTTTTTTTTGAAAGTAGCGAGGAAAAAGAAGAAAAAAAAGGAATCGGAAAGAAACAAAAAAAAAAAAGAAAGGGGGTGTGTAAGTCTTTTTTCCCCCTTTTCTTTCCCTGCGATCGACAAACCCAAAAAAAGAGAAAAAAAAAAGAAAACAAAAATGTCCCGAGTAGGAAGGGTACAGCGAGAGACGAAAGAAACTTCGATTTTGGTGGAGTTGGACATCGATGGCGATGGAACGCACGATATTGACACAGGGATTGGGTTTTTAGATCACATGCTGAGCGCGCTGGCTAAGCACAGCAGGATGAACTTGAAGATAAAATGCAAAGGTGACTTACACATAGATGACCACCACACTGCTGAGGACTGCGGCCTGTCTTTGGGGCAAGCTTTCAAGCAGGCTGTGGGCGAGCCCAAGGGCATCGAGCGCTATGGCCACGCGTACTGTCCTCTCGATGAGGCGCTATCTCGTGCAGTGGTCGACATATCTGGCAGACCCCACGCCAGCATCGACCTCGGCCTCAAGCGTGAGATGCTCGGGACGCTCTCCTGTGAGATGGTCCCGCACGTGCTGGAGTCCTTCGCCTCTGAAGCACGTATCACCCTCCACGTCGATTGCTTGAAAGGCTTCAATGACCACCACCGCGCTGAGTCTGCCTTCAAGGCCACTGCCGTCGCCCTTCGAAAGGCACTTACCCGCGACGCCTCTGCAGGTGTTCCCTCCACCAAGGGCACGCTTCACGCTTAGTTCGTGAGAATACCCAGTTTTTTTTTTTTTTTTTTTTTTTTTTTTTTTTTTTTTTCTGTCGCACTATTTTTTTTGTTGCTCGACCGATGGGGGGGGGGGGGGGGTACTGACATATTTTTTTAAAAGAGCTTTTAAAATAATTGTGTAGACACAAGCGGGAAGAAGAAGAATGGGGGGAGAGGGGATAGGTTTTTTTTTTTTTTTGGTGTGTGTTCCCCCCTGCCTTCTCTTTTCAGCTTTTCTTTTTTTGTAGACAGTTCTTGTGCAGGGCGCCGCCAACACCGGCCTCCTTTATTTTTATTATTGTTTTTTGCATTCTTTTTCTTTTTTTTCTCTTTGAAAATCAGGTCTAAAAAAAAAAGGTAAAAAAAAAAGAAGAAATAAGGAACCATCCTGGAGAACAAAAAGAAAATGCCTAACATATTGCAGAAGATTGTGTTTCTCTTCTGGTTCAAGGAACTGAAGAAGATGTGGAGGGGAAAGTGGAGCGTGTTCTTCACATGGTGCGTGCCAAGCATGATGACCTGCATGATCATTGCCGTGTACCTGGCAGGCATACCGGACACCGCTAACGAGTATGAAGAGTATGCTTTCCGTGACTGGAAAAGCCAGGACACTGGGGACGACAGCACAACCACTGACAAGTTATGGTACCTCGCTACTGGTTTCACGGACACAGAACTTCACGAAATCATCGTTTCTCTATACGACGGGGACACGAAGCAGGCAGAGGATCAAAGCATGCGCTACAACAACTACAGCACAATGCAGGACAACCTGTACAAGGCCGGGAAGACGGACCTTCAAGCAGACTACACCCTTGTGCTGACTAAGGACGCCCATGATTTCGTGACCTATGACATACAAGTTCAGGTTGGGAACATGGCCTCTTCGCCCTTTCAACCCACAACTGTTCCCTCTTTTCTCCGTTCCTGGACCAAGCGAATGAGCAACTATGGAGTCTTCAGCATGCAAACCAAGCTCGCCGAGTCACTCTCCTCCGTTTCCTTCAACACCACCCTCGTTCGGTACCCGCAGTCCACCGCCGGTGATACTAATAAAGCTCGCTATACTCTGTCTAGAGAAGGCTCCTGGACCAAAATGGGCCCTCCCTTCTGGGGTATTTCTTTAATCATCGTGTTGGTCAGCACTTCAAGGAACATGGTGCGTGATAGAGAGCTCCGTATCAGACAGTCCCTGCAGACGATGGGCATTGACGGTCTTTCCTACCGCATGGTCTACGTCCTCAGGAACATCGTGCTTATTGGCATTGCATCCCTCCCCCCGCTGTTCATCTACCAGACCTTGGGCCTTTTCTATGGGTCTGACTTGGGGGTCGTCTTTCTTGTGAACATCTTGTTCATAATCCAGGCCACCTCCTTCTCGGGTGTTCTGTCCCTGTTCTTCACCAGATCAAAGGTCGTCTCGCTTGTCGCTCTTGTCGTGTATGCCGGTGGCGTGGGGCTTGGTATGTTCGCTGTGCAGAAAGGTGAGAACGAAGGCGGCAGTCTCTTGGTTTGCTTCTTCCCGTCGTCCTTCCTGACGGTGTTCATCACGACTATCTGGGAACTCGAGAACACGCATGACGGGCTGAAGTGGGACAGCCTCTACACCCGTGTCAATAACTACCCCTCAGTAGGGGGGGCCATGTGGATCGCACTCCTGTCCGTCGTGCTGTACGAGGTCCTCACTTGGTACCTTGAGCACATCATGCCCGCCGTTCTGGGGAACTCCTTGCCATGGAATTTCCCTTTCGTGCGCCAGAAGACGCTGTCCGACGAGGAATCGGGTACTTACGCGGCGGGGGCCGTCCTCTCTGCCAGGAACATCCATAAACAGTTTCCTGCCATCACCGCGGTGAAGGATGTGAGCCTTGACATCTACCCTGGAGAAGTCCTCTCTTTGCTCGGACACAACGGAGCAGGAAAGACATGCACCATCTCCATCATCACCGGTAGCATGCCTGCCACGTCGGGCAGCATCTACTACGCAGGTAAGGCGAACAACACAGAGGCCCTGCAGCAAGTGCTTGGCGTGTGCCCTCAACACGACATCCTGTTCGATGCATTGACGACAAAGGACCACTTGTTACTTGTGGGCGCCCTGAAGGGCGTTTCTATTAATGACCTGAACGCCGCTGCCGAAAAGGCTTTAGAGGAGGTGGGTGTTGCGATGAAAAAGGACGCTGTGGCAGGATCCCTCTCAGGCGGGCAGAAGAGGAAGATGTCAGTCGCAATGGCGTTCTTGGGCAATTCAAGGATTGTGCTACTCGACGAGCCGACGGCAGGCATGGATCCTGCGTCACGCAGGCACATCTGGGAGCTTGTAGAGGAGAAGAAGAAGGCAGGGGTAGGCATCATCTTGACGACTCATTTCATGGACGAGGCAGACATCTTAGGGAACAGAGTGGCCATCATGCACGCTGGGCTTATCAAAGACTGCGGCACGAGTCTGGAACTCAAAAAGAAGTACGGGAAAGGTTACTCGCTAATCGTTGCCTTCTCGCCTTCAGCAGAGCTGAACGACATAACTGCACTGGTGAAATCGTCCAACTCCTCTGCAAACGTGATGTCTGTGTGCGGTGGTGAGGTGATGTACCAGTTGGCCGACACTCCTGAACTGCCCAACTTGCTTGACGAGCTCACGGAGCGATCTGTGGAACTCGGCATTGTGTCGCACGGCCTATCGATGACCACTCTTGAGGAGGTCTTCCTCCGTTTAGAGACGTCGTCACAGGCAGAAGACGGCGTGCTGAGGGATAACAAGGACTACTCCGCGGCGGACATCAGCAGGGAGAACGCTGGATACTTCACCGTGCTTTACGCGCTCATGTACAAAAGGTTCTGCTGCGCGAAGAAGGACTTGCCCACGTTTATGTTCATTATCTTGTTTCCCTTCATCTTCATCTTCTCCGGTATCATCGTCCGCGCCATTGTGAACACTACCCCCGACACACCCACGTCCATCCCTCTTGGCGTGAAGGACTACAGCACGGGCATGATCTTTGGGACTGTCGACGACACTATGGAGACAGCTGTGAAAAACATGTTTCACCCCTTCCCCAACGACGTGTTCTTCACACGTGGGCAGGACATGGCCAAAATGATCGAGGATCAGGTCACAGCCGTGGGGTTCAACGTGACAGAGCTCAGCAGCACGAACGCGAAGGCCACGATGCACTACAATGCCACATTGCGCTACGCAGGGATGGCTGCAATGCACGCGTGGTCCTTTTCCACTGCTAAGGTTAACGCTACCGGGAGAGTCACTGACATGCCGGAATCGGCATGGCAGCTTAAGATGGCTGGTGACATGGTGTTCGTGATTGCCATCGCCACTGCCCTGTCCTTCATCCCTTCGTCGTACGCCGCCTTTGTGATCAGAGAGAAGGTATCCGGATGTAGGAATCTGCAGTACGCCTCAGGCGTGTCCAAGCTGCAGTACTGGGTGACCACCTTTGCATTCGACTGCATCCTAACCTTCATTTCTATGTCGCTGCTGACAACTGTCATCGCCATCAACATCCAAGGCTACGAACTGTGGTGCTTGTACCTGTCCATGCTTCTCTACGGGGTGTCTGTGTCATGGGTGGCTTACCTTGCATCCGTCATCTTCGACGACGAGGGCAGTGCGCAGGTGAACATCTCCGGGTGGCTCATCGGGCTAGCCTTCTCCTTCGTCATTGCTGACCTTGCTGTTTCAGCCTCTACAGGGTCTGGTTCCAGCGCTGCAGTGCTTTTGCCGAAGATCTTCGCGTCAATCAACCCTACCTACGGTGCCGCCAAGTGTGCCATGCTGGCGTTGAACTTCATGGGCAGCGCGGACTACCTGAAGGACGAACACGGGATCGACAACTTGCTGGACTACAACCTCATGGGCATCTTTCACATGATCCTTGCACTGCAGATGCTTGGGTGCATGATCGCGGTGTTCCTCTCGGAGATCCCTTTCAAACGTTGGTTCGTGTTCGCCAAGCTGCGTACCCAGAGGTGCACATTCGGGTCGGTCACCACGAAGCTCATCAATGGTAGCTCCCAAGAAAAGTTCTTCGGTGTGATCAAGGAGCAGAGCTTCGTGGCGGATGGCGGCGACAGCAACACATCGATCCTCGTGAGCGGGCTTGGGAAGACGTTCAACAAGGGCATGGTGGCTGTGAGCGAGTTGCATCTGAGCATCCCCGTGGGGTGCTTCGGGTTGCTGGGGGCGAACGGCGCTGGGAAGACAACAACGATTAAGATGCTGACAGGCGAGGTGGCCCCTACTTCGGGTGACGCCACGTTTAGACTGAACGGTGATGAGTACAGCATCTTAAGCAATCAGAAGTCTATCAACCACCACATTGGGCTGTGCCCGCAGTTCGACGCGATCCTAGGCGAGATGACCGGGGAGGAAATGATTACCTTCTTCGCGCGTTTGAAGGGAATTTCACTGGACAAGGTTGAGGACTTTGTAACGTTGGTAGGGTTGACGGGCCAGGAGACAAGACCATGCGGGACGTACAGCGGGGGGAACAAGAGGAAGCTCAGCGTTGCTCTGGCACTGATGGGCGCACCGGAGGTTATCTTCCTCGACGAACCGTCGACCGGAGTCGACCCCAAGTCGAGGAGGGTACTCTGGGACGTTATCAAGCATGTTGCTAAGAAGAGGACGGTTGTGCTGACTACCCACTCTATGGAGGAAGTCGATGCATTGTCATCTCGAATCGCCATCATGAAAAGCGGCGGGCTGCAGTGTGTAGGGACACCTCAGGAAATTCGATCTGCCCTATCACGCGGGTACACCATTGCTGTGTCTGTGCAGAATCCCGACCGTCTTGGCATGGTTATTGGTTCCCTTCAGCAGTCCTTCCCTTCACTCGTGCCTACTGAGACGCATGGTGGACACGCAAAGCTCACTACTCGTGATGCGACACCTTCTCAACTCCTCCGCGTGATGCAGAACAAAGCAGATGTCCTTGGCATCTCTGAGTACGCGATCTCCCAAACAACTTTAGAAGAAATTTTCGTCAGCGTTGTTGAGGAGCCTGCGGAAACAGAGGTTTAAAGAATACGGCTTTGGGGTTCTTTTTGTCATAAAAAAAAAAAAAATTACATAATGATTCGCTGAATTTTAACATACTTTTTTTTCCCCTAGCTTTTTTTTTTTTTTATATCCCTTCTCGTTAATTTTACAGAAAGAGCAAAGTTGAAATAAAGAAAAAAGAAAAGAAAAAAAAAAAACGAAAGAGAGCAAAACGGGGGGGTGGTGAAGGCTTTGCCCCCCCCCCTCCTTTATTTTTTCTTTTGAATACGGTCTGTAATATTTGCATATTCTTTATGTTTTTCTTCTCCCTCCCGCCTTTTCCAACTCATGTTGGTTTCTTTTCGATTTTCGGCCGTTTTAAGGAGTATAGAATTGGACCGCTTGAAGACTATTTTCTTCCCTAAACAGAAAATGCAAAAAAGTGGATTACCTGTTCTGAGCTTAAAAAGGTTAATTGACAAGAAACATTGAGTTTGTGAGGTTATTTTTTGTTTTTTTGTTTTTTTTTTCTTTCTTGTCCTTGACCCCACTTTTTATTTTTTATTTTATTTTTCCACCTTTACGGAAAAAAAAAAAAATAAAAGAAAGAAAAAAGAAAGGGGGGGAAAATAGTTTGGTTGGTGGGTGTTGCTACCACATCATCCACTATCAAAAATATTTTTTTCTTTTCTTTTTTTTCTTTCATTGTTTTCCCTTTTTTTTTTTTTCCTCGAGGGAGAGAATGCCTTTCGTATGAGTCGGGCGTAATCCTTTTTTTTTTTTTTTTTTTTTTTTTTTTTGTAGTGCTTTCGTGTAAAGGCTGTATCTACATTGTGTGGCATCATCTTCAAGAAGCGCAACTGAAAATCCCCCTTCCTTTTTTTTTTTCCTTTTTTTTTTCCACAGCCATATATCTCCGGTTAAATGTATCCATTCTGCCCGATACGAAGTTAAGCCACCAAACATGTGAAGCATTTGGTGATGATCAACCTAGGGTGGGCATACATTCTTTCCCCATCGCATTGATGCTTTTTTTTTTTTTTTTCTTTAAAATTGTGTTTTCTAGCTCTCATGGCACATCTCTTGTTTCTCTTCAACAAAAAAAAGAACAGAATTTTTCTTTTACCTTGTAAGGGAAATTTTAGAAAAAGAAGGAAATTACACTTGCTATATATTTCCTTTTTTGCACCCCCCCCCTTATTTTCCCCCTTCTATGCTATTCGATTTCTTTAAGGGGGAAAAACATCAAAATTTCTCTCGCCATATTTTTTTTTCTTTCTTTACTGTACACTGTGTTTGGTACTAATTTTTTATTTTCTATTTTTTTTCAAAAAAAAATCAAAAAAAAAAAAACACACACACACCTAAGGTGGGGGGGAAGGAAGAAAAAAAAAAATGACAACACCCACATTGAGAGGAAGTCAAGCTGTGTCCTTTGTAGCTGGCGGGGTTATAGGCGGTGTTTTTAGAGCCGTGTTTTTTGCCGCTTTGTTTTTCATGGTGTACCAGAGCAGAGATTGGTGGGGCATAGGAGGCGAAACGAAAAAGGTTGTGGCTTGACAGATTTTTTCCCCCCCCCCCTACCTACAAAAAAAATAAAAATAAAAAAAAGGACAAAAAAAAAAATACCACACATAATCCACCGTTACCGTTAATGATTAATGAAGATGAGAACATCAGGACATACTCACTCGAGGGGTGTTCGTGCCGTATAGCAGGGACGGGTTTTTCAATCGTTCAAAGCAGATGGATGTTGGTGCACATGTGCGGCAGGATATTCAAGATAGAAATAGTACCATACATGCTGTGGTGTTTGTGCTGGGGGGTCATGTTTCTGATCGGCTGGCTGGCTTTCCACAACGCCGACAAAAATCCCTTCGAGCCGGGAAACAGCATGTTCGACCTCTTCGTGCTGGTTTCCTGCAGCTACGTGTTTGGAAATGCGTTAAGCGCTGTTATCGGGCTCCCACCACTATTCGGCTTCATGATCATCGGCATGGTCGTTCGGAATATTAAATCAGACCCAACACTGACTGATGGAATATCGTCCAACTTCACCTCGGTTATAAAAGAGGTTGCATTGACTATTATCGTGGGCCGTGCTGGGCTCGGTCTACCTGTGAATACCTTTTTAGGAGACATCAGGGACATCCGTAAAAAAGTAGTTGTCGACGGGCGTATTGAATGGCATCAACAAGGAAACTGCTCCCGCGTACTAAACTCGTTGAAAAAGTTGAAAACAGGCTTGCTTCTTGCCGTGACCCCGATGGCCTTTGAGGCCCTGTCGTACGCCGGCATGGCTGTACTTATATTCAAGTTCAGCATCATATGGGGTTTCTTACTAGGATTCGTAATGGCGGCAGTATCCCCTGCTGTTGTAGTCCCCGGACTTATAGATCTGCAAACAAGGGGTTTTGTAGGAGGGGCTGGGACACCGGTCCCGTCGATTGTGATGTTTGCGTCAGGTCTTGATGATGTGTTTGCCATCACATTCTTTGGGATCTTCTTTGGAATGGCGTTTGGCGGTGGTGCTGTAACGGACAAAATCGTTAAAGCACCGCTTGAAATTCTTGGTGGGATCGTCGCGGGGTTTCTTCTCGGGTACATCCTCTACCGCATTGCGCACAGGGTCATCCCAAAGGAGTACTCTGCTGAAGGGGTGTCCGAGTACAGACAGAAAACCGCGCAAGACAACGACATGGCAGTGTTCGGCATCACGCACTCCGTCGATCCCTTCGGCACATCTCAGAACAAGATGCCCGCCGACACAAGGTCGCACTTGTTGGTGTTTATGCTGGTGTTCTTGAGTTGTGTTTGCATGGTGGTTGGGTGTATGTTAACCCTTTTTTTTCGTTTTATAAATGTCACAGTTGCGGGTATCGATGTTGGATCTGCAGGTGCTCTGGACAGTCTTGGTGTCCTCGGTGCTATGGCGACGTGCTTCTCTGTGAACTACTGCTTTTCGCAGGCCTCCTTCCAGCTCACGTCCCTCCACAATGACATCAACCTGCTGACGTGGTGCGTCGAGTCTGCCTCGCAGCTGGACTCCGATATGTCCACCCGGCGCTTTTTCAAGCTCCGTCCCGGGGACTCGATGATCACGAAAATTCAAGAAAATAAAAAATCTATAGAAGACATCACCGCCGTGACCAAGCTTCACGCCACGGCCTTGGCTCAGCTGAACATGAACTTCAAAGTATTTAATAAAAGAAAAAGAAAAAAAAAAAACTAAACCAGATTGTCTGGGACCTCGTAGCGTGCCCTTTACTGTTCTCGCTCGTGGGTAACTCCATTGATCTGGGGGATCTGGTATGTGGCGAAAGATTTTAAAAAAAAAAAAACAAAAAAACAATCCAGGCTGACCCCGACCTTCTATGGAAGGCAATGCTGTGCATCACGGTATCGCTGACGGCAAGGTGCATTGGAGCTCTGCTTGCGTGCACCGGGAGCGGGTGGAGTATGAAAAACAGGATATTTGTTGCCCTTGCATGGATGCCGAAGGCGACGGTCCAAGCTGCGGTTGGGGGGCTGGCGTTGGAGGAAGCGAACAAATTCAAGGACAAATTCTGCAAAACCCTCGCAAATGGCGTCACGCAAGCTCCATGCCAGTACGACGAGGATGTGGAATGGGGCAAGATAATCCTTCAGGTCAGCGTACTGGGGGTGATCTTCACAGCACCACTGGGCGCGGCTGCCATTGCCATGCTTGGACCGAAATGGCTGGAAAAGGTAAGTGACAGCGAGAAGGCCGACGGGTCCCCACGTGAGGCGGTTGTCGTTGCAGCAGATTCGCACTACAGAGACGCCAAGAGGCGCCTGCAGTCAAGCATTATCGCTGTTGGTGAAATGGACCATTACTCGATGGTGGACTACACCAGGAACATAAAGCAAAACCCTGTCCCTGATATCAACATAGATGCGACAGCTACGAAGCTTGGCGAGCGTCCTGAAGGTCGTGCGAAGCATAGGGTGAAGAGGTCGGCCTCCTTCCCAGCTTCGCTTGCCATGTCCAACCCGTACCGTCGTGGGGAGCACGCCACGCTGATCTCAGCTACGTCTTGTGATGATGTCCAGGTGGTGGTGTCTTCCCCTACGTCACCGGTGCCATCGGTGCCATTCAACCCCCTTCGTACCTCTATTGTTGCCCACCTTGACCCGGAGCCTCCCATCGACGTTGCCTTAGAAACTGCAGCGTCCTACAGCGAGCCTGAAGTCGTGTCGTCGCATGGTGAACACTCTCCCTCTTCGCTTTCGCCTTGAGGAGAACACTAAACGAAGGGAAAAAAAAAAAAAAACGAAAAAAAAAGGAGTGTTGATACAGTAAAAGGAAAAAAGGGGGGATGGGGGGGGTTTTTTTTTTGAATCTGTATTTTTTTCATTTCTCCCATTTTTTGTCTCCGTTTGGTTTTTTTTTTTATTTCCATATTTTTTTTCTATTATATTTTTTATACTTTTTTGTTTTGTGTGTGTGTGGGGGGGGGGGATGAAAGAAAAGATACGAGAAAACAAACCATATTCTTTACACAAATTGGGGGTCTTTTTTTTTCCTTCTCCCAAGCCCACTACGAATTAAACAAACAAAATATGTCACAAAGGTTTTTTCGAGAGGGGGGGGGGGGGGGGGGGGGGGCTGCTTGTTTAACAAAGTACAAGTATTTTTTCATTGAATACAAGTTACAGAGGCTGTCCCGCTCTGTCGCATTTAAATGCAAGGAACATGGCGGGAAAGCACACTCTCGATACCATGAGCCCCACTCCGCCCTTTTTTTCTAATTTTTTTTTCTCTGCACAACACACAACGCATTTTTTTTTTTGTTTGTTCCTACTGTTGGTCCTCTACCTTTTTTAAAAGACCTCTTTCCTTGTCTTTTCGGAGGCGAAGGAAAAAAAGTGGAATTGTGAATGAAATAGAAGAAGAAAACAACGAGGGGGGGGGGGGGGGGGAAAGAAATTGAGTGCGTGACTTCCTTCCTCATCGCCCAATTTTCTTTTGCTTTTTTGTTTTTTTTTTTTTGGCTCGGAAGAGGAAGTTGGAAGACCCATGTATGTTATTATTTTTTTTTTAAATCTCGTTCCATGGGTTTTATGCTATGAACAAGAAGGGGGGTTGGAAGTTTTTTTTTTTTCTTCGTTCACCCATCTTCTGAAGTAGGGGGGGAAAAAAGGAGAGGAAAAAAGAGGGCGTTTTGCTTTTTTTTTTTTTTTTTTTTTTTTGTTCTCGTTTTTGAAACCCCACTTTCTTTCCTTGCCGATGCTTAAAAAGAATTTCCCCTCTATTTTTTTCTTTTTTTCCACCCCCCCCTTTCTGTCATTTGATAGAGCAAGAAGGTAACATTACAGACGATTCCAAATACGACTAACCACCTTTTTTTAAAGATCCCCCCCCCCTTCACCACAAAAGAAAGAGGAAATAAAAGGGGGAAGGTTCTCCTTCTTTCTTTGGATGGATATGTAGGGACTGCAATCTTGATACCGTTCCCCCGCCACCTTCCGTTGGACAGATATTCAAAGGGAGTATTTCTATTTCTTTTCTCTTTCCTTATCTTTCATTTGTCCTTCAGGGAAGACTGTGTTTGGGTTTTTTTTTTTTTTTTTTTTTTTTTTTTTTTTTTTTTTTTTTTTTTTTTTGCCAGGGAAGGAAGGAAGGGAAAAAAAAAGAAGAAGAGGATAGAAAAGAGTGTAAACTACCTTCAACTCTGTTTTCTTTTTTTTGAAATATATGGTCCCCCCCTTTTTTTTCTCGAAAACTAAATTTTCTGTTTTAAGTAACAGGAACAAAGAAAAAGAGAGGGGGGGGGGGGGGGGGGCAAAGGTGGCGTCCACCCAAAAGGGCATTTTAAAGGCCCTTTTTATTCTCCTTTGTTTCACTACCATTGACCTATCCCCCTTTTATTTATTTTTTTTCCTGCTCTTTCCTTTTTATCCCTCCTTGTGATTTTTTTTTTAGGGTATTGAGGGGAGGGGTTTTTTTTTTTCGTCCTTTGTTTCTTTCCACAATAATAACAAAAAGAAGGGAATGGGGGGAAGGGTCCCCCGGAGAAAAAGAAAAGAAAACCATCGACAAATAACCCCCCTTTTTTTTCCTCCGGTCGTTTCAAAAAAAAAAAAAGAAAGCCCCCTCCCAACCCCGCACGTTTTTTAATTTGGCGACACAGCGATGGAAGTGACAGCGGTGGAGTTGCCCTAGAGATCTTGAAGCTGCGACACAACAACTAGAAACTAATCGGTAGCCTTTTTCGCCTAACGAAAGCGAGGCTCCAGAAGGAGTATCAAAAGATAGACCCCTAGGGTTGTCCTCAAGTGGGATTTGCCTTTTTAAAAACATCGCCTTTTATTTCTCTTTCCCCTTCATGATACTCTTAATTCGTTTTTTTTTTCTCTTTTTTTTGTTCTCTTTTTATCTTTCCGGTAAATGCAAAGCCAAATATCAACATCTTCTGCCCACCCACACCCCCCCCTCCCAAAAGGTATCCCGCAAAGACAATGGAAGTCAGCAATGAAGTTCGGGAGTACCTTGTGAAGCACGAAGTGCACGATTTGATGGATGATATGGCCGCTCTGTTGTTGGACGAAAAGCCAGAAGATGTGGAGGGGTTTCTTGCATCGTGGCTGGAGAAGGACGGAATGAAGAAGGAACTGCCCTTACCCCCTTGTCCTGCACCAATGGCGCAGGAATCAGCTGCACCACCAGCACCTTACAACCCCCTTGAACCAATACAACTTAGGGAGGAGAATGGGGTCATTGAACAGTACTGCGCTTTGAAAAAAGAATATTTATACATAGTTGACGGAAAGGCGCAGAAGGACAGGCCTGCGGAGATGGAGGCAGGGGGCAAGCCTGTCCTGGTCAAAAAGCATCAGGACTGGAGGGTGAAGTGGGACTACAAAAAACACAAAGTGTTCTACTCAAACACCGTCTCAAAAGTAACCACGTGGAAAATCGCCGAGACCCCCTTTGCGTAAGCAACCAGCACCTCACCCCTCATAGTGTATTGTACAAGTGTGTGTGGGACCGGGCATTTGGTTGCCCTCCCTTTGTTGTCCCCTCCTTGACACACACCACCCCCCCCCATTCCAAAAAGAATTTTTTTTCCCTGTAAAAAAAGAAATTCGACTTCTACAAAAAGGAGGGAGGTGAAAAATCTTTTAAAAGAAAGAGAGAGGAAAAAAAAAGGGGAAATGTCAGCCGTAGAGCGCTTGGAGCCTCATGAGAACACGCTGCTGGGTATTGTGTGCGGGAGCATCGAGGTGTCGATCATGCAGCCTACGCTGTACTGCAAGAACGCGTCGCAGCAGGGATTGCCGATATCGATGAAGCCGTCCTTGCTGTACAGGGGGTTGGGGGTGAGCATAGCAAACATGGGGGTTGCCACAGGGCTGCAGTTCCCTCTTACGGGAGCAGTCTCGCAAGCCTTGAAGAGTGGTGAAAGCAGGAACCTCACAAAGAAGGAACAGATCGTAGCAGGGCTCATCGGAGGGATGATGTCGGGTGTTGTGTGCTCCCCAATGGAGCTCGTGATGATCCAGCAGCAACGGAAGGGTCTTTCCCTCTTCCAAACACCCGTTACCATTGTCAAAGAGCAAGGCCTTGCTACCATGCTCAGAGGCGCGTCCATGACTTCTGGCAGGGAAGGGCTCTACACCGCGGGATACCTTGGTATTGGTCCAGTCTTGACATCTGTCTTCAAAGAGGACTACAACATGTCACCAGCAGCAGCCAAGGCGTGCGGTGCCATCTGTGCTGGTGTAGTTGCTGCGTCTGCTTCGCATCCCATGGACACCATCAAGACGTGTTTGCAGGGCGACGTGGAAGGGAAGAAGTTTAAGAGCATTCCTCAGACCTTTTCGACACTCTATGCGGAGGGAGGCATTGGCCGGTTCTGCCAGGGCTGGACATGGCGAACCGGGAGGATGATCGGCGCCGTGTTCATCCTGTCCGAAACGCAAAATTTCCTTGCCCCTGTAATGTTTCCTGCAAAATTCGCGTGAAGATCTCTTTTCCCTCCACTGTGATGGGAACGAAGATGAGAGAAAGAAGGAAAAAAGAAAAACACAAAACGTAAAAAAAAAAAAAAAAAAAAAAAAAGAAGAAGAAAAAAAAGAGTATTGATATCCGATTTATTTTCCTCGTTTTGACTGTGGTTCCTCCCGTGGCTTTTGCAATTTTTTTTAAGGGGAAAAAAATATTTTCCCCGAGAAGAAACAAAATTTTTTATTAATGAAAGAAAAGAGAAAAAGAAAACCATTGTTGTGTGCCCATAAAAAGAAGCGGAGAGGGAGAGTAACGGGCAGACCCGTGGTTGGCCCATTTCTCTTCCTGAAACAAGTTTTCTGCTTAGTTTTTTTCTTTTTTTTTTCTCTTTTTTTTCCGGAAAGAGGGCGCCTTCTCATCCATCACCAAAAAAAAAAATGCCCCCTCTGATTTTATTACAAACCCCCCCCTCCCCCCTTTGTTTACCTATTCCCGAAAATTAAAAAAAAAGAACTATGAAGTTCATTTACACACAAAAAAAAGAAAATGCTGCTAATAAGATTCGCCATCACCATAGCGACAATACTTGTAATAGTAGCTATGGTGTGGGGACACAGGGTCGGGAATGAAATGGTGAATCTAACACTGCCTGCTGTTCCCTGTGCTTCGTTGTCTTCATCGTCACCTCGACCACCTCTACCACCGCCGGCTGTACCCAACGAGGACAGCAACAGGGAAGGGTACAGAAAAAAAGTATTTAAGTTCCACATTTACGACATTCCAAGCAAGTACATATCTGGAGCATTGAAGGATCTTGAAGTTAACTGGCACCGATCCGTGTGCAACAGAGATGCCAAAAAGAAGACCAACTACACTATGCTTGACTGGCGGCACGCGCATTCTCTGTTCACAGTTGACACGTTCATCGCACGCTACATGCGGTACCACCCGCAGCATACTGACGACAAGGCGGAAGCAGATGTCTTTATCATACCTGCTATGACGCACTTGTACAACTGTGCTGGTAAGATGGAGTATTTAACAGAGATTTTAAACTGGGTCGCCTCGCAGCCGGGCGACCATTGGAAACGCTACCACGCGCACGACCACTATATATTCTGGTGGAGGTGGGGCATGCACTACGGGCAGACCATTCGGTTCTTCAAGCACCTCACGAGGCTGTTTCCTCGCATCAACTACATATCGTACGAGTTCCTGGAGCTGATGGGCCGGAACAAATTTCAAGATTTCTCGCTGGCTTTGAAACCGAAATTCACGGAATCCATGCACTCTGTCATTGTCCCGTATCCTGATTTCTCACCGGGGCTTAAAAATGTTGTCGCTGCAGACACGCGTAGGGACATTGCTGTTTTCATGTCGGGCACATCGACCATAGGAGGGGTTCGAAGGTGGATCAAGAAGGAGCTGACGAGCCACGCAGGCGACGTGGGTTTTAAATGTGTGTACCAAGATTTCGGGTCGCACGTTGTGGACACCAAGAGGCTGGGCGTTCCTGTGGACTACCCTGAGATGTTCAAACGAAGCGTGTTTTGTGTCCATGCAGCAGGCGATGGTTTGTCAAGCCGGCGGCCTACATCGGCAGTGTTGTCAGGGTGCATTCCCGTGTTGGTTTGCGATTTATGTGTCTACCCGTTCGAGGGTCTGCTGAACTACACAGCCTTTGCCGTTTTCATGCCTGAAGAAGATGTCATATCCGGCAGAATGGTTGACATCCTAAAGGCGATCCCGCAGGCGGATATCGTTTCCAAACGCAAAGCCCTTCTCTCCATCCGTCGGCATTTCACGTACAACCCCGACGGCCCCCCACTCCGGAACGATGCGCTGGACACCGTGGTGCAGAGTCTTGAGCACCGATCGGCTGTTCTTAACGATTATAAAAGGTGGTTTTACACCCACCCTGACCTCTCTACTAACATGAAGGACTACCCCCCTGACCCCCCGTTGCGGAACCGGTATAAGGTCGACCTTGCCGATGATCCAACTCAGGTTAAATAATCCCCCACTTCCCTTTATTTACACAATCCCCCGTAGTAAGTTTGCCTATTCGTAAGTATTAGTTTTTCTCTTTTTTTTTTTTTGTTTTTGTTTTTGTTTCCTACAGCCAAAACAAAAAAGACACGAAACACCCATAAAACAGGACAGGGGGAGAGAGGCAAATGAAATGTAACACAACACCGCCATCCTTCACGCTTCTCGCCTTGGCCTTGGCATCTGCAGGATGCACCGCCGCCGACATCATGCCTGCTGCGGACGGTCAGGTGACAGCACCGATGAGACTTCTCGAGACAGTTGAAGGAGGGGCAGGGGGCAGTGCGGAATATTTGTTTACATGCAGTGGAGAGGAAGCCTGGTGGGAGATATCCACGAGAGACGCCTCAGGACACATCACCGTGCAAGTCGACGATGGCATCCACACAGCATGGACGCCTTTGGTAAAAAGCAAAGTGACGCCGAATGCAACGCACACGCTCGCTTTGAGAGGCGACAGTCGCATTGAAGTGCTGACCATTCACCCAGAGACATGTGTTTGGAAAGCCACGGGGGGCACCAGTATCAAAGCCGTGCAGGCGATCACGTTGCGTTCTCCGTGGAAGGTGGCACGCAGTGTTGAGTTCGACTCCCTTAACGATGACTGCCCTTTGGGCGACGTGTCGTGTTGCGGCGTGCTGCAGGTCCCCTTGTGGTGCGACAGTTCCACCGATGACCACAACGTCCGTGTGACAGGGACAACAGTGAATGGACAGCATGCGCAAATATCTGTCGATGGCAGCCCATGGATGAAATGGTCCACTGCTGAACAACCACTGGAGTTCACTGTGAAGCATGGCCTTTGTACCATCAATATCGGTGGGGGCTCGCCAGGGATGGAGTTCCTGAGCGTGGAGGTGGTGTCGCCGTCATGCTGGTTGAGACCTCATGAGGTGGACGAGCAGTCTAATATGATGAGCAGATGGCTGAAGTACGCAACTTGGGTGGCCGTGTTCCTTCAAGTGTGTTCCCCGTTTGCAGGCGGCCCGCTAGCAGGAGGCCGTTTATTTGTCACCCTTCTTCCCTGCGACCAACTCATCGACGTGTACCCCTCCATGGGCACACCCCCCTACACCGCCCCCCTCTTCTTTAATACTGCGGTTTTCCTAGCTTTCCTTGGAACCCACGCTGCGGTAGCTTTCCTCTCCCGCTGGCGGGCAAACGTTCTCTTCCCTTACCTTTCTCTTCTTGTCTTCTTTGCTGCCTTCCCTGGCATCGTCTTCTCTTCATTCACGCTTCTGTTCAACTCGGATCTTTGGTACCTTGGTGGAGCAACCCTCCTTACCGTGGGGGTGGGATTGCAGCTGTCTTGGAAGCAGGCACCCGATTTCAATACAGTTGCTGTGTTCGGTTCCGTGACAGCTGAAACTAAGCTAGCATACATGATCAAGGGATCGGGGGAGTGGGTGTCCGTCGAGGAGGGGTGCAGGAGGAGGTATGGCGCGGTGTACCTTACGTACACACCTATGGTGGCCGCGTGGTTTGTGCTTGTCGAGATAGGGTTTACAGTGGTGGTGTGCGCCGTGCAGAGTGCGCACACGGGCACAGCAGACGGGTGCTATTACAAACGAATTGTTCTGGCCGCAGTGCATGTCGGGTATGCGGGTGTCCTTGTGTGGCACAGGCCGTTTGCACGCCCGATGAACACAGTGATGGACATAGCTGCAGGGCTCTTCCTGTCCTTCGCACTGTTGTTGTCTGGATACTCCAACACCAGCACGGCCCTGCTCGTTGTCCTCACCATCACAATCTGCAGTGCTAGGTGGTGCACCGACACTTGCATGGCTGTGTACCGGTTTGCAACAGTACCAGATCGTAGTGTTAATGATCTCGATGACACTCTGGGTGACGTTGAGATGAATAACACGTTGCTGCTGAACGACTTCTGTCTCACAGCCGAAGAGTTAAATTCTATTAACCAAGAAGCAGTCACCCGTCCTCTTACACCCACAAGGAGGCACCGGTTCAGTAGATCTTCCAGCATTGGGGTGCCGCCCGATGAAGCTGCTGATGGAGATTCTTTGGGTACCTCCGCTTCAATCAGTTCAGGTTCTCCTCCTGTTCCCCCTTCACGGGGGTCTCCGAAACGCCGTTCGCCAGTGTCGTCTCATGGAGAACAACCGATCGCTTCTAAAGGCCGGGGGTCCCCTGTCCCGCGGTCTTTGGTGCAGCGTGCAAGAATCGGGGGGAAGATGACCGTGTAGGGTGCGAGGTGAAGGATACTTCGCTTTGTCTATGGCTGCTTCTTTGTAATCATTTGATACAAAGAGCGGTGAAGGATTGTTATTAAAAATATCCCCCCCCCCCCCATTCCCTTTCCATATTCGTTATTATGCTATTCGTTTTCTTCGGAAATAAAAAAAAAGAAAGAAAACGGGAGAAGGAAGAAAAAAGAAAAAAGAAAAAAAAAAAAACGTTCTCACTGTGCTTTTCTTCTTTTTCTTTGTTTCCGTCAGGAGAAAAGAAAAAGAGAGAAAGCAAAGCACACCTCTCCTTTTTACACTTCATTTTCTTGTTTATTATTCGTTCGGTATTGAATGCTATTTTCTTGTTTTTTTTTTTTTTTTTTTTTTTTTTTTGTTTTCTTCGTTACTAACTCTCTACTTTTAATCCATTTTTCTTTCCCTCAAAAAAAAAAAAAAAAAACAAAGAAAAAAAAAACAAGAGCCGTCCCCCTGTCATTGGTCGGTGAACGCAAAGTCCCTTTTTAAGAAACGAGTCCCCTTTGCAAATTATAATAATAACAAAAAAAAAAAAACAGTTCTATTTTACACATCTAAATAAAAATGAATCCTTGCACGCAAATATTCTTCTATGCAGCGTGCTTCCTCTGCATCGTGCTTTACAAATACAGGGCCCGCACCCTGAAGGGCATCCCCATGAATAAGGGACATCTACCTTTCTTCGGAACCACTCTCGGTGCCGTGAAGAATATCCTGAAGGGCAACTCTGGATTTCCGCAATTTGTGTATGAAGAGCTCAAAGGGAACGGGTACAACAGCTTCGGGTGGTCCGCTGTGGGGGGCAAGATGGCGGTTGTTGTGGTGGAGAAGGAAGACATTAAATTCCTGCTGAAGGACAGATTCAACAATTTCGTAAAATCGCCCGAGTTTGTCGAGAATTTTTCCAGCCTCCTCGGGCAGGGTATATTCAACACAGACGGCAGCGTGTGGAAGGAACAGCGCAACATCATGGCAAAGCTGTTCAACCGCCGACAGCTCAGGGAGAGAATGAGCATTGTGTTCGGCACGCACGCACAGGCTCTTGTCAAAGTCTTGGACAACACAGCCACAACCACCTGCAAGGCGGTCAATATCATGCCCTTCTTCTACCATTTCACATTCGACTGCATCAACAGAGTAGCGTTCAACAGAGAGGTCAGTTCCCTGGAAGGGAATGAGAAGGACGTTCAGTTCCAACAAGCTTTCGACGACATCCAGCGTGGTATCCTGCAGAGGTTCAGGACACCATGGTGGAAGTTGAACAGATTCCTACAGCTCCCTTCAGAGCAAGGTATCGCCACAGGCCTGAAGGTGGTGAAGGCATATGTCACAGAAGTGATGGACCAGTACATGGAACAGGACGGCAGCTTGAAAAAAGATATTGTCATGGACGACCGCACAATGACTGGACTGTTCCTAAACGAAGAAAGGTCAGGCGGCACATTCGACAAGGAGTTCGTCATGCATATGATTCTCAACGTTGTCATCGCTGGCAGGGACACCATGGGGTCTGCCTTGACGTCGGCCATGCAGTGTCTCTGCGAGCACCCAGAGTGGCAGGACAAACTGCACGAGGAGGCAATGGCATGTTCTGGTGGAAACAAGCAAGATATTCTTACATTCGACGATGTCGAGAATGCCTCTGTTGCGGAGGCTGTTCTGTTTGAAACCCTTCGCCTGTTCCCTGCGGTACCAGCCAACGAGAAAGTTTGTTTGAACGAGACAACATTCCCCTCTGGGATCACGGTCCCTACCGACGTTCGTGTCAATTGGGTGCCCTTTGCAACAAATAGATATGAGAAGCTGTGGGGGGACGACGCTGTAAAGTTCAACCCTCAGAGATGGATGGACGGGACCCACGATGATTACATGTACTCGAGCTTCAATGCAGGGCCAAGACTGTGCTTGGGAAAGAATATGGCTATGCTAGAGGGGAAGATTGCCCTGTTGACGCTGTTCGCGAACTTCAAGTTCTCTATGCGTGAAGGGTTTGTCCCCAAGATGAAGCCCTCGGCCACTTGGCAGTTGGACAGCAACGGCCTCGAAGTTTTCGTACACAAAGTTTAATTTAAAAAAAAAAAAAAAAAAAAATTGATTGGCCTCTTAAATGGGCTTTTATATTTCTCAGTATCCTTATATTTTTTTTCCTCTAGCTTTTTTTTTTTTTTTTTTTTTTTTTTGATGGTTCTTCTATAACGAACAGCCTACATTTTTTTTTGTATCTATTCCTCTCCTCTTTATTTTTTATCTCATGTTTTTTTTTTTTTTTTTTTTTTCCCTTCTGTTTAGAGGGTTTTTCTTCAAAGAGGATTTGTCTTGTTTGGCACTGATGCTTTTAGAAATCTCTTTTTTGTAATTTAATGGTGACGGCTGTGGAGTTGAAGGCGGCTGTTGGGAGTACGACTTAAGTGCAACCTATAGGGTTGACATCTTTTTTTTTTTGTCTGTTTGTGTTTTAAAAAATGGTACTTAGAAGAGGGAAAAAAAAAAGAAAAAGAAAAAAAGAGAGAACAAAAGAGGGAATGAAGAAGGAAAACTAGTAGTTGCGTGAATTTACCCTATCTTATAAAAAAAAAAATGAGCGCTCCTCCAACCAGTTTAATTTTTCTCCTTCTTCTTCTTTTTTTTTTCCCCTTTTTTTTTTTTTTTTTTTTCCCTTTTTTTTTTTCATTCTGATGATCCAACCTAGGTTTTCAGCTATTTCCCCTTTCTAAAAAAAAAAAAAAAAAAATCAAAGCCAAATTAGCATGAATTTAACATGGCTTTCTGCTTTTTTTTTTTTTTTTTCCCCTCCCCGATTTTTTTTTTTTTAAAGCGATCCTGTCACATACTGCAGGTTCCCTTCAACGACACCTTTCCCCCCTCTTTTTTTGCATAATATTTTCTTGCAACGATATAGACACAGCAGAGAAGAGAAACAAAAAAACAAGAAAAAAATGCTTCGAGTGGTATTAAAGAAGGGCGCCACAATGAGTTGGGTGCCTGTGGCCACACGTCGGTATGCGTCGGGACTGGGAAAGGACAAGGAAGAGATGAAAACGTACGAGGACAAGAAAAAAAACAAAGAACAGCAGAAGGAAGCGATGGCGGACAGAGAGCTCGTTCTGAAATGGATCCAAATGGGCTTGATAGGTATTCTAGGCCCACTTGCAGGGTGGTGGTCTTACAGCAACATGAAGAAGGAGAGAGAAGGTTTCAGGACATCGGAAATGAAGTCCGTCGGCAAGGCCTCCGTAGGGGGTGACTGGACGTTAGTGGACATAGACGGCAAGCCCCGAACCAGGGCTGATTTCTACGGTACGTTTCCTATTATGTACTTTGGGTTCACACACTGCCCTGAGATCTGCCCAGTGGAGCTGAACAGGATGTCAAAGGTTACTGACGCTCTTCGGGAGAAGTTCCCGTTGGCAAGCTTCACACCTCTCTTCGTCTCGTGCGATCCAGGAAGGGACTCACTAAGGGAGATCAAAGCCTACCTGTCGGAGTTTCACAAGGACTTCCTGGGTCTCGTGGGCACTCCCCAGCAAGTGGAGTCCATTTGCAAATCCCACCGTATCTACTACTCTGCTCCATCCCCTTTGGAGTCCACGGAGGGTGACTACCTGATCGATCATTCCATTGCGATTTACTTTTTCGACAACAATTTCGAGTTCATGGAGGTCTTCGGCAGCAGGTTCAACGAGGAAGAAATCGTGGAGGGCATGGCGAAGCTCATGGCGCAGCGTGGGTTTTAGTGTTTCTTTCTTTCTTTTTTTTTTTTTTTTTTTTTTTTTTTCCCTTCTAAAACTCTTTTTTTTCTTTTTTTTTTTAAAGAAGTGGTATAAACATGAAAAGTGCGGCTACGAGTGCTGTATCTTTGCAGAAGCAGCGTGCCTTGGACAGCAAGTGGACGAGTGCTGTGACCCTGCTGGATTCTGATAAAGAGAGCTAGTTGCAACCCGGTTTGAAACCCTTTGAAAAGAACCCAAGCCACGTTTCAAGCTCAAGATCGACGAACCTTAGAACCCTATCCACCTCCTCCTTCTCTTCCTCCTCCTCCTCCTCCACACGGTGCAGATGTACATGATGTTCATGGCAGGGCTAACGGGGAGCTTCGCAATCACCGCATGCAGTACCGTGTGTACAAACAACTACGACTTGACTCTTTTTCTTATCAACATCAACAATTTGTTTTGCTGTTTTTTTCAAAACGGTAAAAAGGAAGAGGAGAAAAAAAAAGAAAAAAAGAGGGGGACTCTCGACTACTATGCTTTCTTAACACTTCTTCTTCTTTTTTTTTTTTTTTAGAATATATATATATATATATATTTTTTTTTTTTTTTGGTTTGTTGCAGTTCTGTATTAACCCCATTATAGATCATGTTCAGAAAGACCATTTCCCTCAACAAAGCAATGGGTGTCGTTAAGGAAGTGCTTAAGGCCGGTGACGGTGTTACTTTCCCCAAGGCGGGGGACAGACTCTCCATGCACTACACTGGTACTCTTGCCTCGGTGTGTAACCCCCCCTTTTTTTCTCTTTTTGAACCCCCCACCCCCCGCAGAACGGCAACAAGTTCGACTCCAGCGTGGAAAGGGGTCCCTTCCAGTTCCAGATTGGCGTTGGCCAGGTCATCAAGGGCTGGGATGAGGGTGTTATGCAGATGAGCCTTGGCGAGAAGGCTATTCTCAAGATTTCTTCGGACTTCGGTTACGGTATGAGTTGGGAAAAAAAAATTTTTTTTTTTTGTTGTACCTCTCTTCAGGTGCCAGGGGTGCCGGTGGTGTGATCCCCCCCAACGCTGACCTCAACTTCGAGGTGGAGCTTCTTAAGATTAACTAGGAAGAGAAAAAAAAGATTCCCCCTCCCCCCCCCTCCCATATTTTCTTTTCTTCTTTTTTCTCCGCCCTTTTTTTTTTTTTTTTCTCCGCAAAAAGTGCCGTCCCGACGTGTTATTTCGCAGGGTTCTCGCATTTTTATTTTTCTTTAGAAATACGGGGAACGGAGTTTTAAGAACGAAAACGGGGGGGGGGGGTTTTTTTTATATTAGTGTACCTTATTTATTAGGGCGCAAAAAAAAAAAAAAAACGAGAAAAAAAAACAATAATTATTACAGCTAGTTTTTTCTTTTTTTTTTTTTTTTTTTGCAGTAGTGCGATTTTTTTCTTCTTTACAAGCTATTGAAGGTTGGAGGAAAAGAAAAAAAAAAAAAAAAAAAAAAAACGGAAGGAATAATCGCCAAAGTTAGTTTGCATTTTTTTTTTTTAAATTCCGTTTTCTGTTTTTTTTTTTTTTTTTCTCCTGTTTCTCAAAAAAAAAAAAAAAGAATACACGCGAAAGGGGGGAAAAAAAGCAACCACCAATGAGCGAAGCAGGTAGCAACGGCTCGGATCCTTCAGAGATGTGGGGGAAGGTTGACACCGCAATGAACTTTCTGTCGGTTGTAGTGAAAGAAAGGCGTCTTGACGAAGTAGGCCTGTCGACCCTAATAGAATGGGAGAAGACAATACGAGACGAACTGAAAGACGCAGCACGAGAGCAGCGATTGGCGAAAAAAGCAAACAGGCAGCTCAAACGAAGAAGCCCCAACACAACCACAGAAAGAAACATAATCAAGGAAATAAAAATCAAGGCCCGCGCGGACCGAAAAATAGAACAAGCTGTCACACACATGTGGAGGCTCAACAACCCAGGGTTTCGCAGGCACCACCCAATAGAAAACACAACACTAGATTCAGCAATGCACGCCATGCAGGAACTTAACAATACCATCATGAACAGACCCGGTAAGGAACTGCAAGAAGATGACCTCTTCTCAATTGAAAAAGTTGGCCACAATTTGGCCACTACGGCTATCTACTCAAACGGTTTTGCTGAGGATATGCGTGTTGACGAAGTACCAGGTGTCATGACACGATTCTATTTATTCTCGTCTGATGCACTTGAGGTAAGGCTGCATATGTTCCCTGCATTGGCCGAGACGTACATTCACAACCACAAGAACAACTTTGCCTCGATGTGTCTCTACGGGTGTTATAGGCACACCATCTGGTCGGTTTCTAAGGATTCAGGTGATCGTCACTACGAGTATACCCGTGACGGTAATGGAAAACTCTCTTCTCCGAAAGAGGTGGAAGGGGGTCTTATTACAGCGAACAGCTTCACACACGATATGAACAAAGTGTTTTTCCTCAGCAAGGAGGCGCACCACACCGTTGAAGAATGCTCGGATGGGTCGCTCTTGAACGGTACCCTCACCCTTTACGTCAAGGGGAAGGGGAGCACGTTCCAAACGACCGTTCTCTCTGACGAGGCGTCCCTTGCAGTCGAGGAGGATGCCTTCGACATCGAGATCGAAGGCGACAAAAAAGCTTCTGTTCTCAGCAGGATGACGGCCATGCTGCGCCTTGCTGCTGCCGACCACCTCCGCACAACTTTGTAGTGAGGTGAAATGCCTTTTTTTTTTTCTTTTTCTTTTAAAGCCTTTTCTCCATTTTTATCTCACGTTTTTGTCATGCCGAAATTCTGCAATCTCATATCTTCCTTTTCTTTCAAACCGCGGTCGGCAAGCTCGCCGGTTTCGAAGATGGTGCACAGAGAGAGTTGGGGAAATGAAAAAAAAAAAGAGAGAAAAGAAATACGTGTAATATAACAACGCGGGCGTATCATTGATTCGCCAACACATCCCGGCTTATGGGGGTGTGCAACTCATTTCAAATGTCCCCCCTTCTTTTTTCTTGAAAATGGAGGGGTGAAAAGGGGAGAACAAGACAGGGATCCCAACCACAAACGTTTTTTTTCTTATTATTTTATTTTGTCAAGTACACTCACAACACTACGGTCATCCAGAGAGAAGAGTTATTAAATGGCAGCGACCACGCAGGCGGTGAAGAAGGGGAGGGGCACGGCGGGCCAGGGCGACAAGCAGAGGGATGTGAGGATGGCGAACATTTCATCAGCGAAGGTGGTGGCGGACGCAGTGAGGACGTCGTTGGGGCCCAGGGGTATGGACAAGATGATAGTCCAGGAGAAGGGTGACGTGATCATCACGAACGACGGTGCGACGATCATGGACAAGCTGGAGGTGCACCACCCGTGCGCCAAGATGCTTATCGAGCTCGCGAAGGCGCAGGACGTGGAGGCGGGAGACGGTACAACCTCTGTGGTGGTTCTTTGCGGGAGCTTCCTGAAGGCCGCGCAGAGCCTCCTTCAGAAGGAGATCCACCCCTCCGACATCGCAGCCTCTTTCCTCAAGGGCGGGAGGTACGCAGCAGAAGTCCTCGAGGGCATGTCCAAGTCGATCGACATCAATGACCGCGAGACGCTCATCAAGGCTGCCATCACCTCCCTCTCCAGCAAGGTCGTGTCCCAGAACAGCGCCCTTCTCGCCCCCATGGCCGTCGACGCCGTCTACAAGGTCAGGGACCCCGCCTTCCCTGCCAACGTTGACCTTAACAACATCAAGGTGCTCACATGCCTTGGGGGGACCGTGGACGACACGGAACTCATCACCAACGGTTTGTGAAAAATGACGAGAAAAAATAAAAATAAACAGGTACCATCTTCAAGCAGAAGGCGTCCCAGTCTGCTGGTGGCCCCACCAAGATCCAGAACGCCAAAATCGCCCTCATCCAGTTCCAGCTGTCCCCTCCTAAGACTGACATGGAGATGCAGGTAGCATTGTGAAAAGATAAACCCATCATAACAAAAGGTCGCCATCAAAGATTACCAACAAATCGACAAAGTTATCAAGCAGGAGAGGAAGTACCTCCTGGAGCTGTGCAAGAAGATCAAGGACGCAGGGTGCAACGTGCTGCTGATCCAGAAGAGCATCCTCAGGGACGCCGTGAACGAGCAGAGTTTGGACTTCTTGGCGAAGATGAAGATCATGGTGCTCAAGGACATCGAGAGGACGGACGTCGACTTCATCACGAAGACCCTGGGCTGCCTGCCCATCTCGTCCATCGACCACTTCAAGGCGGAAAAGGTAAAAAAAAAGATTTTTTGTTCTTTTTCTCCCAATTCACAAAAAAAAAAAACAGTTCGGTACCGCCGACCTTGTTGTGCAGGAATCGACACCTGAGGGGAAGATTGTGAGGGTGCAGGGTGTGAAGCCGCCCACCTCAGAGGCTGCTAAGATGGTTCTCATGCCCACAGCGACGGTGCTCATCAAGGGGTCGAACAGCCTTCTTGGAGCGGAGGCAGACCGTTCCTTCCACGACGCCCTTTGCGTTGTGAGATCGCTTGTGAAGAAGACCGCAGTGGTGGCAGGTGGTGGTGCGCCCGAGACGCAGCTCACCATCAAGCTTGCAAAGAAGGCGAGGGAGCTTAAGGGCATTGATGCTGTCTGTGTGAAGGCCTACGCCGAGGCCTTCGAGGTCATCCCCTACACCCTTGCCGAGAACGCCGGTCTCAACCCTGTCAGGACCGTGACAGAGCTCCGTAACAAGCACAATGACGGTGAAGCATCCCACGGTATCAACGTCAGGAAGGCTTGTGTCACTGACATGTCTTCTGAGAACGTTGTCGTCCCACTCCTTGTCCCCTCCAGCGCTGTGAAGCTTGCGACCGAGACTGTGGCAATGATCCTTAAGGTATATGAGAAAAGGCGGAAAAAGAAAATATCACACAAAACACATAGATTGACGATATCGTTCAGACCCGTTAGAAACCCCCCCCATTTTTTTTTTTTTAGTGTTCCCCCCCCACCATTTTTCATTTGCTCTTTTTGATTTTGTCCCCCCCCCCCTTTGTTTTTTTCTTGGAATTTGATCAAAAAAAAAAAACCCTGTTTAGATTTTTTTTGCGGTTTCCCTTGCCCAATTTTTTTTTTTTTTTTTTTTTTTTTTCCCCCTGTCCCCCAACCACCTCTGCACATAGTTTTCTTGAAGGAGCTTGCGAAAAGAAAATAGGAACGAGAAGAAGAAAAAAAAAAAAAAAAAAAAAAGTACATCAGTTTTTTTTTTTCATTTTTTTTTTTTAGATTTCTTTTGCTGTTCGAGTAGGGGGGGACGAGGAAAGGAGTAAAGGGGTGCCTACTACCTAGTCACACATCACTATCACCAACCACACACAACCCCGTGTTTTTCTCTTTTCCCCCTCCTTCCCGGAAGCACTTTCACAACACGCACACATCCCCCTCCACCTTGGATTTCCATTTTATCTCCTCTTTCGCCCTCCCCATCCTTTCCTTTTTTTTTTTCATCCCTCAAAATTATTTTTACTGAAATTAATTTCGTTTTCTCCTTCCCATCTTCTATAATTTAAAAAAAAAAAAAAAAAAAAAAAACACAAATATAAAAAAAAGGACACACCGCGAAAAAAGCAAAATGTTAAAAAATATTGCTTTCACAGTCTTTTGTTGCCTTTCGGTGACAGGGGTCCTGGGAGATGAGTACACTAAGCCGAAAAAAGGGGAACACTCAGAAATTCTGAGACGGGGAGGTGACGGTGAGGACAAAATTCGAGAAGTGGCAGATTTCCACAACAAACGAACGTGCGGAAGGGGCAAAGGGCACACTGAAATCCCGAGGTCGAGGGCAAGCGTACGGTTCAGCAAGGTGAAGGACCCGGACACAATCATCAAAAAGCTCATTTTAGAGTACTGCCCGCTGGTTATGGCGATGAAAGAAAACCACATGGAGCCCCCCCTTTTCGTGGAGATAGGTTACTCCACAGACGAGTACCTGGTTGAGGCCGTCAAGAACGGCTGCAGAGCCAGGGTGTACAGACCATCGGAGAAATTTTACGAACAAGCAAAAAGCACCATCCATGACAACGATCTAAAAGGCATCGAATTGCACAGAAAAGCATTTTCCGACACTCCTGGAACAAGTAAATTCCGCATGGGGGGATCTTTCGATGATGGCCTGCTAGGCCTGCGCACAGACAAGTACCTGGTTGGGAAGTGGCAGTCATCAGAAGCACACTTCGAAACCCCCGAGGTCGAAGTCACAACCTTGGACAAAGAATTCATTAATGAAGATGTTATCCCACTTGTCCTTGTGGACGGGAAGGGATGGGACTTAAAAATCATAAGCGGTGCAATGAAGCTTTTCAACTCTCATAAAATACAAGCCTTCATCTTCCGCCTGTGGCCCACTGGGATGGCCGATGCGCATGGGGGACAGGTTCCCAAGCAGGCTATCTGTGATGTGTTCCACCTCTTACACAGAAGGGGTTACTACCTGTACCAAACGAAGCCCACCTCCATGAATATTAAGGATGTCCCGCACGGTCCGTCTTGCATCGACTACCTTGTTGATTATCTTGACCACACTGACACCGTCGATGCCTATGGTGCTTCTACTACTATTGTTGCCGTGAAATAAAAGGGGGTGTAAGGGGGAGATATATACATCATGGAGAAGAGGAGAGGGGGGGGGGGGGGGGGGGGGAGGGGGGGAATCTTTTTATTTTTATTTTTTTTTCCCCATAAACTTTTTTTTTTTCTAAAAGAAATAAAAGAAATTAAAAAGAATTAGAAAAAGGGAAAAAAAAAAGATTTAAAAAAAAAGAAAGAAGTGTCGCGACGTAACCTAAAACAAAGAAAGGAAAGAAAATAACCCTGCTACTCCCGCGCACCCCCACACCCATTAAGATCTATTGCTTTTACTCCCGTTTACTGTTCGTGCAGTCTTCTTTTTAAAAAAGTTTTTTCACACCCAAAAGAGAAAGAAAGAGGGGAATAAAATGCCAAGCACAGACCTCTGGCAGCTTGCAGCAGACGGGTCAGCTTTCTCCCCGGCGTGTTCAGGTGGTGTGGACGATGTAGTTGATTTTCTCGAGAGATTGGAGAGAGGGCCCAAGAAGGACCGCCTGAAGAAGTTACACGAAGACGGCCACAAGAGAAGAAACCTGGAAAGGGAAAAAACCGAAACCGAGCAGGTTCGGAAGATGGAGGCCAGGCAGAAGCAAGACTGGAAAAAGCAAAAACAGTTGTCCGAGCGGCTGTTTAAAAACACGAAACGGCGGACCGACGACAGCGAGAAAAAGCCAACAGCACCACCGACGCCACCTCCTGCAGAAAAGAAAATGACGAAAAAAAAGCAAGAAGAGATGCTCAAGCGGCTGTACGAAGGGAGCATGCTGAAACGGCTGGACGCGGCCATCCTGAACGAGGAGAAGAAAATAAAGAAAGAAGAAGCACAGATTCGGACAGACTACCCAAAACTACCTGACGAGGAGCGCACCGCAAAGCTATCGGAATGGTCTCAAAAAGGATCCAGGTCCCTTGCCTCCAAACGTGCTGCGGAGTACGAGTCACAACGCAACACGAGCTCTGCGGACACCATCTGTAAGCACGAGATCCTAAGCCAGTTAACAGCTCCCGGTGAGGGGGAAGGCGTCCAGCTCCTCGAGGGTTGGGAAGAAATGAGCAATCCCTGTATTAATAAAGCAGAGCCTTTCCGACCGCCCTCTCAAATGGAAATTAATAGAACCCGTCATGAAGCTGACGCTGTGCTTTTCAAGAAGACGGAGGTGGTGAAGCCTAAACAGCTGCAGGAAGACCAGCTCCCCCACGGGCATTGGGCATCCGACGGTGCGAGAAGAATCGCCCGCAAGGTGGTGGAAGAGATCACAGAGCGCCACCGTGTGCAGTCGTGGCTCGACCCTGGGCACAGACTCATCTCCACCGCAACGCCTGACAACGTCGAACGGCAAGAAATCCTTGCACAGCTCGTTGCACCCAACGACACCTCCGAGAAGGCCTTCCACGACCTCGCGCACCCCTACAAGAACAGCCCCCGCTGGGAGCGTTGCCGCCCGGGCGATACCTCGAAGCGCGACCTCGACATCGACAAAGCGCTTGTCTTCAAACCTTAGATGTCCCTACATTGTACTTACCTTGTACACTTGTATTGCATTCCACTTTCCGTCCATCCCACACAGGAAGCTGCAGGGCATGGAACACCCTGAGCAAGATGGCACCCCCAGAGGCTATGCAGGAGGACCTTACTGTGGAGAGTGCGGCGAGTCCATGCAGCTGGAGATATGCCTTGTGACAGGTGTGCGGCATGAGTTCATGACACTGTACAACAAGCCGCAGGTTGTGGACGTGGACATGGCAACGACAGTGGGGAGCGACGAGGAACGGGAGGCCGATAGGTCGCCAGAGAACCCGCTGGTGGCGGCATTCCCTGGCACCGAGCAGGGGAAAGCAAAACACGACGAACATGAGCACAGTAAACAGCATGGCAAGGATGACGTGGAGATGCCGAAGGTGACGTGCATGGGTGTACAGAGCAGACCAGTGCTGCTGACCGTGCTGGGGGTATGCAGTGTGGTATTCGTGCTATACCTCGCGGCAGGGGTGCTGCAGGAGTGGTTCAACGTGAAACTGCAGCGTGAAGCGGAGGTAGTGGATGGTAATGCAACATTCGAAGTCACTGAGCTGACGTACGGTGTGCTGCGCATGTGCAACACTACTACAAACGAGCCTGAGGAGTGCGGGAAGGTTAGTTTCTTCTCTGAAAGGTGCAACACCGATGAAGCAGACAGCCTTATGGTGGGCAGCGGCGTCCTGTACATTCTGAGTATCGTGCTGTTGACGGGCACCATCATCGGCGTGTGCTTAGTGAGCTTCGGAGCCTCCAAGGGACACCCCACTAAGACTGCTTCCCTTGTTATCTTAGTGCTGAGCGGCCTCTCTACAGCTTGTGGAATTGTGTCGCCGGCGCTCTCTATGTTCCTCTTCACCACCTCCTATTGCTCCTATGACATGTGCGAGCTCCTTTCGTGGACCTGGCTCCGCTCCCGTCCCTACTCCTCTACCCCTACGTCGCGATCTGGTTCCTGTGTGTATGGGGCCTCCTTCTATTTGTCTTGGGTGGGTGCAGGATGTTCCTTCGTCGCCTCAGCAATGCTGTTGTGTTTGTACTACCTGAGAAAGGAGACTGTCCCTATCGGGTACAAGAAAAAGAAGAAGACGGGAAAGAAGGAGACAATGAACGATGCGTAGAAAAGGATTGCGAGTCCTCCCTGCTCCCCCCCCCCCTCGGTTTCATAGATGTATTAGTATAAAGTTATCTTGGTTGTCTTCTTGTTTTAAAGTAATCTCACACCGACAGTTGGGTAAGGGTTCGGGGGAAGTGGTCAGCCCCTTTGAGATGCTAGCGGTGCTGACCGTGCTGGGAAGCGTGGCGTCGGTGTCTGTGCGTGTGACGATGATGACGACGCAGTCGCTGCAGCCCTTCACAACGAAGTGGGGGTCGCCGTGTTCAAACGTGTCGAAGGCGGACTGCGTGGGAGGGTTCCCCTTCATAAACGCTGTGTTCCGACACGGGAGTGAGGGGGTGGATGCTGACCTCAAAATTGCGGACTTCACGCAGATCTCGGGGCTCATCCAGCGCCACCCCGCACGCCTGTCCATCAACGACATGATGTGGACACGTGCTGCAGCAGACATGGTGCAGATCCGCTCCCCATACTTCCTCTCCTGGCACTCCTCCATTGAGGATGCCGCCTACATCCAGCAAAGCAACCTTACCTTGCTCCTCACTAATGTCGTTGCGAGTAATCCTATATTTCTCAACCTCTTTTCTACCTATAAGATCGTGGAGCCCCTTCCAGGGGTCCGTATCGCAGTCTTGGCATTATCCCCTGATGAGTTTTATGCCGAGACGCGTCCTTTGCACCCGCAAGTCACGGACCTGAACACTTTTCTCCGTACCATTCACAAGGTGACAGCAGTAGTCGCCGTTGCTGTGCAAACCTGGTCTGATGAAGACTTCTTGCAGCTTCAGCAGACGGGTATCGATGCCGTCGCGTACATCGACTCTGCCAACGCAGAGCCGCCTGAGCCCTTCGTCAACAACACCATGCGTTTCGTGCCACTGAAGAACGGGAGGTACAGTATGGATTCCTTTGTTCTCGAATTCGACAACACCGGGAAGATGACCGGTGCCCGAGACGTGCGCCAGTACCTGCCGACTACGCTGCCCAATAGCTTCATAGATGCAGGTCACGAGGAAGACCTGGACTTCATTCAGAAGCTGGTCGACGAAGCAGCTGCGAAGGACAGCATAGTGGGGTTGTGCACCACGGCGATGCCCCATGGCCACATCAAGTACCCAAACAACACGAAGTACGATTCCTGCAGGCACGAAGAGTGCCACTTAGGAACGCTTATCACCGATGCCATGATCTCCTCTCAGAATGCGGACATCGCTCTGTGTAACGGTGGGAGCCTGCGCACGGGATGGGACGCTGGGGAAGTCCGAACCTCGCATCTCGAAGCTGCCTTCCCATACCCCAACAACCTGTGCCATGTCAACATGACGGCGGCGAGGTTGTGGCGGGCTTTGGAGCACTCTGTGTCGGCGGTGACTGCGGAAGGGGGCTTCGATCCGAATGCTACCATCTCTGGACAGTTCATGCAAATGAAAGGCTTACGGATTGTGTTCAACCCGTCAAGACCGGCGGGCAACCGCATCACGTCCATGCAGACCCCCGACGCGAACAGAACAGGTTGGGAGGACATCGACCCTTTTCGACAGTACAGGATAGTCACCAACAAGTTCATCTGCGACGGTGGTGACGAGTACGACCTGACCCCCATGCCAGGCACGGTGCCGGACACCAACGGGGTCGACTCATGGTCGCTGCTAGCGAAACGGTTAAAGGATCTATCTCCGTACACACCCGCCGTCCACGGAGTCGTCGTTCTTGACTTTAACACATCAAACCCGCCTCTTAAGCTAGCGAAGGTCGCCGAAGACTGCGGCCTGCATGCGAAATTCGTCCCTTCGTGGGAAGCCTGCACACCGTGCTACTTCGGGTATTACCACCCCATCCCTGGGGACAGCCCTTGCGTGCCGGAACCGGTCTCGTCTCCACCTGCTGATTACATCCCTGTTATTCTGCCGTTGGTGGGTGGGTTTATCTTGTTTGTCTTGGCTGCTGTGTACTTGTATTGGATGCATCTGAAGAACGCGAGGGAACGCCTCACACGGTTCGCCCCTAAGGGAGGTGAGGTGACTATCGTGTTCACGGACATTTTGCAGTCGTCGGCATTGTGGGGAACGCTTCCTGACTCCATGGCCGTGGCGCTGGAGATGCACCACCGGTTGTGCAGGGAGCTGATCGCGAAGCACGAGGGCTACGAGGTGAAGACCATCGGCGACTCCTTCATGATCGCCTTCGCGTCGCCGCAGAACGCAGTCGAGTTCACATGCGACGCGCAGCTGCAGCTGCTGAAGGCAGAGTGGCCTGAGGATATCCTGAAACACCAAGCTTGTTTGGTAGAACCGGGGTTCAAAGGCCTCCGCGTCCGAATGGGCATCCACACTGGTACACCTATAGTAAAACCAACCCCGCAAGGCGGCTACGACTACGAAGGTGGGATCGTTAACGAATGTGCCAGGGTGTCCGACTCGGGATGCGGTGGGCAGGTCCTCGTCACAGAGCCCATGTACAAAGCTGTCGAACCGTACTTAGACGATCTACAGCACGTGGTGGATGTGAGGTACTTGGGGGAGTACAGGTTTAAGGGTATTGCGAACCCATTGTCATGCTTGCAGGTTCTGCCTGAAGAGCTTCTTGAAAGGCATTTCGCAACTTTGAGAAATGCGGAGCTCGTGGAATACGAGGACGAAGGCGCTCCTTCAGGAGGAGGCTTGCACAGGAGAACATCGTTAAAATCAGCAACCACCGTAGCTACGGAAGCGGAAGGGTCTCTGAAACGGGAGTGGATTTCCTCTCTTCAAACTGTTCGGAAGCATGTTATCTCGTACGGGCACCAAGGGATGCCTGCAAATTACGTAGCTTCCTTGCTTTGTTTGTGTGTTGATTCGAAGTTGCTTGACGATGTGATGCTGATTACGGTGCTTCTCGAAATTCAGCGCCAGCAGTCAACAGTTTTACAAAAAGCCCCTGAGTCTCCGTTGACAGGGATAGCCGGGCTCAAATGGGGCACACTTGTCCCCGTTTTCCGTTCCCTCCCCAAGCTGTGTGTTATTCACATTGCGGCTAGGCTGCAAGGCGATCACGGTGGCATGCCTCTGTCTGCCACCACTGCTACAGAACCTGAATACAGGAGTCTTGGCTTCTCGATGACTACGCCAGATGCGTCGCTAGTTGTGTCGGCGTTTAGTGAGGAGATGTAGGTGAGTTTTTTTTTTTTTTTTTCACCAGCTCTGAAGTGTCAGCGGTGGAATTGGCCATCGACTTCGAATGGACGACAGGCAAGTTACTGGGAGGTCTGCTGGAAGATAGGGCTCGCAAGATCAAAGCACTGATAAGAAAGCTGAACGCGGCATGCAGGGCACGGAAGAAGCCACGCCCCTTCCCAGCGGATGAACAGAAGAGAGTGAAGTCCCTCATCGCAATAGGTGGGAAGACGGCTATGGGTTTCGCCAGGAGGCCCATCTTCGCCACCCACTCCACGCACGACAAGCTGATGGAACTGAAAGCCGCTTACAAGCGAGACCGCATCACACGACTCCGCAAGACGCTCAAGGCCTCGATTGGAACGCAATGCTCCAGAAGGGGAGTATAAATAGATAGCCCCCCCCCAACCCACCCAAGGGCGGCCCTCCATGAGGGGGTTTGTCCTGCACTTTGAGTTTTTTTTTAATTCTTTAGCGGTGCTCTTAGTACTGCGCTTTAAGAGAATGCTAGTTGTGGCTTCTTTCTATATTCGTTTTTTGTTTACCCCCCAAAGAACGAAACATACCCAATTCAAAACAAAGAAGAAAAAAAAAAAGAAAAGAAAAAAAAAATAATAACAGAGAGCGATTCTCCAGGAGAAAAAAAAAAGTATTTACCACCCTATTTTTGTGTGTAAGTGAGGCTTGACATTTTCCTTTTTTTTTTTTTGGTCGTTGCAAGAGCGCCTATAGGTAGTATTGGACGATTCAGTTAACAGAATAGTTTTTTTTTTTTTTTTTTTTTTTTTTTAAATGTTGCGAAATACTTTTTTTTTCCAACTTTCTTTATCATCGTGATCTTATTCCTCTGCTGGGATTGTTTTTTCCCCCTTCCCCCCTTTACTTTGAGCTTTTCTTTTTTTGAACTCTATTTTTCTTTTTTTGTTTTAACAATATTATTGTCGAGACTAAAAAACTAGTTGACGGCAGCGTAATGAGCTATTTTATTAGGTAAAATCCCGCTCGTGCGCACAAACAAATGAAGCGCTAAACTAGTTTTTTTTTTTGAATTCTCTTCTTGTTTCTTCGCTTTTGTTTCAACTAGTAGATCCGATCATCTCTGTGGTGAATCGGAAAAATATAAAAAGAAGAAAAAAAATGAAGAAGAAAGAGAAAAAAAGAAAAAAAAAAAAGAAGAGGGGAGAAACCCAGTTCTTTCCCAGTTACCCACTCATTTCTGCCCGAGTAGAGTTGCATTGCATAATGTAAAAAAAAAAAAAAAAAGAGAAAAAAAAAAGACTTTGCAACGAAGTGACCTCCAGACACTCCCCGCCCTGTTTCCTGAAAGAGCACCCAGCACAACACAGTCGATGCGACCCTGCCACTGGGTGACGAGGAGCACAGGTTTTAGCACAGTTCCTTTGAGTTGTTTTTTTTTATTTTTTTTATTTTTTATTTTTTATTTTCCATTCCTTTGTTCGTTCAGTTTTTATATTTCTTATTATATTGTTCCTTAAAAAAAAAAAGAGAAAAAGAAAAGAAGAAGAAAAAAAGTTTTTTTCCTTTTTTTTTTCTGTTACTGGGGGTTTTAATATAATCCTAGGAATCCGGGTTTTTTTTTTTTTTTTTTTTTTTGGCAATTTCTTTCCCCCCCTCGAGGATTACCGGTATTTATCACTCCTTTTTTTTTTTCTTCACGGCTCTCGCGTGGAGCTTGCAATCTGACCCATCGGCTTTGTTTCCCTTGAACGTACGCCTCAGCGTTGTTTTTTTTTTTTTTTTTTTTTTTTTTTTTCTTATTTTTTGTCCCCCCCTCCCTCCTCCTTGCAACTGTTTGCAAATCACACAGGTTACCCCCTCCTTTTTTCCTCCCTCTTCTTTTTTTTCCCCCTCCCCCCCTCGTTCCCGGCTTTCAAAAAAAAAAAAAAGAAAACACCATGGTCGCTACGTACTCTTTGAGCAACGACGATATCACCACCCTGCAGTCTATTCAGAAGAAGAAAGCCGAACTTAAGTACAAGATGCTGAGGTTAAAGTATGAAGAAGCACACGCCTTGCTTGGGAATGCAGTTTTGAGCAACAAGCAAGTGCGAGTTGATGATTCGTATGTGCTGGGATAAAATATGAGGAGGGGGAGGAAAAAAAAAAATACACACAGCAACGAACAAGAGGAGTGGGACTACTTTGGGTACCAGATTGGCTATGTCTGCTCATGAACAAAACTGAACAAAAAAAAAAAAGATTTGCTCCTTCCTTTGTTGTTTGCTTGCTCCCTTTTTTTTTACCCCCCCCTTCTTTTATAAAAAGGGGTTTTTTTTGTTTTTTTTTGTTTTTTTCTTTCTCACTGTTTTACTCTTTTTTTTTTGTTTCCTCTTTCTCTATTCCCGAATGTTGCGTGCGACGAAAATAAAACAAAAAAGAAACATCGAGAAAAAAAAAAAAGAAGAAGGCACCTTCGAGCAGGGAGAGAAGAGTAGGGGAAGACAAAAGGGAGGAAAAGGGGAAGAAAAAAAAAGGGGGGGAAGGATGTCATTTATTAACTTGGCTATTTACATGGTCAAGTTCACTACCTCAAAAGGATTTTTTTTCCCGCTTTTTTTTTTTGATCAGCTGTTTTTTTTTTTCAAAAAGAAATGGGAGGAAAAAAAAGAAGGAAAAAAAAATATACAAACTCTTTGTTTGCCGAATTATTTTAGCTGCCATGTTTTATTTCAAAGAAAAAAAATTAAAAAGAATTCTTTTTCCGCTTTAAAAAAAAGAAAGAAACAAATGAAAAAAAAAGAAGAAAGTTGACCTATACTACCTCTCCTCCACAAAACTCCTTTCTTCTTCTCTCTCAACCCGGTTTCCCCTCCTGTCCTCCTCTTTTCCTGCAGCACTCATTTTACACACTTTCCTTTCATTCCTATGCGGGCTTTCTTTTCTTTTTTTTTTTTTACTTCCCTTCCTTTTGCATTTTTCCCTATTACTGATTTCTCCAGATATTTCCCTCCTCCCTTTTTTACCCTTTTTTATCTTTTTTTTCCCGTCACCTAATGATTGCCAACAAGAGAGGAGGAAAAGAAAAACAAAAAAGATGAGGACTGTCTGCATGCTTCTGCTTGCCCTTGCCGGGGGGAGCAGCGCCCTGCACAAGATCCCGCTGGAGAGGGAGATCGGGATCTTCGGTCGCAGCGGTCGTCCCCTGTCGGAGGTGATGCAGAGCGGGAAGGTGCTTGCGGGGGAGCAGCTGAAGCTGGGAGTGAAGTACGCGCCGTCTGCGACAGCGGTGCCTGTGGTGCCGATCACGGACTACATGAACGCGCAGTACTACGGGCCCGTGGCGATCGGGACGCCGCTGCAGAACTTCAAGGTGATCTACGACACGGGGTCGAGCAACCTGTGGGTGCCGGGGAAGAACTGCACCGGGTGCGTGCACAAGAAGTACGACCACACGGCGTCAACGACTTACGTGGCGAACGGGACGAAGTTCTCGATCCTGTACGGGTCCGGGGCGGTGGAGGGGGTGTGCGACCAGGACCTCGTGACCTTCGGCTATTTGAAGGCGCAGAACCAGATCTTCGCGGAGACGACGAAGGAGCCGGGTCTGCCGTGGCTGGTGGGGCGCTTCGACGGGATCCTCGGAATGGGGTGGAAGGAGATCTCCGTGAACAAGATCACCCCTGTCTTCCAGACCTTGATGGAGCAGAAGGAGGTGGAGGCGGGACAGTTCAGCTTCTACCTGTCGGCGACCCCCGGGAAGGGGCTGAGCGAGCTGGCCCTGGGCGGGGTGGACGCGGACCACTTCACCGGCTCCTTCACCTACACGAACGTGACGAAGGACGGCTACTGGCAGATCGCGGCGCAGAAGCTCACCTTCGGGAACGCCACCGTGAACAGCAACTTCCAGGCAGTCGTGGACTCGGGGACCTCGCTCCTCGCCTTCCCCCTCGGGAAAGCGGTCGAGATGAACAAGCAGCTCGGCTGCCAGGACTACGGGCTGGAGTGCGTCTTCGAGGCCTGCCCCGACTTCAACAAGCTCCCCGTCATGACCGTCACCATCGATGGAAAGCCCTACACCCTCGACGCCTCCGACTACATCCTCCAGATCCAGCAGGAGGGCCAGCCCACCCAGTGCATCAGCGGCATCATGGGCATGCCCGCCCTCCCAGAGCACCTCGGCGCCATCCTCGGGGACGTCTTCATGAGGAAGTACTACACCACCTTCGACATGGCAAACAACAGGGTCGGCTTCGCCCTCGCCAAGCACTAGACAAAAAGGTCTTTAAACCCACCCCACACCCACCCTTCCCTTCCTCAACGTAAGTTGCGAAAAATAGGACCGCACTCCGTGCAGGTTCTTTCGCACACCTATTCTTCATGTCACTTTGATTCATGCGCAGATGTGAAGAACAATCCCCCTCCCCTCCCCTCCCCTCTTATGTGGCAGCAGCTCCCCGAGACAGCTCAGGGGTGGCAACAGTGGCGTTTCGAACAATCGTGTTTTACTTTTCATTCTACTATTTATCTCTTTGCTCGTTCACAACACACTGCAGGGTTGGACGAGATGGGCGAGTTGAATAGCAAAGAAGCAGGGGCGAAGGACAAGGACGCAGGAGAGAAGGAAAAACGGCGAGGGCAACAGGTGCCTGATAATGGACGCAGGAGGGCGAGGACCGCAGGGGCAGAAACGAAGGATTTAGTACCGCTGAGTGAGTACGAGACGGCAGCGACGAAAGGGAAAAACCCGACGGTGAAGGAACCGAAGGCTATACGGATCTTGGGGATGCGGTTCCTTGACTCCAGCATAGCGGAGTGCACGGCGTGTGCCTCTGTGTTCACGACCACTAACCGGCGCCACTGGTGTAGACGCTGCGGGCGAATCTTCTGCGACCCGTGCTCTGCAAAGCGGCAGATCCTTTACACGGGTGGGCCCCCCCTCCGCGTCTGCCGCCCCTGTGCGGCACCGCTACTCTTCAAACTCCCTATCAATCTCCTGCAGCACATCTTTTCGTACCACTCTCTCCCCACCCTCTCCGCCTCCATCCGTACCTGCCACCGCTTCCAACTAGGTATCAACCTCCTCTACAAAGAGGTCCGCAACATTCACGACATTTACGATAAGGGCATGACCAAGTACGTGCAGAAGGGTGCCTTCGGGTGCGTCTACTCAGCGCAGCACCAGGTGACGAAGGAGGCTGTCGCAATAAAGGTCATCGATAAGTACAAGGTGTACTCTCTGCGGGAATGGAACTTCATCAAGCGGGAGATCTCCCTGCACGAGGGAATCAAGCACGGCAACATAGTAGAGCTCAAGCGCGTGTGCCAGACAAGGTCAAAGGTGTACATCGTGATGGAGCTTGGCGGGGGCGACCTCTTCGACTACATGATGGCAAAGGGCTTCATGACGGAGGAGGAGGTAGTCAGCATTGCTACACAGCTGCTGAACGCCCTCGACTACCTGCACACAGTGATGCGCGTGGTGCACAGGGATGTCAAGCCGGAGAACATTCTGATCTTCGGAAAGGACGAGGGGCCAGTTACAGTGAAGCTATGTGACTTCGGGTTGGCAAAGGAGTTCTCAGGGGACGATGCAGGACCACTCTCGTGCACACCGTGCGGAACGCTGAACTACTGCCCGCCAGAGGTGCTGGCGAAGAATACATCGACAACAGCGTCCAGACTGTGCAAGCTAGACATCTTCTCACTAGGGACGGTGTTGCATGTGATGATCTCTGGGCAGGAACCGTTTAAGGGGAAAACACCAGCGGAGTTACTGAAGGCGATGAAGAAGGGGTTCGAGTTCAAAGGCGCTGAATGGGAACAGGTTACACCTGTCATGAAGGACATAGTGGCCGCAATGCTCTCGTTCGACTCCACCACACGGCCCACTGCATCGGGCGCGCTGACGAAGCTGGCTGCAGTCGCAGTTGGGGTCATGAAGGTACCTATGCTCACATCACCAGTCACGACGATGGCAACCACACCCGCAGAGTGCAGTCTGGGCACCATGCCTTTATTGCAGCGAGACACATATAAAGAGAGGATTGCCCAGTCCGTGAAGAATGATTATGAGTTCAGGCTAGAAGAAGATGCCATGCGCGGGATGAAAGTAGATCAGGTCAAGAAGTCCCTCCGGACAAGGGGCGTGGACGTGCCTATACCTGTATGAATGAAGGGGGGGTACAATTATAGATTTACACACACAGGACGATTTGATCGAGGTACACCAGGGAGTCAATCTCTCTTGTCTTGCCGATGCTGCAGAAGCACTTCCTTCTATTCTCTCTCCAGCAGCGTCTTCCCGGTCCGAAGCCATAACCATCAGGAGGGCCAACTCTGAGCGCTTGGAGCGACAGATGCCGTGAGTGGGGTAAGGAAAGGGGGGGGGTTTTTTTTTGTTCTCCTTTACACCCGTTCACTCCCTTGTTTTGTTCTCAATTTTATGTTTTTTTTTTTTTTGTTTGTGAAATATTTATTTATGTTCAGAGCAAAACTGGAATCTGCCTTTTTTTTTCTCTTTTTTTTTTTTTCTGCTTGATGTGATTCCTATCTGGAAAACCATACTGGTTTCAACCTTAGGTAAACAAATAAAGTAAAAAAAAAAAAGAAAACGCAACGGGGGTGGGGATGAAAAGAAGAATTCCACTTTTGGTAGCAAAGTGTGAATTCTTATTATTTTTTTTATATTCTGTTCGTGTTGCCCTGTCTCCTGCCACCTATTTTCAACCTGAAAGGGAAATGGGTGCTTTCTATTGAGGCGTGGTTTTTTGTTTTTTTTTCTTTCTTTTTTTTTTTGTTCCTTCTTTTTTTTTCTTTATGGTTGTTGTTGCTAGCATTTTCCCCCTCATCATGGTGAATTTCCTTTTTTTTTGCGTGATGCCCCCCTCGGACCCCATGCCGAGGGAGGGGGGAGTACTTAAAAGGTATCTTCCGCACTTTTTATTGTTTGGCAACTCTCCCCCCTACCAAAAAAAGATTGTTTCTTTTATCTACCCCCTGATGAACTAAGAAAAGGGAAAACAATAGAGAGAGGAAAAGAGAAAAAAAAAAAGAAATAAAAAACCATTCGAAGGGGGAGAAATAATAGGAGAAAGGAAAAAAAAAGAAAACTCGATTTTCTCTTATCTTCCCTTACGATCGATACGGCTTTTTTAATTTTTTTTATGATCAAAGAAAGTCCTCCCCCCCGTTTTTTTCTTCGCCGACGCGCGCAGAGTACGACAGGGGTCTAAATACAAGAAGTGGACACGACCACAGTGCTTTAAAGGTGACAACAGAAACGAAGAGCATTAGCAATAGGTAGCAACCCACACAGGAGGCTGTTGTTCTTATTTACTTTGTGTTTTGTTTATAATATAAAAAAAAAGGAAGAAACCAAAAAGGGAACTCTTTTAAACGTTGATACATTCAAAAGCGAAAAAAAAAGGAGGGGGGGAAAAACAGTTTCGTGTGTCTTTAACTCATCTTGCAGTGGATACTTTTTCCTTTGAGACTGGCCGCTTTGGCACGAGTCTCTAAGAGGAATAAATTTGAACTCCTTTTAACATCTCACACCTGAGAGGGAAGGAGCAGAGAGATGTAGGGGGGTGGCACGTTCAAAATTATATTCCCCCCCCGTGTTTTTCTTGTTTTCAAATGGATACTTTCTGAAGGATTTGAAAGAAGGAGAAAGCTTTACAAAGCTCTCACAGAGGGCGGAGCGGAGCGACGCAGGTTTGCAACTCGAAAATGTTTTTTTTTTTTGTTCGTTTTCAAAGTTTTTTTTTTCTTCCTTCTTCGAAAAGTTCGGTCTTTTTATCCGAGAAAGAAGAAACAAAGAACTATATAAAAAAAAAAGAATAGTGCTCTCTCCCCTCCTACGCCATCCTTCCTTTAAAAAAAAAAAAAAAAATCGTTCAGATTCTTTCGAAGGGAAAAAAGAAACACCACACAGCGATAGCCGAGACAGCGCTCCCAAAACTGACGTCTTTCCCCATATCTTCCCTTTTTTCCCCCTCTCCCTTCTTCTTTTCACAATTATCACAAAGGGCGGCACCATTCTACGAAAATAAAAAAAAAAGAGGAGGGGGAAACATTAAAAAAAAAGAAAATGGGACACCCATATGAAATTCTCCCCCCTGTCGATACAGAACGGGGGAAGCACGTTTACAGGATAAGAGAAAGGGGAGAAGAGGGAGAAAAAGAGATGCAGGTAGCAGTAGCCAAATGGTGCAAAATCGAGAGACGATTAGGAAGAGATGTCTATGAGGCTCGAAACGAGCAAACAGGCAGAAAAGTGGAAATAAAAGTAGTCCCAGTCAGGACAGTAGGTGAATGTGAAAAAGCCATCCGCGAGTTAGAGATTCTACAGGTTCTAGGCCGCCACGAAAACATCCACTACGTGAGGAACGTGGTAATGGACAAGAGACTGGGTAACATATCGGTGGTGATGCCTTCGTTTCAAACAGATCTAACGCAAGCGATGAAGAACAGCTTGTCTGAGTCACATAGGAAGTACATTATGTATCAGATTACAAGGGGGCTTTTCTATGCACATTCTGCAGGGGTTTTTCATGGTGACCTGAACCCTTCCTCGGTACGCATCAACTCACGGTGTGACGTGGCACTGACGTCCTTTCACAACCGAACTGTCCCTCGTGACCCTGTGCTCACATGTTGGTGGTATTTAGCTCCTGAAAGTTGTTTGTTGGCGCCGACGAGCTTCTCGTGCGATCTGTGGGCTCTCGGGTGTATTTTCGGGTTGCTCCTAACGAAGAAACCGTTGTACCCCGGGTGTGGCTCCAAGGATCAGCTTTCACGAATTTTGGCAAAGCCATCGCACACCATTCCCGTCTCTTCCAGGATCGACGCGCATCTTCTCAATGGGCTGCTGCAGCTTGAGCCTGGTAAGAGGTTGCACCCCGACGCGGTTCTCAGCCACCCTTATCTAGGTGAACTGCACTGTCCCGAGGAGGAACCGTTGTGTAAGCTGGTGTGGACTGAACCCCATGTTGTGTCGGCTGCTGACACGGCTGACTCACTGCATAGTAGGTTGTCTGATCTTTGTTGTCAGTTTTGATTTTTTTTTTTTTTTTGGTGTTTTCCCTTCCCTTCCCCCCATTTCGAGTGATTTTTTTCTTTGTTTTGTTTGTTTTTTTTTTTTTTTTTTTTTTTTTTTTTTTACTCTCTTTTTTTTCCCCCACCGTTTTTGAAATTATGCGGAGGGGGGAAAAAAGAAATGTTAAAAAAGAGAAGATCAAGGTGAATTGGTTTCACTTTTTCTTCCCCCCCCCCCTCCGCCCACTGTCGTGTGGTGTTCGTCTTTATGTTTTATTTTGAAGCAGAAGAATATTCTCCCTCTCCTCCCGTCTTTGGCTTACACTCGAGATTTGTTCTGGAGGTGAACCTTTCAATTTTTTTTATCTCTCTACTTTCCTGCAAGGGTATTCCGGTGCTTCAATGGTGTCTTTTGGATAACAACTTGAGTTATCTAGCCGTTCGCGCACCATTCACGCCCGATTCCTTTTTTTTCGAAAAACGCCTTGAATACGTACTCAACATGTGGAACTCGCATGCTTTGTGTTGATAGATTATTAGTGCCAGGATGTTGCAACACTCGTGGTCTTAAGCATAATTTCTTTCTCCCATTTTTCACTTACCGACTATATTCTATTCTACATTAGTGGCGGTCCTTTGGAGGGCCTCCGCCTCTCCTCAGGTGTCCAGAGCTTTACCATAGCGAAAGCAGTTTACACGGAGAAGACAAGAGCATGGAGGGCATACTTCACGATGCGGGAGGCGTGGTGAGGTGCCAGGTGATCGAAGGCGGCGTGGGAGTGGGGACGTTGCTAGTTCCATCTGAGGAGGTGTTCGTGACGCGAGGGGTCGGCAGGGTGGAAGAGTTCGGACTGAACCGCCCTGTGTGCAGCAGTTTACTGAGGGGAAGGTGCTGCGCGTGGGGTGAAAAGTGCATATTCGTCCACGTGAAAGGTATCAACAGGCACGTAGGATGCGTCGGTTCCGTAGATGTGGAAGCGTCAGAGACGTTGTCACCTCCCTGCGCTAGGACGGGCGAAGGGGGAAGGAAGGAAGAATGTGACACTGCATGTGCCAGAGAAGAAAAAGAAGAAGAGAGGAGGGCACACGAGGGACACACGCTAGCAAAAGGGCAGGTGGTAGCAGCATACGCAAGGACCATGTTGGGGTCAACCGCACCTGGGACACATCTTTACAGATCGGAGGAGGTGCTGGTGACCGCTGGGGTACGGAATGGGAAGGGGCAGCTCTGCAAGTGGTACCAGCAGGCGAAGCACTGCAGGTATAACGAAAAGTGCCGCTTCATCCATGTCACACGCACGGCCACGCCTCTCGCGCACATCGACGGCCCAGTCAGCACCGCCAGACCCACTGTCACCTATGGACACCTTCTCTCCTTGTCCCCTGGTCTCCCTGTTCCTTGAGACCTTTCTGTCAAACTCTGAATTACCTTGAAACCTTCGATCTATGTCTTAAGAGTAGATTTAGAAACTATAAAACAAAAACCATCTTTCATTAGTATCTTGCCTGGTAGCAATGGCATAATACTCGTTTATAACTCTCTTCATTGATTCCCCTCCACCCTCTTCGGAAGCATTCCTTGTAATTCAATGCTATGATAACTGCACCCACCACCACAGCTCAAAAAACAACAAACCACAAAAGATCTCTCTGTAAAGATGGTGCACCTGAGGACGACCACTGTTGGCTTCCCCCGCACGGGACCGAAGCGCGAGATGAAGATGGCACTTGAGAAGTACTGGGGGAAGAAGATCACAGAGTCGGAGCTGCTGGAGGTGAGCGACAAGGTGGCGCTGCAGAGCCTGCAGGACCAGGAGGCTGCGGGGGTGGGCCTGATCGGGGTCGGGGACCACACGCTGTACGACCACGTGCTTGACTGGAGCGAGCGCTTCGGGCTGACCTGCAAGAGGGTGAGGGAGGCGGGGTTGGGTGGGCTGGACGCCTACTTCACGCAGGCGAGGGGCCGGGACGGGATCCCCGCGCTGGACATGACAAAGTACTTCGACTCGAACTACCACTACATGGTGCCCGAGGTGGTGGCGGACACGGTCCCCCGCGGGAACTTCGCTCCCTTTTTGGCGCACGTGCAGCTCCTCCGCAGCAAGGCGGCGAAGGCGGATGCGGTGGTCCCGATCGTGCTGGGGCCTGTGACCCTCGGAAAGCTCTGCAAGTACGCGGAAGGGAGGACGGCTGCGGCTCTGGTGAAGGATCTGGTGCCCTTGTACAAGGAGCTGCTGGGGGAGCTGAGCAGGGCGGGGGTGAAGGAGGTGCAGCTGCACGAGCCGTGGCTGGTGATGAGCGACGCGGAGACGGAGGAGGTGCGCTCCCTTACAACGGCCGCTTACAAGGAGCTCGGCGGGTGCGGCGGGCCTGCTGTGAACCTGTGCGTGCACTTCGACTCCCTGAGCCCTGCTGTCTACAGCTACGTGGTGGAGCTCCCCGTGAAGCGCGTGACGCTCGACTTCTGCAGGAGCAAGGCGATGGTGGAGATTGTGGAGGAGAAGGGCTTCCCCGCGACGAAGGAGCTCGGTGCCGGGGTGGTCGACGGGCGCAACGTGTGGAGGAATGAGGCCGCGGCGGGGGGCATCCTGCAGAGGATCCGGAAGGCGGTGCAGGACGACGCGAGGGTGGTGGTTGCTCCCTCCTGCTCCCTGCAGTTCGTTCCCTACGACCTGGACCATGAGGAGGAGGGGAGCATCCCTGCGGAGGTGAGGGCGAAGCTTGCGTTCGCGAAGCAGAAGCTCGAGGTTCTGACGAAGCTCGCCTCATCCGATTCCTCTTCTACTGCCGCAACATGGATCGGGGAGGACAACCTCAGCGGAGTGGAGGGAGCGAAGGGGGTAACCCCCGAGATGTACACCCGTAGCGAGCCCTTCAAGGAGCGCAGGGGGAAGCAGCTGGCGGAGCTTCCGGACTTCCCGACGACGACGATCGGGTCGTTCCCTCAGACGGCAGAGATCCGAAAGCTGCGACGGGAGTGGAAGGAGGGGAAGGTGGGGAAGGCTGCGTACGAGGAGCAGATCGACAAGGAGATCGAGAGGGTGGTGGGGATCCAGAAGGAGATCGGGCTGGACGTGTTCGTGCACGGGGAGGCTGAGAGGAGCGACATGGTGGAGTATTTCGCGCAGAAGCTGGATGGGATGCTGCTGACGAGGCACGGGTGGGTGCAGTCGTACGGGTCTCGGTATGTGCGTCCCCCTGTGATCCACGGGGCGGTGGTTCGGAAGGGAGGGGCGGCAATGACGGTGCGGGAGTTCGCTGTGTGCCAGAAGGCGAGCGGGGCGGTGCCCGTGAAGGGGATGCTGACGGGCCCCGTGACGATCCTGAACTGGTCATTCTGCAGGGTGGACGTGCCGCGTGCGGAGCAGGCAGTGGAGGTGGCGCTCGCTGTGAGGGAGGAGGTGGCGGACCTGGAAGCGGCAGGGTGCAGGGTGGTGCAGGTGGACGAGGCGGCCCTTCGGGAGAGGATGCCGCTGAAGAAGGAGGAGAGCGAGAAGTACCTGGAGTGGGCGGTGGCGTGTTTCAGGCTGTCGACCTGCGGGGCGCGCCCCTCGACGCAGGTGGTGACGCACATGTGCTACTCCACCTTCGAGGACATCATCGGGAGGATCGACGGGATGGATGCCGACGTCCTCACCATTGAGAACTCCAGGAGCGCAGGGGAGATGGTGGCAGCCCTCTCCTCCTATGGCTATGCCCGCGACCTTGGCGCAGGGGTCTACGACATCCACTCCCCGGTGGTCCCCACTATGGACGACATGGCGGCCCGCCTCCAAGGCCTCCTTCTCCTCCTTCCCCCTTCCAGGACCTGGGTGAACCCCGACTGCGGCCTGAAGACCAGGAAGTGGGACGAGGTCATCCCCTCCCTCAAGAACATGGTCGCCGCCGCCCACAAGCTCCGCGAGAGCCGCATCAGTGCCTGAGAAGAAGCTCCGATTCTTGTGGCTGCCAAAAAGTACAACCACACACACTCTCTCTCTCTCGCTCTCCCTCTCGCCATTTAAGAAGTGAAGCAGGACATGTACTCAAATACGAACAATGAAAACAAAAGGGGGACTCATCTTTTCCCCTTCCTTCCTTCTTTCTTTTTCTTTTCTAATTAATTTTTTCACAATTTTCCAGGCCTGGCTTTGCCAACAACCTGCCCCTTGATGCCGTCTCCGCAGCAGGTGCTCCCGTTGCCTTGGGCCCAACACATGTTTGGAACAGCTCCTCTGTCTGGCTTGCGTTGCCCTCTCGTGCCTTTCCCAGGCCGCCTCTGTGGCTGCCTTTTGTTCGGAGAGATCACGGTCGAGTCGCACGCACAGGACACGAGGTGTTGCCCGACCAACGGTCGAGTACCGCGCAAGACGGCTGCTCCCTTCCCCTCGAACTTTCAATCACTTTCTTTTTCCACTTCTTTTCTTTTCTTTTTTTTTTTTTTTTTTTGAATGATGAACAAAAACACTTGTTCTTGTAGTTATAAAAAAAGAATGTTGGGCAGCGTTATGCGGTAAGGATTTGTAACTGTTGCACACAAACAAAGAAAAACTTGTCTATTCTTTTTTTTTCTCGTTCGAACTTAATTTCCCTTTTTTTCAACTACCTCCCTTGGTTTCCTTTTAAATCTTTTACAGTTTTTTTGAGTCGGAAACATACTGCACACATGAAAAAGAAAAAAACCCACCTACAGCACCACACCACACACCACACCACAATGCCTGCCATCAAGATTGTGTACTTCGCGCTTCCTGGTCGTGCGGAGCCTGCGCGACTGGCGCTTGCAGTGGGGGGCATCGCGTTCGAGGATGAGAAGGTGACTGGGGAGGAATGGGGGGCGAAGATCAAGCCTGAGGTTGCACCGAGGCAGCTGCCGCTGTTGAAGGTGGACGACGAGGTGATTGGACAGAGCGGGGCCATCATGCGGTACGCAGGAAAGGTGTCGTCCGTGGGAGGGAAGCCGCTGTACCCTCAAGAGGCGGTGATGGCGTTGAAGGTGGATGAGTTCTGCGACATTGTGGGGGAGGTGTTCGGGCCCCTGGGGAAGACCTTCGCGATCGCGGACGAGGCGGAGAAGAGCGCTGCGCGGCCCTAGTGGCGGAGGGGGGCGAGCTCACGAAGTGGTTCGCCTTCGTGGATTCCCTTCTCGCGAAGTCCTCGTCTGGGTTCGCCGTTGGAGACTCCCTCACCCTCGCAGACATCTGCGCCTTCACCTGGCTGCAGCCCCTGAAGTCAGGCTGGCTCGACGGGCTCCCCAAAGACTGCCTCGACACGTACACACACATCACAAAGCATGCCAAGATGGTTGCTAACATCCCCCAAGTGAAGGCCTACTACAAGGATGCGACAGGGGTCCACGCTGCGTACAAGGCGTGATGGTACCTTTGAGAGCAAGAAGAATACAAACACTAAAACCCTGAGGGTTTCGTTCCTGGCGTTTTTGGTAGGGAAGATTCTATTTTTTTTTTTTTTTTTTTGGCACTGCCCGGCACACGCCGGTTTTAGAACGGCCAACGCCGACCGCGAATGGCTAGTGCAAGAACACATCAACTGGCCAATCTGCACCCGCGTACACGGCATCATTATCGAGAGTCAAGGAGCTCCACCTGATGCTAGCAGAAGTGGCAGGCAAGCTCGAGAACCTGCACGCCGACAAGCAGGTCAGGTACACGAAACAGCATTTCTGGAATAGACCATTCCGACCGGGGAACCTCTTAACCCCGAAGCCTCTCCCCTGGTACCACGAGCATGGGCTGCAGAAGAAATACTTCCCAGGCCTAATCCCATTTGTCCTCAACTGGCTGAATGCCCTAAAATGGGGCGAGGAAGGCGGGCAAGTTTCTAAAGCGGAACTAGCAGTCGACCTCATTGCAACGGAAAGGCTCCACAGGTTGGGGAAGACATAGCGTGCTGGGCGAGAAAGCTCGGCAGGATTCTCAGCGTCTTAGAAAGGATCCATCTAAAAGGGACGGGGAATCATCTGATTCCGGCAGAAACTATGAAGTCAGTACACTCACTACGCACCCTAGGGTTCCACAGCCATGCCGTCACTGGCTACTCCACTCGTCCGATCTTCGCGTCCCCGAAGGTCACCCACTCGATCCTAGAGGAACAAATGCGAACGCATTGCATCCTCAACAACTCGCTAGTTGGTTTCACGCCCAAGCTGCTGATGAGATACTACGACGGGCCTAAGGCACTACCACGACAGAAGGGATCAAACACTAGATGAGTTGATTGTCGTTAGGCGATCCTGTCACATACTGCAGGTTCCCTTCAAAGACACCCTTTTTTTTTGCAAATGTAGACACAAGAATTTGTGTCTCTCGGAGGAAATGAACCCTCGAAAATGGAAAAAATAAAAATGAAAACTAAAATGAAACGAATTGGAAGTGGCGAGCCACAAAGGCTCCCTAACGCTTCCTAATTGAAACACCTCAAGATGATAAAAAAATGCAATTTAAAGAAAAAATGAAAGCGAAAATAATTCAGTAAACACCTTCCCTTCTAGCTGCTTCTTTAGAGAAGGCGTCCTCGTGTAAGGAGGCCGATTCAAAGGATCTACATTCCCTCTCACTTCTTGTTAGTTTTCTTTTTTTGTTTTCCCCTCATTTCCAACGCACCAAGAAGCCTGCGGTTTCCTTGACGGTGTCCTTGTGGGGAACCCACAGAACCAACGACAGCAGCAACCATCTCATGGGTGTCGCCGATCGTAAGGGTTTTCTTCTTTCTTCTTCTGCTTTTGATCACGCCTGCTGTGCACACCACATAAACAGCTTACAACAACAAAAAAAAAAAAAAGAAGAAATAATGAAGACACTTGCCCTGGTGGTGGTGACGATGTCGGTTGCTTCGATGGGGGCCATCGAGGGGGAGCAGCCTGGGGATGAATGGGACCGCACCGAAGAGGAAACGGAGGAGGATGCGGAACCCGTGGTCCAAGGGTTGACCTTCGGGTCGCCGGGGAACAGACACTACTGCAAGAACGGGCCCTGTGGGCATGGGGGCGGTGACTGCGACAGGGACCGGGAGTGCAAGGGGGACCTGGTGTGCGGGTACAATAACTGCAGGGAGATGCACCCTGGTATGGATCACGTGTACCGCAGGTCATACGACTGCTGCGAGAACATGCAGCCCTTCCACCGCAACTACTGCTTCCTGAACCCTGGGTGCAAGCACGGCGAAGGGGACTGCGACTACGACTCGGAGTGCGGGGATGGTCTGGTGTGCGGGAGAAACAACTGCAGGGAGCTGAACCCGGGGGTCAACCCCTTCCTGATCAGGGGCAGGGCGGACTGCTGCGCGACGTGCGGTGGGGCGACGACTGTGAAGAGCGGGACGGAGACGAGGCACCCACCCTCATCGTTCGTGGACAGGAAGGCGGTGTCCGCGGAGAGGACGCTCGCGAACCCTCCCGGGGTCCTGGAGGCCGCTGCTGTGTACAGCTTGCCTCCTCTTGCCCCCGGTGACGAGATCAAGCTGGAGTGCTGTGCTCAGAAGGGTGAAGCCTGCAACTTCTTCGTTGCGGTGTACCACTGCCCCCCTTGCTCCCGCGGGAAGAACGGTGGGATCCCCGGCTTCCTCCTCTCGCAGTCCTGGAGGGGTTCCTCGTGCGCCCCCATCTTCACCCCCGCAGGCTCCTCGCAGACCCAGACCATGACCGTCTTCCACAAAACCCTCCAAGCAGGCGAGACCCTCGACATCCCTGTCTCCACAGATGCCCCTCACGTCGCGGTCTTCTCCACCTCCCAAAATGTGGGAGAGGACTGGTGTCCTGCCAAGAACAATGTGAAACCAGGCACCACAGGGCCGAACAGGCCGTGTGTGTGTCTTTGAAACAATAATTTTAAAAAAAGAAAAAAGAAAGAATCGAGGGTGAGAGGGAAGAAAAAACAACAAAGCAGTGGTTAAGAGACAAGGAAAGGTATTCGACACGATAAATGCCCTCCTTGTTCCGCCTTTTGCCGGTATTCGCGCTCTCTCCAATTTTCTTTCCCTCTCCCTCTTTTTCTATGACTCTGCTAAACTATTCGTTGGAAGCATGGTCTGCATACCTTAAAGGTGCTGCTGTGCACAACTAACACGAGCGCCACGATTGGTTTTGTTTTTCTTTTCTTTTGGTTTTTTTTGCGTTTTCTTTTAAAAGTACCCCTTTCTGTGGAGCACTTTTAAGTCCCCCCCCCCTCCCCCTCTTCTGTCCTTTTAGCCCTTTCTTCTTTGCCTTCTTTGTTTTTCTTCCTCTTCTCATTTTCTTCCAACACCTGGTGCAAATGGGATTAAGATTGAATCTTCTGAGCTAGATGGAGCCCCTTCCAGGGAAGAATGAAAGGTTAGAAATAGCACGAACAAGAAGAAGAAGAAGAAGAAGAATGTAATAAAAAGGAAAGAAAGAGAACAGAAACTCTAATTGTTTGCCTCTCTTTTTTTTACATCCCTCCCTCCCTCCTCTCCCTTATTCGCGCGATTTTCTTTTGCTTTTTCTTTTTAATGAACGAGAAAGACATCACTTCGTCGCATTACACTTTCTTCAAGCTATTTCATTTGAGCACCCCTCGTCCCTTCCCTGCGCAACACAACAACAGCATCGACAGTGCGCTCACAACAACAACACCATCAAAATGAAGACGCTTCTCCTTGTGCTGCTGCTTGCAGGAGTGTGCAGCGGGAACGAGCTGCTGGGGTACCTTGAGGACTGGGTGAACGTGAAGTGGTGGGACAACAACATCCCCGGGAACTGCCTGATGGGGTGCTTCGAACCCCAGCCGTACATCACGTCGCTGAAGCCGTACTCGAGCGTGAACTACGGGTTCACCTTCCTGACGGAGAACCCGACACCGTCGCAGGTGAGCTGCAGCAACGCTCCGAACGGGACTTCTGGCGGGGCCTCAGGGCCGTGCCCCGTGTGGGACGGGAAGGCGATCTACCTGGCGGCGGCGTCGAAGAACGGGGCGGCGGCGATCACCCCGTCGACGTCGGCGGCGACCCCTGGGATCGTGTCGATCGCGGAGTCGTCGCGGATGGCGAAGATGCACCCCGACGGGCCGAAGAGGTTCAAGATCTCGCTCGGCGGGTGGAGCGACTTCGCGCGGGTGGGGAGCGTTCAGAACGCGCGCTCGATCGCGAAGCTGATGGGGAAGCTGGTGCTGTGGACCTTCGCGGACGGGGTGGACCTGGACTTCGAGCACCTGACGCCGTTCGCGACGATCAACGGGGACGACGAGTTCGCGGCGTACAACGCGCTGGTGGCGGCCCTGCGGGAGGAGCTGGACAGCAACGTGAAGCCGCAGTGGAGCAGCTTCGCGGCGACGAGGAAGCAGCAGCTGGAGGCGGAGTACAACGCCCTGCAGCCGTGGCAGCAGGCCGACATGAAGCCCTACTACCAGACCAACATGAACTTCATGGACGAGGTGGGGAAGAACGGGCCGGACCACCTGGAGGTGTCGTGGACGACGCGCTTCAACGCCTTCCTCCCCGCAGGGAACCCTTGGAACTACCTGCTCCCGGGGAGCCCGCGCCCGAACCAGACCTTCGCGACGGACAACGAAGGGGCGAAGATCTGGCCGCAGTCGGGGGCGAGCTTCGACACCGCGAACATCATGGCCTACGACGCGGGGACCCCTGCAGGGGCGCTGCAGCTGAACTTCACGACCATCATGAACAACTTCGTGACCTACGGGAAGGTCCCGAAGGAGAAGATCAACATCGGCTTCGAACCCGGCGAGCAGGCGGCGGGCGGCGTGTGGGAGGGGATGGCCGCCGACAAGGAGATCGCCACCTACGCCAAGCAGAACGGCTTCCTGGGGGCCTTCGTGTGGTCCGTGAACCCGAGCCCCACCACCAACCCCAACGGCACCAAGCTCGCCCCCGAGCTCGCCGCCAACCTCAACGACATCATCAAACCTACCTGGAGGTGGGGTCCCGCTCCCGTCTACACCAAGTGCGACCCTACCACAGGGAACTGGCCGGGTCTTTGAAAGGAGCTAATAATAATAACAAATACATAACTAAAAAAAGAACAACCAACAACGTCTTTTCTTTATTTCAGAACGGTAGACATGTCTCCATATTTTCCTGATTTGTTCAAAAAAAAAAAAAAAAAAAAAAAAAACAAACAGCCAGCCAGAAGAGACGTGGCAAGACAAGAGAAGCCTCCTCACGTCTCGCCCGCTTCGTCTTCCTCTTTTGCTGTCTGTTGTGGTTTTTTTTTTGTATTTTTGTTTCTTTCTCTTTCTCCCCCCCCCCCCCCTTTCCCCGTGATGGAACAGAGTGCTTTTGTTGTTGTCTCTTTTTATGCGGTAAGAATGTCACGTGTAAACTCGTATTTTGCTTTTGCCAGCAGTGGAGACCTCGACGACAGCGAGACAAGAGAAGCAACCTCTCACGTCTTGGCCTCTTCGTCTGTTCTCCTTTCGGTTGCTGTCTCCCCCCCCTTTTTTTATAGGATTGTCTTTTATCTTCCTTCTCTTTTTTCTTTTTCCCTGTGATGATTAAAAACGTAGCTTGTCCTCCCCCCACCCCATCCCATTGTTTGCGTATTCTGCTCCCCCCAGTCACCACCAACAACAACAACAACAACAACAACAATGATTTCATAGATAAACATAATACACACCTCAAAACTAAACAAAATGCCCGCCACCGGTATCCTGTACGGCCACGCTTTTTCGCAGCCCTGCCGCTCTGTGCAGTGGTACCTGGACTACAGCAACAACACTACTGTGGAGAGGAAGGTATTGGATGTGCTGGGCGGGGAGACGAGGAAAGCGGAGTACATCGCGAAGTTCCCGCAGCACACGGTGCCTGGGTTCGAGATGGAAGACGGGTTCTGCTTTTCGGAGTCGCTGGCGGTTCTGAAGCACGTGGCGCAGGGGGACGAGTCGATGACGTCAGCAAACCCGAAGGAGGAGGCGAAGCTGAACGAGTACTTCGGACGCCACTACACGCAGGTGAGGAAGATCACCACTGAGGTGATCTTCGCGCACCTCTTCAAGAAGGACGCTGAGAAGACGCAGGCGGGCCTCGACCTCGTCAAGCCGTATCTTGAGGCCTACAACGAGACGCTCGGGAAGCAGAAGTACCTCCTTGGTGACAAGCTCACCCTTGCCGACTTCCTGTTCGCCCCCGAGGTGGACCAGCTGGCTTGGGTGGGTCCCGAGACCCTCGCCCCTTACCCCAACATCCTGAAGTACCTCGAGAGGCTCACCTCAGATGTAAAGGGCTACAAGGAGTCGTTCGCTAACGCGAGGTCCGCCCCCGGTGTCTGAAAGCTGCGTCATGAAGTATTTACCAGCAATCTGTCTCTGGGTGATGTCAAGCATGCTTTCTTCCTTTATTTATTTGCTTTAGTTTACTATGAAACAGTGAGCACCTCCCTTGCGCACTGGAATTGAGATTATCGAATTTCGTCTTCTTTTTGTTTCCCTTGTGGCCTTTTCGTTCCAAAATCACTTTATTTATTTCGTGTATACATCTCAGTTTGCTGTCCCGTTGAAGGACGGAAACTCCTTGGCGAAATGGTCTTTTTCTCTCTCTCTTTTTTTCTTTCTTGTTTCTCCTTTCCACGCGATAACTTGGTTCTTTTTCAAAAAAAAAAGGGTTTTTTCCCCCCCCCCTCATCGGCAGCAGCCTGAGGAAAGGAAAAAAGAAAATAGCAGGTAGGGATCTCTATTTTTTTCTTTTTTTTTTCTTACTCGTGCGAACAAAAAACGCATGAATTTGAAAAAAGAAGAAAAAAAACACTGATATTTTGTCCCTAAAAAAAAAAAAGGGGGGGGGGGGGGGGCGGGTTTTGTACCGCAGGACAAACCCCGACTCTTGCAATACTTCAAAACCGCCCCTCAAAAAAAAAAAAAAAAAAAAAAAAAAAACAGCTCTTTAATTTTTTTTTTTTTTGGTTTTATATAAAAAAAGGACCAGGGAACAAACACTAAATTGATATAAAAGCCCTCCCATTGATTTCCTTCTGCTATTATCATTGAAGAGAAAACAAAAAAAGAAATAATATGCCTGTTTGCAAGCCAGGACCATTGGTAGGCCCGGGAAAGAGACAGTACGAAGTGGGCAGCAGCACTTTCGTAGTCGATGAAAAGTACAAGCTGGTGAAGCCTGTGGGGTACGGGGCATACGGTGTAGTGTGCTCTGCTGAGGATGGCGAAGAAAAGGTAGCGATCAAGAAGATGGGGAAGGTGTTCAACGATCTTGTGGACGGAAAGAGGATCTTAAGGGAAGTGAAGCTGCTGTCGTTTCTGAACCACGAGAACATCATCAGCATCAAGGACATCCTGCGGCCCATGGACAAGGACACCTTCGAAGACGTGTACTTTGTGTCGGAGCTCATGGTATTTTTTTTTTAATTATTTTCCCCTTTTCCCCCACCACCACTTCACAGGACACAGACCTACACCAGATCATCAGGTCGAAGCAGAAGCTTACCGACGAGCACCACCAGTACTTCATCTACCAAGCACTGCGGGCACTGAAGTACATCCACAGCGCGAACATTCTGCACCGTGACCTGAAGCCGGGTAACCTTCTTGTGAACGGGAATTGTGACCTCCTTGTCTGCGACTTTGGGCTCGCTAGGGGCTACGACGACACGGAGCTCACCGACTATGTTGTGACAAGGTGGTACAGGCCGCCTGAGCTCCTCCTCCTCTCCAACCATTACACACCCGCCGTCGACATGTGGTCCATCGGCTGCATCTTGGCGGAGCTCATCAACAGGGAGCCGCTCTTCCCAGGGAAGGACTACATCAACCAGCTCAACATCATCGTTGATGTGCTGGGGACGCCCGACAGTGAGGCTGTTCAGGGCATCTCAAGCGAGGACGCCAGGACGTACCTCAGCTCCCTGCGAAAGAGGAATCCCAAGGACATAAAGAGCCTTCTTGCAAGTGGCACCAGCGATCTGGCCATTGACCTCATCAGCAAAATGTTGGCGTTCAACCCCAAAGAGCGGATAACTGCGGCGGAGGCTCTGAAGCACCCTTACCTTGCGTATGTCGAAACGGGGGTGATGTTTTTTTTTTTTTTTTTTTTTTTCTTCTTGAGATGGTACAACGAGAAGTTTATGGACGTGGCCAAGGCCCGATAATGCCAGGGACAAATACTGAGGAAATTCGCGTCCCATATCAGGACATGTGAAATACTCGAGAAGCACTGCGCGGGAGACAATGCGGGAGACAGCCGGCGCAGAGAAAAGCGTGGACGGATCCTTACATGCCCGACACGGAGCACAACAACCTACCAGAGCGAAGTCCACCAGACCCGCAGCCGTAGGAAAGAAGTTGCTCAAAAATCAGTGATTTTCAGAGGCAGCTAAAGACATTCTTCTTTCTTTTTTTTTCTCACCATTTCTTTTTTTAGGCAGCTGCATGACCCGAATGATGAACCAGTGTGTGAAGACAGGTTCCACTGGGGAAGGGTGTGAAATCGGGGGGAAGAAAAAAAAAAAAAAAAAAAAACAGGACTCGTCTGACCTCACTGCTGAGGAACTACGGGAAGGGTTGTGGGAAGAGATGATCAAGTACAGCTCGTACAGGGATTCCGGCTCGGGGAACTAAATTACCATTTTTTTTTTTTGTTCTTCGTTTGTTGTTGTTTTTTTGATCAGTTTTGTTTAATACCTTCACGAGGTGGACCTTTTGCCCACGGAGGGAAGGGAGATGGAGTCGAATCAACATAACTTGTTTTCCAAACCAAAAACATTCCAAACAAGTCACCGCTGTGTAATATTAACTATTTATTTAGTGAATATAAGATCCTATGATTTCACGCGTGGTGGCAGTGGTTTTGACGAGTGAGGTAATTACTTCACTCGCTTCGCTCGTGAAGTAATGACGGTTATATCACGAGCGAAGCGAGTGTTATAACGTTTAACGAGTCAAAACTGTCACCACAAGTGAAATCATCAATCTTATATTCACAAATACGATATTTTATTTAACGACAGCAAAAATTTGAGTGGGTGGGAGGTCAGGTGGTACCAATTACAACAGATGTCAGATATGTGCCTCGGTAGTGCACATGTTTAGCGTGGCGGACGATGCCATACCTCGGTGCTAAAGAATTCTGTCATTTGCTCTTGGGTAAAGATGTTCGCCTTTTTGTTGTTGTCCTCTTGAGGGGGACCTTTAGTCGGGGGTGGTCTTGCAACTGCTTGTTGTAATTCCTCCTCACAACCGAGTTTAGCCTTGAATAAGCCATCCGGACTGAACGGGCAGCAGGCCTTGCTTCATGTCGTTGAACTAGAGAATAGAATCCTCTTCTTTCGGACGGGCCCTTCTTTTCTTTCCTATAATTATAAAACACACAAAAGCGTGCCCACTCCTTTTCGTATGGCTCTTGGAAGGGGGTGAACCCTGCTGCGTCCGCCTCTTGTGCAGTCGGGCTCTTGCCTATCCCAAAGGAACCTTGGTAGGAATTCTTGGAGGGTTTTGCTTAAACTAGGCCCAGGAGTGAAATAATTTTCTTATTTTAACGCTATCAGAATTTTTTCTCTCCTGGGCCTAATTTCTTTTAGAAGCCGGAGCGTGAAAATAAAAGTCAGGAGTGAAATAAAGTGAATTTTTATTTTCACTCCCACCCACGAAAATTTTGATGGAGTTAAATAAAAAAAAAAAAAAAAAAAAGAAGAAAAGAAGGATACTTCTCGCACCCCAAAGAGAGAGGTAAATCCTTTGTCTTGCAAAGAAAAAAAAAACGGTTCTTGCCCTGGTTATTTTAATCCCTCTCATACCACCACATGCCTTACCCAACAATTGGGCCGTCTGTAGGCGTGGTACCCCCCCCTTTTTTTTGCTTGCAACAACAACAGATCTTTTTTTGATTTTTTTCTTCGGGGGGGGGGAAGGAAATAAAGGAAAAGAAAAAAAAGAGTTGCTTTTAGTAAATTGTCTCTTTTTTTCTTCTCTTTCTTCCCAAATGCGGTACACCTTATGTGGGGGGGGGGGGGGGGGGGGGTCCACACGATGCTTTATTTTTGTTTTTACCCCTTCGCGAACCCTACCCACCCACCCACTCATCAATACACCTTAATGTTCGGAAGAACATATTTCAAACCTACCAAAGGCAGCTTTGGAAGGAATAAAGATGAAGAATACGGGTGGAGTACGGTAACCCTAATGGGTCATCTAAGAGATGAGTGGGAGAGGGGGAAAAGGCGATGGGGGGAGGTGGTACCACGTGTCCTTGTGTTTTTTTTTTCCTCTCCCTTTTCTTCTTTCACAAAAAAATTACTCAGTGAAAGAAAAAGGCATCCCCCTCTGAGAGGTGACCGCCACACACGCCAAGGTTTCTCTCTGTCCCCAGAAAAAGGAAAATCTTTGGAGTGTTTTCATTCTTGACATTTCTTTTTTTTTTGGGGGGGGGGCTCGCCTGCCGCCTTTCCTTTCGTCTACACTTAGGCGTTCTATGATTATTTTTTTTCCCGCTCTAACAATCTATAGTCTTTGCAAAAAAAAAAAAAAAAAAAAAAAAGAGAAAAAAAAAAGGGGGTGACAACTTTGCAGTTGTGGTTAACCTTTGCTAAGTAATAATTTTTCAAAAAAAAAAAATAAATAAATAAATAAAAAATATACGGCAATGACTGATAACGATTTCTTTTCTTTTCTTTTTTTTTTCCACACACTTTATTTTTCTTCTCCACTGTAAAACGAAAAAAGATGTTCGGGCAATTTTCTCCTTTCTCGTCACTTTTTCTTCAGGTTTTTTCAAAGTGACTGGCAAAGACAGGAAGTGTTTTGCTTCAGGCAAACCCGAAGCACCTAAGTCCACGGGGTGGATGGCACACGGTAATCTTTTTTACTGCTTTTTCCGGAAAATTTTGGAGGGAAAAAAAAGTGGGAGGGGGGGAGCCTCATTATTATTACCCATTTCCCCCCCCCCTTTTTTTTTTGTAGGTGAAAATTCACACTCATCCCCTCAGCACTAGCACCTCCTTATAATCACCACTGCATACTCACTTTTTGCTTTGGGGGGGGTCAAAGTGGCACCCCCCCTAGCAGGCATGGAGACCAGGTTCGGATCTGGGCAGTTATTGGGTTTTTTTTTTTTTTTTTTTTCCCCTCTTTCCCCTTGAATGTCCAAGGATGATCCGACAGGATCCGAGAAATAAGGGAAAAGTACTTTTTTTTTTTTTTTTTTTTTTTTCAGAAATACGATATATGCCCAAAAAATCCGAATCCGGCACCTCTTCGTTATATACCGGGATTCAGTTTTTGTCCAAGATTAGAACGAGAGAAAAGAAAAAGAAGAAGAAGAAAAAAAAAAATAAAAAAAAAAAAAACTACTTTCCTTTCGCTTACCTTTGGGCCCCTTTTTTTTGTTTTTTTTAATTTTCTGTAAAAAAAAAATCTTTTTTTTGGGGCCCTGTGGTTTTGTTGAAATATATGAATAATATATAAAGAAGAAAAAAAAAAAAACTCCCCCCCTCCCCAGCATAAGAGCGGAAGAGGGTGTTTAAAACAGAACTGTGAGTCTGTCCACACTCTTGACGTAGTTAATTCTGCCACTCGAGTGGGGAAAAAAAAAAAAAAAGTGGGGAAAACAAAAGTCACTATTCGTCGTGAGTGAGTGAATTAACTATGTCTTTTCTTTCTTTTTAATTTTCTTTTTAAAGTTTCTTTCTTTTTTTTAAATATTTTCTTTGAATCTTTTTTTTTTTTTTTTTTTTTTTTTGACGTTGCTCTTGCTTCTGGAGGGTTTCCCCCCACTTTTTTATTTTCCAATGGTGCATGGCAACAAAAAAAAAAAAAAAAAAAAAAAAAAGCCACCTGCCACCACATTGCGTAGCATATCAACGAAACAAGGCGATCAATTGGAAAATAAAAAATTCTTTTTTTTTCTTCCTCTTTAAGTTGAGTGTGGGTATCCTTGTTGGCTTTCCGGCCAGTTCTTCTACTCAACTGTGGTTTACACTCCTGCCCTTGCTTCATCAACGGTATTTTTTTTTTGGTGGGCCGTTGCTAAAACCACTTCGTTCCTATCGTAGTGAATTTTTTTTTTTTGTGCCAAACCAAATAAGTATAGCATTATATAGATCTATTTCCACAAAAAAAAAAACTTTCGTAATTTTTTTTTAAACCTGTAAATCTATATTGCGTCGCAGAAAAAAAAAAAAAACGAAGAAGAAAGAACGAAGAAAAAGGAGGGGAAAAAAAAAAGATTATTCACGTGTCAGGTGGGACAACCACCACTCTTTTTTCCCCTTGCTCAAAAAAAAAAGCAAGAATGGGAAATTATTTCCTTCCTCTCCTTGCCTCTGTTTTCTTCTCCCCCCCCCCCCCCCCCCCCCGTCAAACATTGCCATTTTTTGCCCCTTTTCTACATTAAAACCACAGATAATTTACAGTATTCTTTTTTTTTTGGGGGGGGGGGGGGGCAGGACAAAAGTGGTGACAAGGGAGCTCTTTTTTTTTTTTTTTTGCGTTTATAATATCACTTTTGTCAGCGAACAAATAATTTTTTTCATTTTATTTTTTCCACACACACCCCCCTGTATTTGCTTGCTCTTGCCTTGTTCCCCATCTCCCCCTTACGCTGATTATAATTAAAACTCAATTCTTTTTTTAACCCCCTTGTTACATCTTTCTTTTTCCGAGGCCCGCTTTCCCAAAAGATTATACACAATAGCTTTTAATAAGAGTATACCCCGGTTTGTCTTTTAGAGACTCGAGACACTTCCAACCCATCTGCCCAGCAAGTCAAAAAAGCAGTTTTTTTTTTTTATTGCGGGCCGTTGCTAACCACTTCGTTCCTATCATAGTGAATTTTATTGCGAAAGTACTGCGGTGAATGAAAACGTCCTGCGCCAAAAATTCTGCTATTTAGGGTTTCTCCGGTTGATGGGAAGTTGTGGGGTGTGGATGGTGCTTTTCTCCCCTTCAGAGAGGAACAGACAGACGCAAGGCAAGGGTATCACAAGCTCCCTTTGTTTTCTCTTCTTTTTTTTTTTTATATATTATTATTATTATTATTATTTTTTTATCACCATAATATTCCCTTCCCCCGCTCTCTTTTTTTTTTTTCTCCCCTCTCTTTGGTAGGCCGTGAGCTAAACACTTTCCTCCCCCTGTCATAAAACAAACAACGGGGAAAAAACAAAAAAAAGAAGAACGAAGAAGTTTCCAACGAGCCTGCGTAAAACTATTCTCGTAGTTTTTCTCCTTTTTTTTCCCCCTCTGTTTTTCCTCTGAACCCACTTTTGTGTAACGCAAAAGAGGAGGTGAAAATGGTCTGAGACGCAAAGTTTTTTTTTTTTTAAAATGAAGTAAGCACCCTTTCTTTCATGCTCCAGCTTCCATGGGGGGACGACTGTAACAAATAAAAGTCGCTTTTCGAACTCACTTTATCTACACTTTCTTATTGCTGCCTTTGCGGGCATCCAGCGGCACACTTAGTGATAAGGTCATCACGCAAGGATCGCTGTTTAAAAAAAAAAAAAAAAAAAGGGATTGCTTGTCATAAAATGTCTGTTATCTTTCCCCCACCTCTCCCTTAACTTCTTTCCTTCTCACTCTCTCTGGCAGCCACTTGTGGGACAATCCAAAATGTGACTTCCTTTTACTCCTATTTTGATTAACTTTCCCCTCTCCCACCTTTTTTTTTTTTAAAACTACTTAAGCAGTGGGCACAACCTTGTGCGCCGTAAGAATAGGTCGAAATTTCTTCCCCTCCCACGACATCGTTGCGAATTTAACAAGGGGAAAAAAAAAAAGCAAAGAGGGGGTAAAAAAAAGAGAGCGAAAAAAAACAACGAGAAAGACGAAGGGATGGGAAGGAGAAAAAAAAATGGCAAAGTCTTTTTTTTTTTCCTCTCTTCTCCTCTTTTCATTATTTTTCTCTCTTCTTTTTTTTTTATCTTTCTTCCCTCTCTTCTTTTTTTTTTCTTTTTCTTTTTTTTTTCCTCCCTTGTCGCGTTACTTACTATCTCCCCCCCCCCCCCCCCCCACACACAATCTATTTACCCTCTTCATTCCTTTCTTTTTTTTTTTGCAACACCCGCGTTTTTTTGAAGGGGGGAAAAAAAGTCAAAATCATCCACAGGAGAAAAAAAGAAAAAAAAGTAGATTAGATAGAAAATGTCAAAAAGCCGGCCCTTAGCCCCCCCCAAGCCCATAGGGGCAGGAAGGAAGGAGTACATTGTGCACAGTGGGAAGTTCGTGGTCGACAATAAATATGACATTTCCAAGGCAGTGGGCACAGGCGCTTATGGTGTAGTGTGCTCTGCTGTGGACACTGAGAACGGGGAGAAGGTAGCGATCAAGAAGATAGGAAAGGTGTTCGATGATCTTGTGGACGGAAAGAGGATCTTAAGGGAAGTGAAGCTGCTGTCGTTTCTGAACCACGAGAACATCATCAGCATCAAGGACATCCTGCGGCCCATGGACAAGGACACCTTCGAAGACGTGTACTTTGTGTCGGAGCTCATGGTATTTTTTTTTTAATTATTTTCCCCTTTTCCCCCACCACCCTTCACAGGACACAGACCTACACCAGATCATCAGGTCGAAGCAGAAGCTTACCGACGAGCACCACCAGTACTTCATCTACCAAGCACTGCGGGCACTGAAGTACATCCACAGCGCGAACATTCTGCACCGTGACCTGAAGCCGGGTAACCTTCTTGTGAACGGGAATTGTGACCTCCTTGTCTGCGACTTTGGGCTCGCTAGGGGCTACGACAAGGCCGAGCTCACCGACTATGTTGTGACAAGGTGGTACAGGCCGCCTGAGCTCCTCCTCCTCTCCAACCATTACACACCCGCCGTCGACATGTGGTCCATCGGCTGCATCTTGGCGGAGCTCATCAACAGGAAGCCGCTCTTCCCAGGGAGGGACTACATCAACCAGCTCAACATCATCACGGACGTGCTGGGAGTCCCGAGTGAAGAGGACATGGCAGCCATCAAGAGCGAAGAGGCTGTGAGGTACCTCAAGTCCATGAAGAAGAAGTCACCCGTCCCCCTCTCTACACTGGTGCAGAGTGCGAGGTGTGCCCCCCCCCCCCCCCCCCCCACTTCAAAGCTATCCCCCTTACAGCAAGCAAGCCATCGATTTTATTGAAAGCATGCTGGTATTCAACCCTGCTAAGCGTATCACTGCTTCAGAGGCACTGAAGCACCCCTACCTTGCGTATGGATTCTTAATTGAAAAGTACCTCTTTTTTAGGCAGCTGCATGATCCAAATGACGAACCTGAGTGTGAGGACAAATTTTACTGGGAAAAGGTGTGGGTGAGAAATTTAAAAAAAAAAAAAAAAAAAAAAAAACAGGACTCGTCTGACCTCACATCTGAGGAACTACGGGAAGGGTTGTGGGAAGAGATTGGCAAGTACAATTCTTACAAAATACACCAAAAAGACCCCAAGGAGTGACATGGGTAGGGGGTAAAAAAAGAAAAGAAGGGGGGGCGGGAGGTGCGGAAACGTTATTTTTAGAAATAAGGTCTTTTTTTTTTTTTTTTTTTTTTTTTACTTTAGTGGATAGCTAGCCGTCACCCGTGTCCCCCCCCCCCCCCCCCCCCAACAACACCACACCCCACCCCTTTTTTTTCCCTGCCGAAAAAAAAAGAAGAAAACAAAATAAGAAGAAAAAAGGGCGGTGCCTCATTGCAGGGGTACACATTTTTGGTGGGGGGGGGGGAGGAGGAGGAGGGGTAAATTATTTTACCCCATGTTATTTCGAAAGAAATGGTAGTGGTGTGCGTCATACCACCCTCCCTCCCTCCCCGGTTTTTTTTTCTTTCTCTTTTTTTTTTATATATAAATCCCCGCCTTATTATACCCCCCCCCCCCCCCCTGGACACCGGACACATTTAGCTTATTATCCTAAGCATCGCCAAAGGACAGGAACTGAATGCACCAGCACTTGGGATACACAAGCCAATCTCAGATGTGGTGATAAAGCCCAGTTGTTAAGTAGAATTTTTTTTTCCCCGCCTTACTATGCCCCCTTGAGCAGGGGGGGGGGGGGGGGGGGCAACTTTTGTTTGTACTTCTACGCCTTTGTATTCCCGGGTATAATAGGGCGGGGGAGGGGGTAGTATTTGTACCTTTTTTTTCTCACGCTTCGTGTACAATTGGCAAAAAAAAAAAAAAGAAAGCTGTAAATTTAAAAAAAAAAGGGGGGGGAAATGCCTCAGGAAAAGAGATGAATTTAAAAAAAAAAAAGAAAAAAAAAAAAAAAAAAAACAACAACAACAACAAAAAACCTTTCCTTAAAGATCCACAGGCCTCCTACCAATATTTTTTTTTTCAAAAAATTTTTTTCTTTTCATTTTTTACACATGGTGCTATACACATGTTGCCTAAAAAAAAAAAAATCGCAGAAAATAAAAAAAAAAAAAAAAAAAAAAAAAAGGCATCGGTTCAAGTCTCACTAATGGCATAATTTACGAATTTGAGACCTCTCTCTTTTCTTTTTTTATTTTTTTTTTATTCCTCACTTCTTTATTTGTTTCCTCCCCCGCCTCCCCCTCCTCACTCCCCTTGCAAATTCTAAAAAAAGAATAACAAGAAGAAATATTGTACAAATTTCCCATTTAGAAATGGGTATCTCCCCCCTCCCCCTTACACTACATACCCTTACCCTTTTACCCTAATTCCCCTCTTTTATTTATTTATTTATTTATCCCCCCTCTCTTCCCCTCCTACTCTCCTCAGCCCTTATTTCCTCGAACACTTACACCTTTATCTTTTTTTTTTTTTTGTTCCTTGCTAACGATTTTTTTTTTTTTTTTCTTTTCGTGGAGGGAAAAAAAAAAGTTTAAAAAAAAAAAGAGAAAGAGCGGAGTAGAATGGGAAATACACGGGAAAAAAAAAAAAAAAAAAAAAACACGAAGTATAACTTTCTCTTTCCCGCCTGTGGAGGTTGCGAAGGTACAGGTTTTTATTACTCTTTTTTTTTTGTTTTTGTTACTACAGTTTTCTTTTTTTTTCCTTCTTTTTTTCCTTCATGTATTTAGCAATACCTTTTACAAAATTTGGTGTAACAACTACAGTAGGACAGTGCAGCCCCTAGCTGGATTTCCCTTTTTTTTTTTTTTTTTTTTTCTTCCCATTATTATTTATTCTCCTCGAGTACTCATGTTTTTTTTTTTTTCTTTTTTTTTTTTTTTTAATGGGTGGAGTGCCAACTTGACCCCCAAGTTTTCAAAAATGTCTCTAAAATTTCTCTGTTTGGAATACTCCTTTGTTCCTTGATATTGAAGACATGGGCACTATGTTGAGATTTATAACTTTGGGGACCGGGATCGGACGAAAAGTTTTCCTTCCCAGATGATAAAAGTTGGTATTACTAAGGGGGTTGATTTTGATGCATATCCTCGACTATTAGGATCAAAGTTAGCAGTTTAGAAAAAAAAAAAAGAAAAAAAAGGGAAATCTTCGTTCTTAGCGTTGGAGCGAAAGGAGGTTTTTTTTTTTTTTTTTTTTTTTTTTTTTTTTTTTTTTTTTTTTTTTGCATACCAAACCACACCCCTCTTTCGTGCCCTACCCTGATTGAAGTCTTAGAGACAAAATACCCTTCCAGGGGTAAACGAAAGGGAGGAAGAATAGGAGGGAGTACGGGGGGGGGGAAATAAAAAAAATAAAAGAAAAGAGAGGGTAATGCAACATAGCTTTTCTTTTCCCCCTCCTTTTTTTTTCCAAAGAAGAAAAAAAAGAAAATAAACCTGATTCAATGCGGCGGTGCAAGAGGTGATCTTCAAGTGCACCTATTTGCGGATACAATTTTTTTTTTTTTTTTGACACGGGAGAATAGCAAAACTAATGTACCCCACCTCCTGTTACAGGTTTAGAAGAAGACAAAAAAAAAGAAGAAGAAAAAAAAAAAAAAAAAAAAAAAGCCTTACCACAATCCTTTTACTCATCCCCCCCCTCCCCCTCCCCACTGTGCGAAATCCCCCCTCTTATGAGAAGGAGGGAGCAGGACACGTAATAAGCACTTTCCCAGTCCTTGTCCCATATCCCCCCCTGCAACAAGATATTTTTTTTTTTTACTTTCTTTTATTCTGCTTTTTTATTATTCTTATTATTATTATTGTTATTATTATTATTCTAAAGGAGGACGCTGTCGCTTTCATGCGTGTTTCGTCAGGGAACAGAAAAGCGAAGCGTGAGGGATGGGGGGGGGGAGGGGGAGAGAGAAAGAAAACCCTCTTGATATTTATAGTGCTTGGTTAAGATAGGCAGCGTGGAGGGTGTGCCTGCTGCTAAAAGCAGAGCTGCCACCCAATAATCGGTATAAAAGTCTCATAACGAATTTTTTTTTTTTAAAGGGCTTTTTCTTTGATGATGGGGTGCCCTTCGGCCCACAGTTTAAAAAAAAAAAAGAAAAGGAAAAAAAAAAATAAAATAAAATAAAAAAGAGAGAAACAAAAAGAGGCGGGCACTGGAGGAACATGTGGGCACAACGAGCACTGATCCTTTCCCCTCTTTTCTTTTCCCCCTCTTTTTTTTTTTTTTTTTTTGTTCTTATCCGAAAAAAAAAAGAAAAGGAACGAAAAAGGGATATTTTTGTTCTCTATTTACTAATTTCATTTCCTCTATAATGCTTGTCTCGATGCCTCCTATTTCTTTTCTTCTTCCACACCGTATTTGTAATTATTATATCACTCCAAGCCTGTCTATCAGACCCGTGTTAACCACCACCTAATGCCATGTGCAGTACTAAGGGATCTTCGCATCAGCTTTTGAAGAAATTCATTTCACAGATGATAATGGGACGACGGGAGTGGGTAAGGGGTTCGAAAGACTTTTATTTATTCCCCCCCCGTTTCAAAATAGTTACAAACACGGTGCCACATCCACACACAATGGTTTTTCTATTCCCACCCCCTTTTTTTCCCCCTATTCCCCCATCCCCTCACACCCCCCTTTTTTTTTCGTTTCTCTCTCTTCTTCTTCTTCTCTCTTTCTCTCGTGTTATCTTTTTCTTTTTTCTCTCCCACCTCCTCTTCCTTTTCTATTCCCCCCCACGCCCAGACCATCCGCTGGGAACAACTGACTGTACCGCCCGTCCAACGCAGTTTGAGGATAGCTTTATCGCCTCCATTGTCTCTTGTAGAAGGAAGGAGGGGGAAAGAAAAAAAAAAAGAAGAAAAGAAGAGAAAAGAGGGCGCAATATGCGGGCCATGAAACCGACGACCTGGGAGGTAGAGGGGATGGGTGGTGAGAATGTCAAGACAACTTGGAACATGGCCGGAAAGATGGGGTTCGCACGGGAGCTTATGGAGGGTTTGGAGGACTTGAACTGTTTAGGGGACTGTCAGTACTCCGTGTCCCCACACGGTAAGGTGGCCGTGCCAGGCGGGGGCGTCCCTGCCCCAGGTGTTGACATCCTGCTGTGGCACCACCCAAGACCCGCAGCCACCCTTTCTGTCCATCTTAACTTCGTGCGCCCCATCGAGCACGACGGCATCTGGTGGTACAAAGTGCAGAACACCGCACACATAGTAGAGTGGCACAATACATGCATCAATCTTAACATTCTTTTCACAGCCCCGGACCCTTCTCACCCGCGGAAGAAGCGATTTCCCTTCCGTTCTGTCCACCAGTTCCACTTCCTCCCGTCTATCAGGAGGCTTGAAGAGGATGCTGCCAACGGTGTGACCTCCAACAGGCAGAAGCTGCAAATTCTCAGCATGCGTGACTCGCACGCCGGCATCGTCCAACGCCAAGCGGACCAGACAAAGGAAACAGACTTCATCTTCATCCCCGTGAGCTGCGTCGCACGGCGTACATGCGATGTCTGCAAAACAAAGAAGTGCAAACACACTGCCAGGGCCACCGCCACGCTCTCGTGCTCCGCTCTCGAGGGCCTCGCCGGCCTCCTTGAAACAGAGCTCCAAGCTGCAGATGACCTGATGTCATCCACCGTCCTCGACACACGCCACCGACACCACTCTCCTCACTTCAGTACCCGCTATGAGCCTAGCCTCGGGACCTCTTCGGCGGAAGGCACCGGAGGCAGCTGCCCCCTTTGCGGGGAAGCCGTTCCTGACATCTCAGAGCACCTCATCCGCCAGCACTGGCCCGATTCAAGAAAGAACTACCACCCAAATCTTGTGTCCACAGGCTCCTCTCTACCAGAAACAGACTGGTTGGGACTTTAGAGTAGAATGTACAAAAATAACCATTTTGCCCTGTGCATCCGATACACTAAAGCAGTTTACACGAAAAAAAATAAGAGCATGGAGGGCAATGTAGAGTGGTGATCGCATGGCGTGCAAGGCTTGTCTTGGCACACATCGATTTCAAAGGTGAAGGAGGACGACAGGCAGTCTGCACCCGACGTAAACCCGTCTGAGGACGTCACCCAGCTTGTATTCTTGAGGAGTTTCAAAAGTTAATTTTAAGATAAGATTTCTGCCCGATTTGTCTTCCTGAAACCTTTTCTAATGTTCCAAGGAGTACAATTGGGAAGCATCTTTCATTCCTGGTTTCTTGCCTAGAGCCTTATTTAGTCCCCCATTGCACCAACCGCAACCGCAACCGCAACTACACAGGTCAGGATGGAGATGGAGGATGGGGTGCTGCAGGCACTTGCGTTGCTAGAGGATACAAGCAAGCAGCTGAGGCCAATGCCCGAGTATCTTGTGGGGCAGGAGCTGGTGAAGGAGAAGAACCAGCTTGACAGCAACGACGCACAGGGGAGGCTTGCGATAAAAGTTGTGGGGTGTAGGGATGCAGAGGAGTACTTCGGAGTGCTGTCAGAGCCCGTGGATGTGACTGAGGGGTGGGATGACACCGGGTGCGAGGAGTTTGTGCAGAAGGCTTCCAGTGGGGGCATGGAAATTGAGAAGGAGAAGCTGGGGAAGTGGATAAAGAGGGTGAATTACTGGATGCAGGAGAGCAGCACCGTGACGTCGGACATCAGCTTGCTGAACAAGAAGCTCAGCAGCTTGGTTGAGATCAACAACGCTGTGAAGCAGCAGTCGACCTTCCTCTCCAGCCAAGCGTCAGCCTTGATCTCTACGTCAGAGAACTGTCAGGCCCTCTGCAACGGCATCGAAGAGCGTCTCAAGCACTTCGCCACCGTCGACAGGCTCAGCAATGAGTTCAGCAACTCTTCCCTTAGTCCCACCAGTAAGCACTTCAATCAGCTGCTCGCAGACATGGACAACACTATGAAGTTCCTCTCCAGCAACAAGCAGTTCAAATCCGCTTCGCAGTACCTGAGCAGGATGCACGTGACGCAGCAGAAGGCTATGGTTCTCATTAGAGATGTCGGCATCAGTTCCATCAACAAAGTGTCGAGTTCTGTTTCCAAGGACACCAGGTTCCAAGCCATCGTGGCACGGACTAAGACACAGTCCCGGTGGGCGTACTTGACGGGCGGCAAAAGCGGGGGATCGTCCAGCGATCTCACGCGGAACGCCTCAAAATCGTCTCTGCGCTCTGAGGGGCCTACAACAGAGGCCTCAGCTGATGAGCTTAATGTGAGTGGCTCTGTGCCTCCTGGGAGCTTTGGTCTGGGCAGCGTGCTGAGCATCGAGTTCCGAGCAAAGTTAAACGACACACTCCCGCTGTTCGAGTCGCTGGAGCAAAGGTGCAATGACGACAACAGCAGGGTGTTCCTGCAGGACGTGCTTGATGCCTATGTGCAAGTAAGGCTCAATCTGCTGACACCTATCTTTACGGACTACATGGCACCCCACCTGAACGGCAGCGAGAAGAAGGACTTGAACAGCATGGTGGCCCACGGCACGACATACCTGCTGGCAATGGCCACTGATGAGGCAGAACTCTTCCAGCACTTATGGAAGAACACCAAGAGCAAGGCAGTGCCCAAGCAGATTATCGACACGGTGGCTCTGGTGCTGTACGATGCCTTCAGGTCCACTGTGCTGTGTGAAGACGACATATCTAACCTGTGCACCATTATCCACACACTGAATAACGCCATCCTGAGCAGGCTGCAGACCTCAGGTGAAGCAGGCCAGCTACTGGCTTCGATCATGAGCCACATGTGCCAAGATGCGCAGGAGAGGCTCATCTTCAGGGCGTCAATCTACGTTAAGGACGTCATAACCCCGTTCAGCTACTCGCAGAGCGAATGCCTGAAGTACTGCCACACAGGCGAGACGGCGTATAGCAAGAAGGAGCTCTCTGAGATGTCACTTGCTCAGCTGCAAGAGGTTATTGATAAGGAAGGTATTAGTGTTGCGAAGAAGGAGGGCGACGCAGCTCACAGCAAGGAGGCGCTCATCAACCACATACTGGGCGCTGTCAGTCAGTCTGTGGCCAAGGGCGGCCCTGGGAATGAGGCCCCTGGGAATCTGCGCAGGACTTTCAAGAGCCGCTACTTCCCGACCTTGCAGAACGCGCTGAACCTCATGTCGGCACTGTACAACGTCGTTGACAAGGGTGTCTTCAGCACCATCGCGCAAGAGACGATCAAATCCTGTACTGCTTCGTTGGTGCAGGTTACACACACCATCAAGGTGACCCCGAAGAGTATCATTCCTTATGCGGAGCTGGACAGCAAGCTGTTCCTCGTCATGCATCTACTCCAGCTGCGTGAGCAGATCTCTCCCTTCGAAGTCAACTTCAACTTTGTCGAGAAGCATGTGGACCTTTCAAACATTCGCTACAGCGAGATCTCTGTTGCAGCCACGCAGCACGACACGAAGAAGGAATTGGACCAACAGCTGAAACAGGCCTGCGAACAGTTTATCCTCGTGGCGTCTCACCATGTTGGGTCGAGCATACTGAAGTTCTCGAAGCTGCTGAAACAGCGTGTGTCGGACCCCCTGGGTACTACAGAGCCCCTGGAGCAGCTCATTGAGACAGTGATGGGGAACTTCGCCCCCCCAACTCCTGGAACCCCAGCAACGGCAGCCACTGCCGGTACGCCTGGTGCACCTGTGAGCACACCAGCCCCGTCGCTGACATCCACACCAGCGCCTGAGCAAGCTACACCTACGAACGATCTTGCACCTGTCCCATCCACACCCCCGCATGCCCCTGCGGCGCAGCACGATCTCGCACCCGAGGCAGCTGCTACAGACCTTGCGCCTGAATCAGACCTCGCACCAGTCCCCTCCACGCCTACAAGCTCCTCTATGTCGAAGAAGGATAGTGAGCGCCTTTCGAAAGGAATGGCGAAGATGGATCAGGTATTGTTTTGGTTTATTTTCTCCTTCATGCACAACAGGTGGTCAAAGAGTACAGGACTGTGTTGGAGAGGTTCGAGGTGGGGATGCCTGCCCTCATGGAGAAGATGAAGTTCTACCTTTCTAACCAGCACACTATGGGCATCCTCTTCAAGCCTGTGAAAGGGAACATTATTGAGGTATGCCCACGTCAACTCACAACCATTGCACGTAGGCATACGTTGAGATGCACAGCGAGCTGAAGACTTTCATCGATGCTCTTGTGAAGGTGGCAGGCCTGCCTGACAACAGCACGAAGAATTTCTTCATGCATGTGTGGGACCCTGCGAAGCTAGTTCAGTGGCTGAAGGTATGTAGACTGTGAAAGACAACAAACAACAGGGATTGGACCCTACTGTGGTCGGCACTGTCACAGGGACTGATTGAGGATCTGCGCTGAACATGACTGCCAGACAATAAAGGGAACGGTGGGGTTCGTACGCTTTATTTACTTTTATTTCCACTTTTTTTTTTTTGAGGATCTTGAGTAGTGTGCTTTAACCCTTACCCCCCTTCCACTCGTAACCATTTATACCTTTTTCTGCTGTTGTCACGTTCGTCAGGGCTGGTGCCATCATGGACGAGACATTGTACGAGAAGCTGATGGAAGTGGGGCTGATGTCTCAGAGCACAGCGAAGAGGCTGATGGCCATGAAGCAGTCGATAGCACAAGCGAAGGAGGAGCTGAACGAGCACGACAGGGTGATTGTGAAATACGCTGCTGAAGAATGCGAATGGACGCATGAGGTGCAGGAACGGAATGAAGAGATGATCCACTTTCAGAGCGAGGTGATGGCTTTCGGGCGTATGAAACGGGAGTGGGAGGAACAAAGGGCGGTACTTGAAGATGAACGACGAACAGCAGATGAAAGGAGGGCAGCCAGGGAGGAGGATTGCGCTAGGTTTGTGGAAGAGAAGCGCAAGATTGAAGTGGACCGGCACCAACAGCGGTACACGACTTTCGAAAAACGCTTGCAGGCTGTGCTGCAGCAGCGCGAGCGACAGAAGCAGCAGCGTGTAGACTACGCGCAACGTCTGCAGCTTGTCTCCAACAAAAGAGAAACTTCGTGGGACTCCCTAAACACTGCTAGCCACCTCCGCCACACAGAGCGCTTGACCGAGCTCGCCATCAAGCTCGACGAGGAGATGACAGACGTGCTCCAACACGCAGGCGTTGCTTCACAGGAGGACCTTGATGCTGAGGTTGCCGCACTCCGTAGCAAAGCGAACCTTCTTGAAGACAAGGTCCGTACCCTGCAAGTAGCTTCAAGCAGAAAGGAGGTCATCGTGAATACAAGAAAAGAGCTTCAAGACAGTGACGTTGACGTGGTGATGAACAAGTGCGACGAGATGCTGCAACGCGCGGAAGAGGCAAAGCTCTCCCTCAGCAAACAGGACGATGGGGCATCCATCGCATCGGACAGCACCGCTACGGAGGTCCCCAACCCCCATTCCATACGAGCTCTTCAACCGCCAGTGCAGCCCCCATACCTCGCAATTTCGTACACTCCTGCTTCGAGGCCTTCCATTGCCAACAACACGGTACTCCCCCCCATCACTGTCACTCTCTTTGAGGCTGAAACCCTTACGGAGTCTGACACGACGCTCACTATCTGCCCCACCTCACCGCTAGTCACCCTTACTGGGCAGCTCACCTCGAAGATCCCTTATCGCCAGACGTCTGCTCTGTTCAGTGAAGTAGTGGTCTCAACCAGCCCGGACACATGTGTGCAGCTGTGCGTGACAGCACTGTTGCCCTCATTGTGCGTCGTTGCAACGTTCGAGGTTTACATCCAGCGCAACGACGCTGCTGTGGTGGTCACGAAACACGACGTTAACTTCACCGGCACAAAGCCCCACCACGCGTACCTTGGAAATGAGAGGTTCGTAGTGCCACCCAGCGGTGTGATTCCGAGAATAGGTGAAGTAGTACGGTGTCTTGACCCCCTCTTTATGACACCCCTACATGAAGGTGTGGAAAGTAACGGCGGCGGTCTGGTGTGGGAACAAGCTCTGATGTGCGATTTCGGAAGTGAGCTGCTTGGTGCACCTCGTCTGCACCACATCAAGATAGACTCGAAGCGAGGGCTTATCGGGTGCAACGAAGAAGGGATCACTACTGTGCGCACGGGCGAGACATATTTACAATTTCTTGTTGTTGTAATGTTTGCTGTAAAAGGTGACAGGCTAGCTGCCTACGGCATCAAGGATACGACACCTCACTTGGCGCTGATCGATCTGCGCACAAGAGACACCACGCAAGTACCTCTCCCGTCAGACATCACAGTCACGTACTTAGATATCACAGAGAATGGGAATGTGGTAGTGGGGAGCAATCACACAGTGCATGTATGGAACGGTCCTCCAATGGTGCCTGTTGCCGCCTACAGCATACCTAAACCCACTGCGTTGTGCTGCGCTGCTATCAGGGGTGACGAGATCGTGATTTCAGACACCGCTGGGCGCCTCATTGTGTGGCTGCCACCCACCGTCTTGAAGGAAGTGCGTAATGTATTCGTGTCGGGCATGGCAGTGACACCCAAGGGCGAGGTGGTGGTGGTGGGCGTGGCGGGGCTCATCCGTGTGTACGAGGCCGACCTCGTGAAGTGGAAGGACGTGGGTGTGCACCATGGCGACGGCGATGTGCAGGTTGCCTGCCTAGACGATGGTCTGTGCGTGACTGGGTGCTCTGATGGCGTGAGCTTGTGGGACATTGAAACTTCGCAGATAGTGTTGAAGGTGGATTGTAGATGTTTTTCCTTTGCTGTCGGATTGATGAAAAGGCCTTGCTACTTTAAACCAGAGATCCTGATGTGCTTTTCAGTGCAGAGCGGTGTGCAGCAGGCGGTCATCACACCTTCAGAGGATGGCACCATGCCCACCGAAACAGTCGGGGTGCGAGGACTATCCAGAGGCCACCTCACCCCCGCAGTGCAGTGGTCTGCTTCGGACCATGACAACCTTAGTTTAGAAACGTTAGACGACACGACACCAACTGCACGTTCTCTGGGCTTCCTGAAAGCCAACAACCTGTCCCCGCCCAAGCCCTGCACAGATGAAGCCATGCGTGCATACATCATCGATTTCATCACATCGTGCAAGATGAGTAACCAACCTTATGTTGACTGGTGGCAGCTCACACCCCCTCCAAACCCACCTCCCATGAGCTCTGTCCAAGAGCCAGTCTTGTAGACCTAGATTGCTGTTGTTATGATTTGTATTAAAACTAATCAACGAAATCACACAGTCCCTTATCTCAAAATGGCGAGCTCCCGACCTAAGCTGATGATCATGGACGATGATGAGGACACTTTCAGGTACTACACCTTAGTAAAGAGGGTCCCTGGACTGATTCGTGGAGTGGTGACAGACAATAACCTGACGGGAGAGAAGGCAGAGAAGTTAGAGCGACTGGCGTTGGAGTTTGAAGGGGAAGGGGAAGGGAAGGTGAAGGGGCCCAGTACGCCCCTTGACCACGATGGATACAAGGTCATGGAAGAGTACTGGGGGAAGATGTGGAGGAAGACTCCCTGGCTTCACGGAGAGTGCTATATGTACCATGTGGTGGCGGAAATCATGGAGTGGAAGACTAACAATGTTGATTATTTCACAAAAAATAAGGACAAGTCTGTGGAGGTATGCCTACCTGCCATCCATACGGCATGTGAGGGCATTGCCAAGGCCGCTCCGACAACAGAAACACTGATTAAGGGCTCGCTGTGGGGCAATAAGGTGGACCTCTGTTTGTTCTCTGACAGCGACACCTCGCGTATGGAGGCAACAGACGATGCAGACATCATTGTGAACAACGTGGCTGAGGTCGTGACTCACGTGGAGCAGTCCAGCGTGAAGGACGTCCACTTCATTGCCGACAACTATGGCTACGAGCTGTTCAACGACCTTCTGCTCATCGACCATCTTGCAAAGGAAGGCAAAACGTGCACCATCCACTGCAAAGACATGCCGTACTTCGTGTCGGACACGCTCGTCAAGGACGTCATTCGCTTTGCTGCCTTCTTGGCGGAGCAGGCCCACGAGGCCACCGCAACGTTCGGGAAGAGGATTCAGAGTTACTTAGAATCAGGTGCCTTGAAGCTCGCTACCAACCCGTTCTGGGCCGCTCCCTTGGAGTTTACGGACATGCCCGCTGCAGTGAAGTCCCTCATCGCAGCCTCTCACCTCACCTTCATCAAAGGCGATCTCAACTACCGCAAGCTGGTTGGCGACCGGCACTGGGCAAGGGACCACCCTTTTGACGAAGTCGTTTCCTATTTCCCTTCGCCGCTGTGCTCGTTGAGAACCGCAAAGTCTGAGGCCTGTGTGGGCATCGCCAAGGAAGTTCAGGACAGGCTCGAAGCGCTCCAGCCATGGCCCAAGTGGGGCTGCAGCGGAGACTTCGGTGTCATACACTTCTGGAAATAAGAGCGGTTGCAACCAGACGCACTTACGTTCGTGCATTGTCTTTTTCTTTTGATTTCAACCACTGACTTTAACCACTACACAGATCGGGGGACATGGTGATTAACACCAACGCATTGCAACAGCAATTGATAAGGTTGTTGAGGGCACAAGAGGAGGGCACAAAAGGTCTGCATGGTGCCATCGAGAAGGTTACAGACGCAATAAGGGTTCAGGAAAGGAAGAACGGAAGAAGGAGGATCAGACAGCCGGGGTGCAGCAACCCTATCTACTACGGGTGGAAGAGGAGTGGTCCGGTGATGAAGGATGGGAAGGTCAGCGAGGAGGAGGACCCCAGAGTGATGCTGACAAAGGCTATGGAGGATGTAGCTTCGGACAGAGTTTTCCAGGCAAGGGAAGTCTTCGAGAAAGCAGAGGCGGCCTACAAGCAACACACGCGTGAAGTGCAAGACGACTACCTTGTGATGCGGCACTACCACAGGTACGGCATCGAGGAGTTGAAAAGGAAGTACACCGCCAGCGAGAGAGTGAGGAAGGAGATTGCATCTGATGCGAACTGGAAGGTATGCAAAGGTTGCCACAGCACAAACCACAACACAGCGATTGTCGGACGTGCAGCAGATCACAACTTGGTATCGAAAGGAAGGAGGTGGTTGGCACACTGCGAAGATAGAAGGGGCTGTTGACGCACCTGCTTTTGAGCTGGTGGCGTTGCTGCGGGAGACAGACTTGTGGCATAAATGGATTCCGAAGGTGTTGGGGGTAGGCCTGCAGAGTTCCGAGGCACTTCATGTACCGGAGAGGACAAGAATTGATATGGGGTGCGAGCTGTCGCTACCGTGGCCGCTGAGCAACAGGGACCTGTGCCTGTATGTGGAAGCAATAGATGCGCTGGACTTGGAGAAAAAGCAGGTGGCATTGCTGATTGAGGACTCGCAGAAGGCACCTCCGCCCAGGAATGGCGTGGTGCGTGCGCATGTGAAGGAGAGCGGATGCTTCCTGACGCCGTACTATGAGAACAACCCCCTCCGCACGTACTGCCAGTTCCTCATCAGGATCGACGTTAAGATCGAGACCCTTCCTTCGTGGCTGCTGGACGCGGTCTTCCGCAACATGGCGTTCCTGCTGTTGTACCAGATAAGGAATGCTGTGAAGCTCACCTCGCATGAGGACTACAAGTCCCGTTACAACCACCCCAAGAGCCCGTTCTATGGGTGGCTTCGGAGTCGCATCAAGTCGCAGCTCCCGGAGCAGGGCAGCATTCTCCCAGCTGCGGATGATAAGTACACCGACCCCCTTGCTGGGCTCGATGCGTTACTGATGTGCTCTCTCACTGCGGGTCCAAGCGTGGCTGCTGTGCTTGTACTCTGCGCTACTGTCACTGCCTGCTAAGCGTGCCCTTCGAACGATCTACACTAACAGTTACTATGTAATAACAAACTCGTGTTGTCTTTCTTATCGTTTGTGTCCAATGTTCTATTTTGCGTTTTTTTTTTTTTTTTTCAATCTACCTCTGCTACCGAAGGGAGAAAGGAAGACCAGAGTACACTCCTTGAGGAAGCGGTGCGTGTCGACAAGAGATCCTTATCCCGTTTACCCAACAGCTCCTTATTGGAGAGGCTGCAACCGATGTTGGCGCAGATGCCATTTATGACTGACAGGCAAACTCCGACAGCCAGCACGACGTGTAGGATCCCAGTCCACAGTGGGCACCCAACCTGCACCAAATATAGATCGAGTTTTTTAAAATCTTCTGCTCTGTGGCTCGACAAACCAATACCTGAACCCCACTTGTCTCTGCTGGCTTTGGCTCGGCAGTCTTATTTCCTTCTTGTGCAGCGCTTGGTGATAAAAGGCTACCGAGATACTTGTTCGCCGCACCAGAGCAGCATTACGAATTGATACTTGTTCTTAACAACGTTCCACCCCAACTCGCAAATGTAGCTGGAGAAATTGTTGCTAACCCTTCGCTCCCAGTCATAGTGATGGAGAAGCGGATTACTTCCTACGAGTACCCCGCTCCGAAGTATGGAGAAAAATGTGGCTCTTTTTTTTTTTGTGACTCGTATTCTTTTTTATTCCCTTATTTCTTCGCTCCTCTCTCTTTTGGAGATGTCTTTTCTGGCTATTAACCCAGGTATTATGAGGGGGCAGGTTCTAGCCCCAATGGCCCTGCCAGCGACGGGTGATAAAGACATAGGGAAAGGCAAAAAAGCGTTCAAGCAGCACAGCACAATGTCCCTCGTGATGTTGGACATCACGGGAATAAACTACACGCTCAGGACGCTGGCTGGCGAGAAAAAAAAAGAGGGTGAGCGGCCTGTTGAAGATGAAGACAGTGCAGTGACACAGGCAAAGAGGTGCATTTTGAGGTCGAATAAGAGGATCAAGCCCGCGCCGAGCAACATGATCTTCAGTATGCAGCACTGGGGGTAGCATGCAGCGCGGTAGTCGTTAAGTTCGCATTGTCGGTTTTTTCAAACTGCTCAAGTTTAACTTCTTTAGTTTAGCTCCCAGTTGTCCCAGCAGCATAGGTCATCACAGGCCTGCAGCAAGATGACCTGCTCAGAGCTTCCTTCTGATGTCATCGAGAATATGTTGCAATTCAGCACTGTCTCCGACGTGAGGACGTGCATGCAGGTCCGCAGCCAGTGGCACGACGTGGGGTGCAGGGATAGGCTGTGGCGGGACATCACACTCGAGCGCCTCGCATTCGCAGGTTCCGACAAATCATGCGATGAAAACTGGAAACAGTACTTCGTCCGCACGTCCCTCACAAAGCAGCACTGGGAACAGGGCAAGCCGAGACACTTCAAGATGCAAGCTCTGCGAGGGCACACCAAGCACATCACGGGGATCCACCTGTCGGAGGACGGCGAGCGGATAGGGAGTGCCTCTGCAGACGGTAGTTTAAGACTGTACAAGTATGCAAGCGCCGAAGGGAGTAAGGAAGTGGGTGTGTTCAAGCTCGGGGGGCCGTTGGAGTGCATTGAGGCGGTAGGCGACACGATCTACGCAGCCGGACATGGGATGTGGTATCAGTGCGATGTGGGCAGCGGGTTGGTGAAGAATAAAACCCGTACCGAGAAAGGGGCTGTGTCTATGAGCGTGGACGAAGACAATGACCTTGTAGTGGTAGGGGGTGATGAGTGGGCTGCTGTGTACGACGTGCGCAGCGGGAAGAATGTGCATGTGCTAAAGGGGCTGAGGGGGCCTGTGACGTACGTGAAAGCGATGTTTGACAAGAGGTACTCGATCACAGCCGGCACAGCCTCGAAGGTAGCTGTGTACGACATACGCTCTTCGGATGCCGCTGCCCACGAGTACGACGCACCTTACCCGGCTGACATCACAGCAGTGAAGTGGTCTTACACCACTGACGACATAGTCATCGGGCACAGCGACGGCAACACCTGCATTTTTTCTTCAAAGATGGGTGTGGTCGATGCCAACTTACCACAGCTCACAGGCGCGGTGGCATGCGTGGAAAGGTCTGAGACACACGCTGTGGTGGGCACAAAGAAGGGAGAGCTGCTCCTTGTGAACTATTTCGGCAAAGGCGACACGACGATACATCGCCAGCAGACGCTCAATGAGCATGCCAAGCGTGTCAACGACGTGAAGCTGAAGAACAGCAGGCTCGTGACAGGCTCTGCCGATGGCACGGCGCAGGTCTTCTCCGTTGGGAGGGTTGGGAAGAAACTCTTCAGCGTTTTGGGAGGCTCCCTGCAGCCCAACGCCCGCAACCCCCCCCACCCAAGGAAGCCTTTTGTCTCTTCCATCGACTTCGACGATGAGAAGGTCCTCCTCTCATGGAACGCTGTGTTGCGTGTTTACAACTTCACCCTCAAAGCGAAAGAGGCTGCCGCAGACTGCGGGGAGGTCGAGGAGTGAAACATATTGCAAACGTTTGCCTACACCATTTCTTTTTTTCTTTCTTTTTCTGCAAGGATCCCCCCATGTTTCCCTATCCTGAGCTTCTTGCACTCTTGTATCACCCTCCACTCGCACACTCACACTCACACAGGGAGGGAAGGGGAGGGGGAGGCCCGTCGCTATGACGTCACCCACGAGGGGGAAGAAGGTCGGAATACCGACTCCCCTGTTGCACAGCTCAGCGGGGCTTGTGAGTGGGATGATCGCAAACGTGCTGACGTACCCGTTGGACTTCGTGAAGGTACGGTACATCGCACAGGACGGGTCAGGGTCGCGGGCACTGGACGGAGTAGCACGGTTCAAGGGCATTATGCATGCCATCAAGAAGTCGTACAATGTGAACGGGCTGCTGCCCATGTACAAGGGGATGGGGGTGTCGCTGCAGGCGTCGTCCCTGTCGTGGGGTATATACTTCGGGACCTACCGGTACATACAGGGCACACTCCACGCACGGCACAACTCGACTCCCACGTCGGCGATGAACTTCTGTTCTGCCACCTTCGCCGGCTTTATCTCAACCTCTATTACGTGCCCGCTGTGGCTGGTCAAGACTAGGATGCAGTTGCAGCGAGGCGCGTCGACACCGCAGGGCCCGCACGTGGAGCGGTACAGGGGGACTTTACACGGGCTGCGGTCCATCCTGCGAACAGAGGGTTTCCGCGGGTGGTATTCTGGGTATGTTTTTTCATGTCAAATTACAAACCACCCCCCAGCCTGGTGCCCAGCCTGATGATGGTGTCTCATGGGTCTGTGCAGATGACGTTATATGAGCGGATAAAAGACGGCTTCAAGCGCATGAACAACACTGGCGGGCTGTCCACGTGGGAGATATGCGTCGCGACGCTGACGTCGAAGTGCATAGCCTCCATGTTCACGACCCCACTGGTGGTGCTGCGGATACGTGTGCAGGACCCCCGCAACGCCATGGAGGGTGTCGAGGTCACCTACAGGTCCATCTGGCACGCCTTCACCATCATCGTCCAAAGGGAAGGCTTCGGAGGGCTCTACAGGGGCCTCATCCCCACCCTTGTGCGCACAGTTCCCAATGCCCTAGTCATCTTCCTCTCCTACGAGTCAATCTCGAACTACCTTCTCACCAACTTCAGCGACGAACCCCGTCCAGCACCTCAGCAGCTACAAAAAACAGAGACATCAACAGTTAAGGAGACGGCGCAGCCTTCCCTACTTGGCGATCGAAAGTAAAAAAAGGAAACGACTTTTATAGAAGAAAAAAAAAAAAAAAAGAGGCAATAAAAAGAAATATGAAAATGTAATCTTATGATCCCCCCCCACCACCCTACTCCCACACACCACCATACCCTCCTTGTGCAACTGGGATGCTGTTTGTTTTTTTTTTATCAAAAAGAAGGGAATGAGAAAAGTGTGCGCATATAGGAGAGGAGGCACCGTGAAGGTGTCTATCCGTAATACTTGTCTAACAGGTACTTTCTAATTATCAAATATACGAGTTTCAGGCTTACAGGCTGACCCAAGAAGGAAAAACAAGGAAAGCCTGGAGGGCGTGTGGTGCTCCTAGCACTCAAACACGCTGATGCCTTGTGTTGCTGCACATCACTAGTTTTTTTTTTTCTCTTTTTTCTTTCTTCTTCCTTGTTTTGTGGGATAAAAAAAGATGCCTCAGAAATGGTCACGAAACAAGAAGAAGGGGGGGAAGAAAAGGGAAAAGAAAATGTTGGTTGGCGAAAGGAGAAGGGGTGTTTTAAAAAAAAAAGAAAAAGGTGAGGCCATTGCCCCCCCCTATACCACCGCCACCAACACCTTACTTTTCTGATTTTTTATTACGGTTCCTTTTTTTCCCCTTCTTTCTTCTTCTTTTTTTCCCCCCTAGTTGTCAACCGCAGTACATTGTCAGACCTCTTTTTCTTCTTTTTCTTTTTTTTTTTTCTCTTTCCTCGTCTTTCTTTTATATTTGTTACTCCGCACCTAGAAGGAGGGGGGGGGGGGGGGGGACGAGGAAAACAAACCCCTGTTTCCCTGTTCATTGTCTCCCCCCTTTTTTTACCCCCCACTTGGGGACAAATATTGAACGGAGGGAAAGAAAAATGAAGAAGGGGGAAATTGCAAGAAGAAAAAAAAACATTTTTTTTTACCCCACCTTTTTGCAAAAAGAAAAAAGGGGGAATAATAGTAATAATAAAACAACAACAAAAAAAAAAAGAAAGGCGTCCTTGGTGGGGGAAGGCGAAATATGACAAAACGATGGAGTTAGAAAGTATATCGAACTGCCTGGGCTGGGTAGGGGTCATGGTGTTTTGGTTAGGGAACAGTATGGCCATGCACAACATGTGGAAGCCGCCAGTAACGCGGCCTTCGGGGATGGTGACGGTGCTTTTTGTGATGGCTGACGTGAGCAACCTTTCTGGAACAGTTCTGGGCGAGGCTCCAAGGTGGCAGATGGCAGTCGCCATGCTGTTCATCATACAGGACATGGTGCACGCATATGGGATTATAGTACTGCCTGCCTCGGTAACAGAGTTCACTACAGTCTCCCTTAAGCGTGCTTGTGGTGTTATTGCAACGATTGCATTTTTCTTCCTTTTCGGCACCGTCGTGCGGCAGGTATGGGAAAAAAGAAAGAAAAAAGAAAGAAAAAAGAAGACCCCCCCCCCCCCCCCCCCGGTAGGTGTCGAGCCGAGAACTTGCTATTGAAATGGGCATCATCTCTGCCCTTTCGAACATTTCCGCCAGGTTGTGGCGTTTTCCCAAACCCTCCCCGCCGCTCGCCCACCACTACCTTTGCATTCTCGGGCAGGTTTTCTATTCAGCAGCCATCATCTCCCACCCTGACGGCCAAAAGGACGGCCAGTCCTACCTTGAAGAAAATGCACCTTGGCTCATCGGGAGCCTCGTCCCAGCACTTCTTGAGTACAATGTGGCGTCGGAGATGTCTGTGCGGCATAAAAAGGACCGCCACACCCTTGTCTGAGGAGACAGGACACAGACCACCTCTATCACTGCAGAGACATCACCATATCCTTTATGGTGAGCAATGTATTATTATCGAACAGTTGCTTTTGCACCACGATTACCCACTCACTGCAGAGCATTACATAAAAAAAGAAAACCAGCAAAAATGGGAGGAAGCATCAGTTCCCTGTTCAAGAACCTCTTCGGGAAGAAGGACGTGCGTATGCTTATGGTGGGTCTGGATGCCGCCGGTAAGACCACGATCCTGTACAAGATGAAGCTGGGTGAGATCGTGACCACGATCCCGACGATCGGGTTCAACGTGGAGACGGTGGAGTACAAGAACATCAAGTTCACCATGTGGGACGTCGGTGGCCAGGACAAGCTGAGGCCCCTTTGGAGGCACTACTTCCAGAACACCAACGGTGTCATCTTCGTCGTCGACTCCAACGACAAGGACCGTGTCAGCCAAGCGAGAGATGAACTGCAGAAGATGCTTTCTGAGGATGAACTCCGTGATGCGTGCCTCTTGGTCTTCGCCAACAAGCAGGATCTTCCCAACGCCATGACCACCGCTGAGGTCACTGACAAGCTCGGCCTGAACTCCCTCCGCCAGCGTGAGTGGTACATCCAGGTATTTAGATGGGAAAGAAAATAAAATTTTTAACACATCCCACAGGGCTCGTGCGCCACCACCGGTGAGGGTCTCTACGAGGGTCTCGACTGGCTTGCGTCCGCCGTGAAGAAGGCAGGGAAATAGAATGATCATGACTATATTTTGTGTACTTAAAACCCCTTTGAACTTCCATTCCCCTCTTAGTGTTGGAAGTCTCCCAACCCATTGTCGGCCCACCCGGCTGGCGGCTAGCCTAGTATCCCTTCTGACCTTCTCACCACCTGCACTGCAGTGCGATAAATAGTGATAGCTCACTCCAGAAGATAAGCACTTCTTATGGGTCCTGACGACATTTTGACTCCTTCTTTTATTGTGTGGTCTCCAGTTTCGTACTGCCACGCATTTCTGTGTGAGAGACAAATCACATAGGATACTTTTTTTTTTTTTTTTTTTTTTTTTTTTGCCCACTCTTCTTTGGAACTGTTTGCTCTTTATCCCCCAATTCAATTTTTTGAGAGAAATGAAAGGACCGGGAAAGATGTTAAGAGCGCAGCAACACGCAGGGCATGTACCACAGGCTGCGCTTTTTATATTTTTTTTTCTTTTCAACTTTGTTACTTGCTTTTTTTTATATTTTTTGTTGTGCTTCCACTTTCCGGTTTTTTTTACCCTGCCCCTTCCCTTAACACATTGTCCGCTCTCTGTTTTTTTTTGTTTCTTCTTTTTTTTTTTTTTTTAATGATTAGATTACCCACCCACCACAGAGCATTAGAAAAACCAGCCAAAATGGGAGGAAGCATCAGTTCCCTGTTCAAGAACCTCTTCGGGAAGAAGGACGTGCGTATGCTTATGGTGGGTCTGGATGCCGCCGGTAAGACCACGATCCTGTACAAGATGAAGCTGGGTGAGATCGTGACCACGATCCCGACGATCGGGTTCAACGTGGAGACGGTGGAGTACAAGAACATCAAGTTCACCATGTGGGACGTCGGTGGCCAGGACAAGCTGAGGCCCCTTTGGAGGCACTACTTCCAGAACACCAACGGTGTCATCTTCGTCGTCGACTCCAACGACAAGGACCGTGTCAGCCAAGCGAGAGAGGAGCTGCAGAAGATGCTTTCTGAGGATGAGCTCCGTGATGCGTGCCTCTTGGTCTTCGCCAACAAGCAGGATCTTCCCAACGCCATGACCACCGCTGAGGTCACTGACAAGCTCGGTCTGCACTCCCTCCGCCAGCGTGAGTGGTACATCCAGGTATTTAGATGGGGAATCAAGGGGGAAAAAAAAGAGAAAAAAAAACAGGGCTCGTGCGCCACCACCGGTGAGGGTCTCTACGAGGGTCTCGACTGGCTTGCGTCCGCCGTGAAGAAGGCAGGGAAATAAGATAGTAGAATCCCGAAAAAAAAAAGCTTTTTACTAAAGGGCTTCTGAACCAGAAAGCGGTAAAAATTTTTAAAAATAAGAATAAAAAAAACACAATAATAAATAAATAAAAAACAATTTTTAAAAAATGAAAAAAAATAAAATAAATACAAGACAACATGGTTCCCTCCCCTCCCTTTGTTAGTTTTTTTTTTTCTCTCTTTTTTTTTTTTTTTTTTTTTTTTTTTTTTTTTTGGCACCTCCCGTTCTTTTTTTATTTTATATCCCCCCACCCTCCTTTGATACAATTTTTTTAAAAGTGTAGTTTTTTTTTTTTCCCATTCTCCCACCCTTTCCTCCATTTTTGTTGAGCGGCACGAGATTGGAGTCTTTTTCTTTTACCTTCTTTCCCCCCCACCAATTTTTCTTTTTTAGAATCTATTTTTTTAACAAACGGAGGAGGTCCCAGAAGGTACCATTAGCACAAGTACCTACTACTCAACATTCCTTTTGGGAAAACATGAATATTTCACCTCTCCCTTTGAATCTCAAGAGCACTGCTCTCATTCTCTCAACAAGCTGCGTACAGCTGCGGATGTGCTGCACCTCCTCCTTTTGTTCTGCCTTTCCACTCGAGCGTGGGAGCATGAAATACATCGAGAGAGAAGGAAGCTCCCCCCACCCCACCCCATCCTCACCACAGCCTTGCCAATACCACAACCCTCCCGCCCCACTTTTTCTTCTTCTTTTTACTCGATGCAGCTTGACGTGCAATGCTTCATGCTCACTAGTGTTGAAGAATAAACACAACATGGAGGCGACCCGTGCAATGTTTGCGAGCAGGTTGCTTCGGAAGGCCTACCGCCCGGAGAAGAGGCACCAGGGATGCCCTGCAGACGTGTTTCAATGCGAGGAGGAGTTCATGGCTCTGATTGAGCTGGCAGAAACCACGCAGCCCATGGACAGGGGTGAGTGGCACAGGCTGTGCAACGAGTTCAGCGACAAATGGGAACACATCTGCCACTGGGTGCACCCAGGGCGGCTGGCAGACTCTTTAACAAAAAATCTTGAGTTAGAGTGGGCTGGGGCACACCCCTCGCGAGGCGATGAGAAGCACAAAGCTCGTTCCAGCGTCAAGGCACAGCGCTTCAAGTGCAGCGAGTGCCGAGTGGTGTGCAACTCGTACGCACAGTATGTGATCCACAGCCAAGGGGGCAGGCACAAGGAATGCGTGGAGTACAAGGTACACACAGAACTCATGAAGGGGAACGTCGGATACAAGTCGTCTGGGGCCATCCCCTTAGACACCGCAGTTAGTAACACGGTGCAGGCGTACTACATCCGCAATGCTAGCTCAGAAGGGAGCAACGACACGAAAGACAGCTATCAAGACATCCTGAAGTACGATAGCCCAGAAGGCTCCTCGTGCGATGCTCGAAAAGATGACCAAGAGCTAAATGATCTTTATTACTTTCTCCCAGCGAACATCACCTGCTAGTTGATGGCTTGCCGCACGTAACGTGGTGCTATGCCATGCTCAGCACCCAGCTTGCCTTGAAGATGAGGAAGACACCGTTCTTAGATCAGGGCCGCTGCCCAGTGCAGCCCAGCCAATCTTGTACCATACTACACTATTGCTGACTAACGTGGTTTAGAGCATTTTATTTTCTAACTTACAACAAGACGCCCCCTCAGGACCGACCGGTAGTTTAAACATAAAAATGGAACCAACACAATTGATGTTCTCGAGTAGGTTGTTGAGGAAGGCCTACCGCCCGGAGAGGAGGCACCAGGGATGCCCTGCAGACGTGTTTCAGTGCGAGGAGGAGTTCATGGCCCTGGTTAAGCAGTCGGAAACCACGCAGCCCATGGACAGGGGTGAGTGGCACAGGCTGTGCAACGAGTTCAGCGACAAATGGGAGCACATCTGCCACTGGGTGCACCCGAGCAGGTTGGCTGACTTCCTGACGGAGAACCTTGAGCTTGAGTGGGTGGGCGAGTACCCCATCAGGCCAGAAACCAAGTCCAAGTCCAAGGTGAAATCCAATGTGAAGGCACAGCGCTTCAAGTGCAGCGAGTGCGATGTTGTGTGCAACTCGTACGCACAGTATGTGATCCACAGCCAAGGCAGCAGGCACAAGGAATGCGTGGAGTACAAGGTGCACACGGAGATTCTGAAAGGCAACATTGGATACAAGTCACCTGGGGCCATCCCCCTCGACACCAATGCCCAGTGCGACGAAGAAGGCAACGTGAACCTTCAAGCCTACTACAGGAAGGATGAAAACACCGAAAGCGGCAGCGAGTGCGGCAGCAACGCCAACAGCAGCGGCAGCAACAGTGGCAAGAAGAGGCTCCCTTCTGCCGCATCCAGGGCACGTATGTTCTGCATGACCGCCATGATGGCAATGTCGATGCCCTCCGTAAGCTACGAGAACAGCTACCAGGGCGACGCCGAGTACTACGAGCAGCCGTCAACAAACAACTACGGCTGGTGGGGGACCGACTACGGCACGGGGCCTTACCAGACGCTTGTGGAGCCCACTTACCAGGACGACGGCGAGGCAGGTGAGGAGGTTCTCGACGACGACGAAGAGGAAGGCCAGCAGCCGTACTTCTACCTCAACCCTTCCGCAAAATCCTTCATGAGCCGTTCACAAACACTCCCACTCTATGACCAAGACGAGGTCAGCAGCAGCATGGAATCAACACCCGCACCCAGCAGCGGTGGGACGGACATCGAAACTGATGTGCAGCGCCTGGTGAGCATGATCGAGCAGCAGGTGTCAAGGGGCGAACGCACAAACCTAAAGACATTGACCGACGATGACGATGTGGTGTCTAAGGCACTGGTGGGTGTCAGCGTGAGCACCGGCAATGACAAGGTACGTGCTATCCTCGACGGGCACCACGAGATGAAGGAGATGGTGGGTGCTGATGTGAGGGAGCGCATCGCGAAAGGCGTCAACGTGATGGAAGTGGATGAGTTCATGTGCGACGAGGAGGCAGAGCACGTCGAGGACGCTGGCAACAGAGAGCTCATGGTGTACAGCTGCCTGCTGGCTTTGGGCGTGTCGCTCTTCATGGACAACGCCTTCGGTGCGGAGGACATGTCGTCGATGCTGGTGCTCTTCACGAAGAACCTGTCTGGCTTGGTGCTGCCTGTGGCTGCCGACGAGCAGATCGGTGCCTCCTTCAAGGTGTTGAAGACACACCCTGATGCCAAGGAGCTGTCTATCCCTGTCACGGAGGCCATGCCCAGGAGGCTTCGTGCTCACTGCAAGACGCTCATGTCCGAGGCGTGAAACCATACATATGACAAGGATTACCAGAATGGAGTGCAAAAGAACGAGATCCCCCCCCCCCCCTTAACCAGATAAACAGTTCCCCAAGGCATGAGAGAGATGTTGTTACAGAGGACATGGTTGGCTGCTGGGTAGTAAACCCCTATTTACGTGCCAACTTCCCATCTTCAGACCGAAGGGAAGATAGAGCGCTCAGCAGATCCATTTTATAATTCATATCCTTTGTTGCAGTCTTGCTTGGTGTCGTTTAGTGCTGTATTCTCTACTTATTACTCTTTTTTATATTACCCGTTCCCCGTCTTTTTTTTTCCCTTTCTCTCCTCCTTTTTTTTTTGTTTGCTCATCTTTGCGCCCTTCTGTGGTTTTTCCTTGTCGCACTACAAACAGAAATGAGAACATACAGAATCCAACTGCACCTCCTTCGACCAGGGTGTCGTGAAGTACAATACAATGGGGTTTTGCTGCGGTTTGGAACATAAATAATTGAAAGACGTAAAAAAGAAGCTATTTTGCGTCAAAAGAAAAAAAGAAAACATGCTATTACGAAGAAAACATTTGTTAATTTTTTTTTTCCCCTCTTTTTTTTGTTGAAATAATTCCAAAAAAAAAAGTTCATAAATATTTTTTTTGCTTGTTGCTTTTTTTTTTTTTTTTTTCCCTTTTTTCTTCATTCTTTCTTTCTGAACGAGAACGGAGGGGGGAAAAAAAAAGGGAAAAAAAAAAAAGAAAGAGAAGGTCTTTTTTTCTAAGTTCTCCTCTTTTTTGCCCTTTTTTTTATTACCGGAAGAAAAAAAAATGCCCACTTCCACCTTTTTTACCTCATCTCTGTTTTTCTTTTCTTTTCTCTTGTTCTTAAGCAGCAAGATTATGCTATCCATCAAACTTTTCCTGTGTGCACAACGCAACATCTGGCTTGATTTGTGGTTTGTGCTGATGGAAAGATTTCCCCATTGATTTTCCACCCCTCTTGTTGCCACCTAGCTTCGTTTCATTTCTTCATTTCATTTTCTTTTTGATGTCCCAACCCATACTGCTCCTTAGTTATTTTTTTTTTTCATTCCCATTTTAAACTCCCTGCTCATGAAAAAAAAAAAAGAATTCTTCGCCCCTTCTCCCCCCCGTGAGGGGTCCGTGGGCCATGTCTCTCGTGTCTTCTGTGGTACTGTCAACTCCTTTTATGATGATTTTTTTTTTAAAATTTCCCTTTTATTTCATTGTTCCCCTCCCCTCCTAATCCCCCTGTCCCCTTACCCGTCTTTGAGATGAGATTCATTTTTTTTAAAAGTAAGTCAACGCACCAGCACCTCCATCTGGGGGGTATTTTTTTAAAAAAGAAGGGGCCAGTATTGAATGGTTTTCTTTTTTAAAAAAAAAGTAGAAAAAAAAAACAAAGCAAAAACAACCCCCCCCCCCCCCAGAGGATGTCTCCCCTCCGCGCACCCTTTTTTATTTATTTATTCCATGTGACACACTACCATCGACCACCGCTTATGACAGAAAGCTTGGCAGTGAGGAACTGCGCGAGTCACTCATTTTGACCATATTCCCCACCTCCCTCTCTATTTAATGAACCCCTTGCGTGTCAATAGAACATCCCGCTGCCAGGTGCGGAGGTTGGGTACATAAATAAATAAGAAATGCGGAGGCAGCCACCAGGCTTAAGAGACAACTTCACACGTGACAGTGATGTGTGCGACCCCCGCACGCAAAGGACAGACCGCAAACGGCAGGGCAGGGTTGCGACATACTGGGAGGCCGAAGCACTGCGCTCGGCGGTTACCACATCTGAGTGTATGTATATAATTTCTTCGTTCCACTCCACCCCAGGGATATTTATACAGCGTGTGAGGAGCTGCTACTACATCAAGTGGAGGCTCTTTGCTACGACAAATAGCGTGCACAAGGTATGGTTTCCTTTACGGCAGTCATCTCATCTTCAGGAGTACGACAGCTTGATGCCTGTCACAGAGAAGTTGAAGCTTGAGCGCAACACACTTAAAGGAGAGATCCGTAATCTGAACGACGAGAACGAAGAGCTGCGGGAAGAGCTGCACAAGTTACGAACAGACATGAACTCCGTCCAAGCCAAGCAGCACAATCTGACGCGTGATATAGACAATGAAACTTCAATGAGAAGGTATCACCACTGACAACACACACACACCACAGGCAATTAGAGGACGTCGCCAGCGAAGAACGTGAGAAGAACGAACGCCTCCTTGCCGAGCAGGAGAAGCTGCGGAAGCAGAACATGGAGCTGAAGAACAATGCCGTGGCTGCTAACAAGGAGCTTGAGTACTTGAAAAGAGTGGCGGAAACCAACGGAAAGGAGGCTGCCAGGGAGCGGGAGGCCATGAATCAACTGCAGCAAGAGATGAAAAACAAACAGCTGCAGCAAGAGATGAAGAATAAGCAGCTGCAACAAGAACTTCAGGCCAAACAAATGCAACAAGAAATGCAGCTGCAGCAGGAGCTAAAAAACAAGCAGTTGCAGAAAGAACTTCAGGCCAAACAGCTGCAGCTTGAAATGCAAAACAGAAGCAGGTCACCTCCCAAGCGTGAAACCATTACCAAGAAAACTGTCTCAGAAAAGGTGTCCCCGAAGAATTATCCCGAGTTGGGTCTATGCTTGACTGACACCCTCCCGCGTCCCCTCAAGGGAAAGAAGAAGGTAGGAAGGCAGAAGAGAGAGGACGGTATCAAGGTAGTGGGCGTGCGTGGGCCTGCAAAGAAAGCTGGCATCCTCCCCGAAGATACGGTGTGCGCCATTAACGGTGAGCAGACTCCCGATCTTGCTCTGTTCAGACAAATTCTTACCAACCTTCCTCCTAAAGAGGCCCTCAGCATCTTGATCGAAAGGAACCAGCAGTTCAGCACAGTAAAGATAGTCCCCAATGCCTCCACTGAAGTCCCAGGGCACGCCTTCCAGAGGCTCGTGTGGCTTCCGCGTGACGACAAGCCCGAGACGGATATCAGCAGGCTGGCTGCCCCGAAGGGATCGTACTACGACGAGAACGGCAAACTGCACTCCATATACGAAGATGACGACGTGCGGCAGAGCCCCCCTGGTACACCCCGCAGCGGAGGGAGCAGCAGCAACTCTCCAGCAAGGTCACCTCGGAGAGCATCGTCGGACAAGGGCCAGTCGCCTAGAAGGGAGCTCGTCGGGTGTGAGGGGAGCTGGACTTGGGCGCCGGAGTCACCTCGGAGGACGAATGATTCCCCAGTCAGAAGGCAGGAGTCCATCAGAAGGGGTGACTCACCAGGCTCTGAGGCTTCTGGCTACACAAGCCACACAATTGGCACCGTAAACAACACAGGCAGGACTTCGATAAGAGTGGGTGCCCGTGTGAGGAGAAATAACACCTATTGGCAGTGGGGTAACCAAGACGGAGGACCTGGAAACCTCGGTACCGTGGCGAAGGTGGATAAGATGCTTGGGTGGGTGACCGTGCGTTGGGATGCCACTGGCAGAGGTTCCACATACAGGTGGGGTAAGGACGACGCTTGGGACGTGGAGGAAGTGATGGAGGCCAGGGACCACGTGCCGATGGGCGAGGCGGCGCCTCAGCGGCCACCACCACAACGCGTGCGCACCCACCAACCTCAGTCCATCACACCCATGTCTCATACTTTGTACGACGAAGAGGGCTACAGCGACGCCGCCTCTAGCGAGCCCGACGGTGTCGCTCCCGCACCGGCCTACGCGCCTCATCCACAGTTATAAATAGATGTTGTACATCCTACTTTGTTATTGTAGATTTGGAAACTAATGCAGCATCTTACTAAACAACCTACAGGTATCATGGGTGATCCTAACTGGCAATTTCCAGAGCGGCCTGGGAGCCCTATTGCCATCACCACTTACGTTGCGCCAACTGGCGAAGTGACCACAATGATGAAGTCACCAAGGAGGGGCGAGACTGTACCTGAGCATCAAATTATCCACAATCATGGGAACCAGGGCAACGTCGCAGGAGATCTCAAGGTCCTTGCTGAGCTTCTCAACGCAGGACAGCTGTCACAGGAGGAGTACGACAAGTGCAAAACTGCAGTGATTGGGAAACTGGGCAGCCGCAGTGAGGAACCGATCCCATCGCCGGCACGCATCGAGACACCCGCACCCCTCCCTGTTGAGGACAAAAGTAATGCACCTGAAACCGTCCAAGACGAAGGAGCCAATACCAATGAAGAGCGTGCCACCGAAGTCTTGCCCATACCCGATCCTATTCCCCCCGTGTCTGCCGCTGCTGCTTCACTGCAAGCAAACGAATATGAAGTGTCGGAGGCTTCGCCCACTGGCACTGTCACGGGATTCACCTTGCTGATGTGCGCTGAGGTGTATGGGAAGAAAACAAACCTGGAGCTGGATTTCGACATGAAACCGACAATGCAGGGAGTCAAAATGAAAGCGGAGGAGGTGTTTGGCAACGAAGCTGCCGCAGTAAAGCAGCCCGAACACCCATACCTCGATATGACTTTCATCCGTCTGCAGGTGTACAACGACACTGCGGGCACGTGGTGTGACCTTATCACAAGCGACCAGTTAAAAGACTTCGCGCAGATGTATGGTTTCCTAGCTCCTTCTATATGGCAACACCCTGGGCCGGCACCGTCCCCGCAAGCAATCCCACCGCCGACTGCTGCCCGCGAACCTCCAAAGCAGCCTGCTCTTAAGCAAGATAGCCTTCGTCAGTACAGAGTACACTACAGGGGCGGCACAGTCCCTCTCAGGGACAGGCCGTCAGAGCTCACTGCGTGTATCATGTGGGTACCAGATGGAACAGTTGTCAGCGAGCTGGCTCCGTCTGACGGCATCTGGAGGTACGTGGAAGTCGATGGGCGCACTGGTTACATCGACAAGAAGTACCTCACCTACAACTCAGTCATGCCCGAGTACCACGAACGCCCTCCTCTGGCCCCTCATGTGCCAGAACCTGTCCCAGAGCACAACGTGCCTCAGTTACGTGCCGCACCTATCCCTGTTTCTGCTTCTGCCCATCTTTATGGCAATGTCGCAACTTTCTCCGCAATGGTCGAACCAGACAGCACCTTGGAGCAACTGGGGAAGCAGCTAGAGCAGCTGCTTATCGAAGAAGCAAAGAGACACATTCCGCATCCTGTGATGGACGACGTGTGGCGGCAGTCTGTGAAGACAAAGTTGCTGCAGATCCACGACCCGGGCATCCCTGGGTGGGTCGACATGTACTCCATGAGGCAGCTCACGGAGAATTGCAACTTGTTCGTCCAGCTTACAACAGCGAGGGACAAACCAAATGCCGGGGACAGGGTGATGCTTGCCCCTGGTCATGCTCCAGAGCTGCTGACTACTGGATGTTTGAAGCAGGGGGAGATGGGTATTATCACGCAACCCCCTTCCGCAACCTCCGACCATACCGAAGAGGCCATTTTGCCTATCACTGTGAAAGGGCCAAGGGGAGACTCTTTCATCTACTTCAAGGATGACCTCATGCTGCTACACAGCAGTGTTGTTTATGAATCGGCAACTCCTGCTACCTATGAGAACTGCGACCCCGCGAGAGCTGGCGAGGCTACCTACGATGAGCTGATGGGGCTAAAGGCGATAGCGGTGAGCAACGAGGACTTCGAGGAAGCGAAGCGGTTGAAGGATGCAATTGACGCGCTGCTTAGTAGACAGCAAGAGAACGCGAGGCGCCAGGAGACATTGCAAGAAATAGATCTCCTCACAAAGCTTAAAGAAGAAGCGGCACTGAGGGAGGACTACGCAGAGGCAAAAAGATTGAAGGAAGAGATCGATGCCTTGAAGGCGAATGCCATGCAAGTCGTGGTAGTTGACGATCTCACGCTTGTCCAGAGGTTTAGGAAAGGCATGAGCCATGTGCATGCTTCAAAGGGCCTCATGGAAGTTGCTGAAGCGCTTTATGTATGTACAGAAATCTTTTAAGTATCGACACCAGGAGTCCGACCCAGAGTCGCTTTACACAGTTATTGCTGAGTTCCAACCCACGCTCAGTAAGGGGAAGATCGTGAAGAATTGGAAGAAAATCGTCTCCATTTACTTGTCGCATGCAGAGAAGGCGAATCGAGGTATGCACTGTGTGGGCGTATTTACACCCACAGGCATCGTCCGTGAAGGGAGCCCCGCCTTGACAGCAGGTGACGACACTCTGATCGGTATGCTTTCCTCTTGTGTACATCACCACCCACAGCCTACAGCGAGTTGTCCAACCAGATCAAAGGCGTCATAAACTTTTTAGACAATCGTATGCACCAAACCATGTCTTCACTCCACACAGCTCTGTCCCCCCGCACACTCCGCGATGTTAGGCACCTACGAAAAACGGGAAGCCCCCAGAGAGGTGGCAGCATGCCACAAGAAAGCTAAGCTATAATCCGTCGTGGTTCCGAGTCGTTCTTTCCTAATTAATTGTACTTTTCTCTGTAGAGTAGCACTGTACCTCCCATCCGGTGGGGTGGGGTGTTGTTTGTAATTTGTTATTCCAGCATTTTTCCGGTTTCCCGTGTTTTATTAAGCCGCCCCAGCCTCCAGCAAACAAAACAAAGCAAGATGGACAGCATGGCACAGTGGTTCTCCTACGTTGACACCGACAGGTCGGGTCAGCTGGATTACAAGGAGCTCAAGGGAGCACTGCAGCAGGCGGGGCTGAACTTCTCCCCCATGACCTGCAACATGATGCTTAGGTGCTTCGACCCTGACAGGAGTGGGAGGATCAGCCTTCCGGAGTTCAGGAACTTGTTCGCGTGGATTCAGGCTAAGGACGCGTGCTTCATGCAGGTGGACCTCGACAGGTCTCAGTCGCTGAACCACGCTGAGGTCTACAACGCAATCAAGCAGGGGTTCCCGATGCTGAACCTCGATCAGCACGCCTTCTACGCAGCAACGAAGGCCTACGACCCTGACAACAACGGTACCATGTCGCGTGCTGAGTACATGGCGTTCTGTGCCTATCTCGAGCTTGCTAGCAGGACTTTCATGTCATTCGACACCCAGAGGTCTGGCATGGTCAACATGAACATGAGCCAGTGTATGTTGTTATCTATACCACACCACCTTCACCCACACCACCCTCACAGTTATCTTCGCATGCTCGCAGTGCAAGTAGAGTGCACCTCTCGATATTCTTAATTGCATTGGAGAAGACGACAATATAAAAAAAAAAAAAAAGGAATACACAAACTCATAGTATCCAAGGCCACGCATGTAGGCCCTTCTCTTTTTTTTTTCTTTTTTTTTTTTTGAAACCCCGCTTCGACCGGCAACTCAGGATTTTGCTCAACCCGAGGAGGCGGTTGGTCTTTGGATACATATGATGTTACCTAACCTTGCAGCACAAGCTTGCAGCATGTTATCTATAACTGGAAGGGAACCTCCAGGTATAGGTGCTGCCTTCTGCGGCATTCGTTTGTGCAGCATGTTAGTTTTCCTCGTTTATTTTTTGTTTTTTTTTTCTTCTTTTTTTTCCTTTTGTTTTTTTCCAAGTCGAAAAAAAAAAAACCAATGGGGGGAGCAACGTTTAGCTTCCCCTTTATTTATTCTGGGGTCCATTTTTTTTTGATTTCCATACTTACCAAGATGAAGTACAGCTCAAGCTTACTTGGTAGACCTTTTTTACTTAGTGGTTGTGTCTTCTTTTTTTCTCCCAAAATACAGTGTTCTGCACTCTTGCCTTGCGTGGTTGATTTTGGAACTGGTTTGTCCCACTTATAATGCTGACAGGCTATGAACCCAAAACAATATGAGCTTTTCGATGGTAGCACCATCGTTGCTAAGCAGTTGAAGGCCGCTGATTTAGAATGGCTAGCAGGGGAAGGCGTGGGCTTGATGGTGGCATGTGGCGTGGATACCTTTTACAAGAGACTCTTCGATGTGGTGGCAAGCACCGACGAGGAGGGTGTGCAGAGGGTACTTGGCGCTGCATGCCCGGGGAAGAAGTGTGTGGTTTATCATAACGATGAGTCGTTGGTGGTGGAGCCGCTGTGTGTCTACCTCATAAAGCGCAGAGGGCACACTCTGCGAGAAGCGTTAGTGGAAGTACTTAATGCAATGCCTTGCATGCCCTCCGAGACAGCCCTCTACCGCCTTGGTGTGGTCGATTACGAAACCCACGGAAGCGTCTCTGTCGACATGAGCATCTTGCCCGAGCTGCGGCCTCAAAAGGTTCCTTCTCCTTCTCGCCCCTCGTCCATCTCTGCAGACAGGCGCAGATTGTACCGTGGCGGGCAGACATGTCTTGCCTCATTTGAAGGGACTGTCACGGCAGATGTGCTTACTTCGAAGCTGTCCGTAGGTGTTGCCAGCAGCGCTGAGGAGGCACCCTATCCAACTATGGTGGACTCCTATGTACGAGCTTTCCAGTTGGGCTTCTCCCAATGCCTCATGCTGCACACAGACGCATTGATCACGTATCTTTTGCAAGCGGACTCGGGTGAGCTACAGACTGTCATCGACTGCGTTGAGCTGTTGCCAGGCGACAACAGAAAGGCTTTCGATGACAGCCTTCTGCAAGGGCTGCAGGAAGTGTTGTTCTTTGGAAGGAGAGGATTGTCTTCTGTGATGGATGTACTAAAGGTGAAGACGCCGAGCAGCAGTGAGCAGAGCAATGCTGTGCATCAGCGCATGCGCGATGCCATATTACTGATGAAGAATGCAACCTTTACAGTGCTGAAGGCAAGGCTTGTGGACGTCCTGTCGCAGCATTGCAGCCAGACGGGCAACTTGCAAACCTTCAGCTCGGCGACGTGGGGTGAGACGCTGCGATCTGATTCGTGGCCGGTGCCAGCTGCACTCACTGACCATATCGACCTCCCGGTGAACCAGGGTAAGCACCTCGACCTCCTTCCCTTGTACGGCAGTGTAGAGATGAAGTACACCATTCCTAACAAAGCGCACCCCGTAACGTTAATGCTGCCAACACCTGCTGCCTGTGTCCTCCTCTCCTTTGCTCATACTGACACTATGTCGAAAGACGACCTTCGCGGCCGTACAGGAATGCCTGTCTCAGTCTTCAAACCAACGTTGTCTCTCTTGCTCAACTGGCGGTCCCCTTCAGCAAGACAGCCTTTGCTCCTACAGAAGGAAGACCAAATATTCGTAAACACGGATTATAACCCTACAAGTAGAAAAATTGACTTAACAGGCAAGTGACTGTAATTCTTTTTTCCCCTTTTTAGGTACTCTTTCTTATCACACACAGGACAGGGGGGTCATGTCTAGCGCAGTGCTGAGGTCTGCTTACCGAGTAGAAGCAGCCGTCAAGACAGTATACTCTGGCAATGGTGTGGACATTCCTGGGGACGGGCAGTTCATAGTGTCGGCGACCAAAGACAAGATCGTGCTTCTAGAGTACGACACGGGGGCCATTCTGTGCACAACTGGGACGGGTGATGGAGAAACAGTGGCCAACGTGTGCTGCAGCAGTGACGGGAAGTGGGTGTTTGCGGCATCGAGGTCTCTTCAGGGATACTTGTGGCGGGTAGTTACCGATGAGTTCTTTGAGGTGTCTCTGAAGAAAGAAAGAACTTGGTTCACTTCCAAACACCCCATCAGTGCTTGTTCCTTCAGTCCGGACTCAACGTGGGTGGCTACGGCGTGCACCGATGGTGCTGTGAGGCTTTGGGAGTGCTCCTCACACAGCCAGACGCATGCCCTCCCCAATGATGGAGGTATTATCCTGTCGGTTTCTTTTGTTACCATCGGCTCGCGTATCTTTATGGTGGCGACGTGCTTCTCGGGTAGTGTATCAGTGTGGGATCTGGAGTCCAAGGACCACGTGCTGAAACTCGCGGATCACTCTGGTGCTGTGGAGTGTGCTACCTTCTTCTATGATGGTGCGATGATGGCCACGGGCGGAAGAGACGGGAAGATCAACGTGTACAGGCTGTCTGTGGTGGAGGGCACGTCCAACAAGAAGAGGAAACGCTCGTCAAACCTCACGTTCGAGGCCACCAACTCACACAGTTTTACTGTGCTCGAGGAGGTGTCCTGCATGAGCAGGGTGACCAAAGCGCTGCTCGGCTCCTACTACGGGGACGTTGTGGACGACCCCGAAGTGGACAAGGAGATTATAGTGATGGGCGGTGAAACAGGCCAGCTGAAGTACTTCTACTTGGAGAGAACAGGCCGTGCTCGAAAGTGCAAGAAAGAATTGAAAAATGAGAGCCTCCAAACAGGTAAAGCACTGCCGAGGCTATTGAAGATCTTTGGTGTGAAACAGCAGAACGAATTGATGATTGCCACTGCCGACCACGACCTTGAATTCTTCACCCCGACGCTGCAGAGGAAGAGGCTGATCGTGGGGAACATCGACCAGGTGGTGGATGCGAAGTACGGTCTTGAAGACCAGATTGCGGCGGCAAGCAATAGCGCAAGCCTTCGCGTCTTCCATACCACGAACCCCTTCTGCGACCTTATGATTGGTCATACAGACGTCGTGCTTACGTTAGCTGTAAGCAAATGTAAGAAGTTCCTGGCTTCGGGCAGCAAGGATCGCACAATCAGGGTGTGGGACATGGAGTCCTTGAAATGCCTTGCTATCCTGAAGGGTCACTCCCACGACGTGACAAGCGTGTCCATCGGCACCGCCCCTGAAGGCTCGTCGGCACCGCCAATGCTTGTATCTGCTTCAGCTGATCTGAGCATCAAAATGTGGTCCATGAGGGATGTCATGTCCAGCAAGAGGCACTCGAAGCTGCAGCAGGAGCAGGGTTTGACACCCGACACGCCCGTCGTCATCGAATCCTCTCCCAACGATACTATGCCGCGTGCACACGAGATGGACATCAACGGGGTGTGCTTCAGCCCCACCGCTGAGATGGTAGCGTCGTGCAGTAAGGATAAAACAGTGAGAGTATGGGGTGTGAATAAGACTGCGCTGAGACTGCTGGTGGCTTTGAAGGGTCACAGAAAAAGGGTTCACTGTGTCAGGTTCAGCACTCATGAAAAGGTGGTGGCAAGTGGCAGTGGTGACAACACTGTGAAACTGTGGTCCACCAACGCAGGGGAAGGTTGTCTAAAAACCTTCCAGGGACACGCATCACCAGTACTGGACCTGGCCTTTGTGAACAAAGGGTTACAAATCATCAGCTGCTCGAGTGACGGGATGGTGAAGGTTTGGGGAATCAAGCTGCAGACGTGCGTTGCGTCGCTTATGCAGCACAAGGAGAGGATATGGAGCATCGATGTGGCGCAGGACGAGATGGGGTTCATCACTGGGGGGTCGGATGGTGTCGTGAACGTGTGGAAGGATTACACTGACGAGGACGTGAGGCAGGCTACCGCAAAGAAGGTGTTGCGAGTCAAGGAGAAACAGTTGCTTGAAGACAGAATGAGGCTGAAACAGTATGGGGAAGCCATTGAGCTCTGCTTGAAGCTGGACCACCCAAGGGACCTGCGGGAGGCGCTTGTGAAACTGGAGAGGGAAGGTATTGCTGAGGAACACCTTGCCAAAGCCATCAAATCCTGCGAATCTGATTTGATAGAAAAGCTCATCGGATACACAAAGAAGTGGATGTTGAATGCCCTGCACGCCGATGTTGCTGCGCTTAGTGTCCGCACACTGCTCAGTACTTTGCACATCACCTTCCTTTCAGACAATCCGCAAATTAGGAGGTCGCTTGAAGCCCTTCTCAGCTACGGCACACGTCACCACGATCGACTTCGCCTCCTGCAGCAGCAGCTGCACCTCATCCCTCTGTTCTGTAATGAGCCCCCCGCGATACCGCCGCTCGCTGAGTAGTTAGAGGTAACAAACACTCTTTTTTTTCTTTTCCTCATTCTCTTTTCAAAACAGTTAATAATAAAATCAAAAGCTAGTGTTTTGCGGATTCACCGTTACCCTGCGAGCCTCGTTGCTGCTTGAAACCCACGAGGCACCCCCATACCCTTGCAAATATCATATATCACATTGCTTGTTGATCTGCAAGGCTTTTTTTTTTTACAATTCACACCCAGGCAAGATGCCCCACTGCGAAGGTGAGATGTTAATAAGCAATGAGTGCCAAGACGACAGCATCGAGATTGAGAGTATTGAACTGCAGGGCATGGCGAAGGAAAAACAGAGGGAAGAGCTGCCGCAGGGGATCGGGAGTGCAACAGCAGTTGTAGCAGCTTTGCTGCTGGTAACAGGCGTATTGGGAGGCAAAATGCCTTTGCCGCTTTCTTTGAAGGGCTTCATTACAGTGGAGTATATTTTGGAGCTTCTTTTTTTGCAGCTTGCCGTCTTCTCGTATGTCATCCATAGTGAGAATACAGGGACGTACTCTTCATGCACTTCACTTATAAAGTATTGGCTTGTCATGTGGCCCACTCTCTTCCTCTGCACGCTCTTTTTTTATCACTATAATGCCTTTAAGAAGACCACCTGCACCTTCTACACTGCCGTCTCTTTCCTCATCCTCCAAGCAATCGGCACTATTCTCGGAACGCTCGCCATTTTTACAACGACAGAATCTTCCTGTGGTTCTTGGTACACCCAAAGCCGGCTTCTCAACATCTTCCAGTGGTCTCTTGTTGTCCTTTCTGTGATCCTCGTTGCCTGCAAGCGGCACCATGTTGCAGGTTTGCGAAAACAACCCGACTTCGACGAAAGTTGGTTGGAATACTAAAGTAGGTTACCACCTACTACCAGTGCTTTATTTTTCTAGCTGCTTTTGTTAGTATTGTCTTCTTATTCACGTCATAACAGGCTCCCAATGCTTGGGAGAGGAGGGACCTTGCAACCTATAAATGCGAAGGTTTCCGTTCCGGCAGTTAGGCCAAGTTGGACACCAAATGGTAATGGTAATGGTGTAATAGATGTTGCAGCAGAGGTTAGCGAAAAGGCTTCTGAGGAGGGATCTGTACGTAGCACGCCCCTGGGGCTCCCTTCTGTGGCGCCGCCTATGCCGGGTGCGATAAAATCCCCTCCCCTGCCGCCACTCAATGCGTCTCCTATCCTTCAACCGTCTATACAACAACTGCCTGAGCCCGAAGGTGGCACCAGTGCAGACGAAGCAACTCATCCACTGTCCGCATCTCCCAAGCTTTCGAACGAGCGGCGGCAACGTCTCAAAGAGTACGAGGAGAACCAGCGACACCTGCACAGCGCATCTCTACCACCAGCTTCTATTTCTGCCGTCTCCACACCCCAAACAGGACCGGCATTGCCTGCCGCTGAAAAGGGCCTTGGTCCAGAACAAGCTGAGCCAGTTCTTTCCCCGAGTAGCCCCAAACCCCCCTCGAACGCAGGCAGTGCCGCGAGCGAACCACGCAGTGAGAGGAGCAAGAAGAGCGCTGGCCCCATTGCAGCTGAGCAGCGAGTGCAGGACGGCAGCCATGTATGCTTGTAACAACACAATTTTAGAATTCACAGCACGCTGTTGATATCCTAGCAGACCCAAAGGAACTCGATGAACTAGACACATGGGAGCCCCCTGCAGCACACCAGGACCCGAACGGCCTGAACGGACTTTCACCTGTGCTTGTCGCACGTGAAGAATATATTCCTGTTCGAGTCGCTAGGGATAAACTCCAGCATGTGTGCGCTGAAATGGCTCAGATGAAAGCCAAACATTTAGAGGTATGCGATGTGCCCCTCGACACCCTACAGGCGGTTGATAAGGTCGAGGCGCACTACAATAAAATGAAAGCGGCAGCTGAAGCAAAGATCAAAGGTATGTTGTGTGCAATCTCTGTAATGACTCACAGAGTACGTTATTGTGCTGACGAAGAAACATAGAGCAGAGATGGAGAAGCAAGCAAAGGCGCACAGTGAGAAGATGCGCAGGGTGCGGCTTGAGCTGTTGGGGAATGTAGACGGGGAAGTAGCAGCAGCACGAGACATGATCCTCAAGCTGGAAGATGAGCAAAAACAGAGCAACCAAGTAGCAGAAATGAAGATATCACACGAGAAAACGCTTCTCGAGGAGCAGAAGGTCGCGGCGAAGAAGGAAGCAGAAGATTTGAAATTGGTTGCAACGGAGAAGCAGCGTAATGCTGAACAAGCACTACAAGAAGAGCGCGAGAAGCACAAAATAGAGTTGCAAGAGACAACAGATAAAACGGCGATAGAGCTTGAGAATGCAAAGCGGGAGCAAGAAAAGAAATTGCAAACAGAAGCAGACGCAAAGTTTGCAGAAAGGGAACAGACACTGACTCAGAAAATGCAAGAACTGGAACTGAAAGCGAGCGTGAAACAAAGCGAACTGAAGATAGAGAAAGAACGAGTTCAAGCAGAGGCCCAAGAAGCACAAACCGTGAGCACCACCGCTGTGACAAAAGTTGCAAGGATGCAAAAGATGGTAGAGCGCGTGAAGCGGCAGAAAACAGAGCTTGGCATGATGCTATCACTGGACCTGGCACAGAGCTTTGCGCTCGAAAAGGAACCGCTGCTGCGGAACGTTAAGGAATTGGAGGAAGCTGTCGAAGCGACAAGGAAAGAGCTAGCGGCAAGGGAAGAGGTTCTCGCAGGCAAGGAAGGGGAAGTGACCCAACATGCGGAGGCTGCTGCAACGTGGGAGGAAACGAAAACACAGCTCACGAAGCAGGTCGAGGAGCTGGAGAGACAGTCGCAGGAAAAAGAAGTACAGCGGCAGGCAGCAGCTGAGGCACATGCAACCTTCGAAGCCGAGACACTGCAGAAGCTGGAGGCATACACAAAACAGAAAGACCAACATGCGACCCTGAAAGGACATTGCGCGAAGTTAGAGACGCAAGTGACAGAAGTGCAAGAGAAGCTCGAGCAGCAGGTCAAAACCTCTAACGACAGCATCCTTGAGTTGCAGGGCAAGCTGAACGAGGAAGTTGCCAAACATCACCAGACGAGGCAGGAGTCTAAGAAGTTGGCGTCGCTGACGTTGGACGGGAAGAAGGCTGATTTGGATTCACACGAAAAGAAATTGGCTGCACGGATGAAAGAAATGAAAGATGAAGAAGAAAAGAAACGCGAAGTCTACGAAGAGGACAAAGCACGACTTGAGGGCGAACTCAAGACTACGGCTGCGAACCTTGAAGCTTCAGAGAAGAGCAGGCACGAGCTGCAACAGACCTTGGCATCTGCAGTTGAAGGGAACGATGAAAGCAAGCAACTAATGCAGATGCTTGATAGCAAAGACGCTGAAGTTGCCAGGTTGCGAGAAGTACAAGAGCAGCAACAACAAGAGCTGGAGAAGAAAGCTATTGAAATACGAGACAATCTGATCCTTTACAACAAGGAAATCGAGAAGCGAGAGGCAAAACACAAGGAAGAGCTGGCCCCCTTGAAGGAGAAGCTAACATCAGAGGATGAAAAGGTGAAGAAGCTTAAAGAAGAGATCCAGCAAATCGAAGCTGCCATAGAAGAGCAGGGAGAGAGTGAAGAGGTAGAGCAGCTGCGTGCTGACCTGCAAGCGAAGGAAGATGCGATGGACGAGGCTACCTCAGAGATACAAACCCTGCGAATGAAGGCCTCACAGCTTGAGAACGAGCAAGATATCATGAGGGCGCAGTTGGCGTCGAAATTCTCGGAGCACGACGAGGAACAGGTGGCACACCACGCAGTGCTGATGACTAAGGTGCAAGAAACTAGCCAACAGCAGGAAGTGGCGCAGCTGTCGCAACAGAAGCTCAGGGGCCAACTGACCAACACGCAGGAGGAGGATGGTGATGAGGTTGTGAAGTTGAAGAACAAGCTGTCCGAGGAGGATGAGTGTGTTAATTCCAATATGGAAGCCCATGAAGCCCTGAATAAGAACAAGGCGAAGATGCACAGCGATCTGGTGGCCATGTCGGACATGATGCGGGAGCAGCAGGAATTAGAGAGCCAGATAAAGGGTCTTAAGAAGGTCATTGCTGAGAAGAACGGTGATAAAGTAGTCATGGCGACAGGCGCCGGCCAGGACCCTGAGCTCAAAGCCAAGTACGACAAATTAGTTGCCGAAAAGAAGAAGTTAGCTGCTCAACTGAAGGAATCTGCTGCCGAAATAGCAAAGCTCAAAGAAGAGACTGCAGCAGCTGCGCTACTCGCACAGCAGGAACAAGAAAAGAAGTGTCAAGAGGAGGCCGCTGCTAAAGAAGAAGAATTACGGAATGAAATAGCCCGACTCGAAAAGGCATCGGGCAAGTCCAACGATATATCCAAAGAGCTGGAGAAAACTAAGAAGCTTGTGAAGGAGAAAGTATCAGAGATAAAATCTAAAGATGCTGAGATGGTTACGCTCCAAGAAGAACACAACAAAGAAAAGAAAGAACAAAAGAAGAAGTATGCAGAGTTGAAGGCAGCCGCTGGTGAAGCGGAAGGTCTGAAGGAAGAAACCATCGCACTACGGGGGAAGAATAAGGAACTTAACAAGCATGCTACTGAGTGTGAAGAACAGTGGAAGAAAGAGGCACAGCTCAGGAAGAAGTACTTCAACGAAATCCAGGACTTGAAGGGGAAGATTCGTGTGATGGTAAGATGCAGGCCTATGAATTCTATCGAAAAGTCCAAGAACAGCGAAATCGTGGTGCAGTTCCCAGACGAGTATGGGATAGACGTCCCGAAGAAGAAGAAAGAGTTCCTTTTCGACCACGTCTTCAACCCCGAGTCCGCCCAGTCACAAGTGTGGGATGAGTCCAAGCACTTTGTGCAGTCCGCTGTCGACGGTTACAACACATGCATCTTCGCGTACGGCCAGACAGGGAGCGGAAAGACCTTCACCATGGAGGGCAGTGCCGATCACCCTGGTATCACGCCCAGGTGCATCAATGAGGTGTTCGAAACCCTTGAAGGAATAAAAAGTAAATACACCTACTCCGTCAGCTGCTACATGTTGGAACTGTACACCGACAACTTGTACGACCTGCTGCTGCCGAAGGCGAAGAAGAAGGACGCACCTCATTTGGACATCAAGAAAGACGCGAAGGGCATGGTTCTCGTGCAAGGGTCAACCATAATGCCTGTCGCTACGCGCGAGGAGCTTGCGAAGCAATACATGGAAGGATGCAAACAGCGTCACACGAGGACGACGGGGATGAACGAGGCGAGCAGCAGGTCGCATTTGGTGTTCGGGGTACTGATTGAGACGCAGAACAAGAATACGGGCAAGGTGACATCGGGTAAGATGAGTTTAGTGGACCTTGCTGGGAGTGAGAGGATGGACAAGACAGGGATCAAAGATGAAGCGGGTCAGAAGGAAGCGAAGTCGATCAACAAGTCACTCACAGCACTGGGGGATGTCATCTCCGCACTGTCGACAGATCCGGGCGGCTTCATTCCGTACAGGAATAACAAATTGACGCTGCTCATGAGCGATTCGCTTGGCGGAAACGCTAAGACCATGATGATCGCAGCTGTATCGCCTGCAAGTTATAACACTGACGAGACAGTCAACACACTGGCGGTATGTACCCCACACTAATCCCACCAACACACAGTATGCTGCACGTACCAAACTCATCACAAACGACGCTTCAAAAGCAGTTGAGTCAAAAGAAATAGCCAGGCTCAAAGCCATCATCGCTAAACTAAAGAGTGGCGAAGCGATAGAAGAAGATGTATAGACACTATGACCTTTTGCCCCCTCCGATGACGGTCTGTGTCGTGCGTGCTATGTGTAACATATTCATCAAGTAGTAGTTGGTAGAAATTCGTTTCTTCTTCCCCCCTCTCTTTTTTTCATTCGTCTGTTCACGGAGATTAGTTTAGTAGTTTTGTTCGTGCGAAGTGGGTGCCAAGGGATGACAACGATTTGACCCTTATGATATAAAGCTTATATAAGTGGTGTCCTCACCTTCTGATTTTTGTTGTTACCACAAACACCGTACCTTCGACATGACATGAGTCCACAAGGTGTAGAAAAATAAAATGTTGCTGCTCTTTGCCAGCATAACACTCGGAGCGAGCGACGGATGGAAGTTCCTCGACAAGTACCCCCCACAGTACGTTGCTGCAAAGCTGGGGAGTCAGGAGACGATCACCATCGATGGCAACATCAATGAGGCTGCTTGGGAGCAGGTACCATGGACGACTAAGCCATTCGAGGATATTGCATCTGTGCTGTACCCCGACTTGGCACCTCCGGAGGCTTACCAGGCAAAATTGAAAGTGCGGTGGGACTCACAGTACATGTACATCGCAGCAGAGCTCAATGAGCCTGTGGTTTGGGGCAACGTCACAGGACACAACAACGAGCTGACGGCAGGCCGAGCGCCGTGGTGGAATAATGACTTTGAGGTATTCGTGGATGTGTCAGGGAGCACGCACTACTACAAGGAGTATGAGATGAACGCAAGGAACGCCACCTACGACGTGCTGTGGAGGGTGCCCGACGGCGGCATGAACAGCATCGGGGTTCCCTGCGAGGCTGGTGACCCCAACCTATGGTGCCAGAACAGCACTTTCAACGCCGGGCAGAAGTGGACTATGTATGGTGGGAACAACGGGATGAAGACGGCCGTGTCTGTCCCCCCTGCCTTGACGCCCTTTAGCAAACAAAGCTGGACGGCTGAAATTGCTTTCCCAATCGCCGCTGGAAGCGGACATGGTGGACTGCTGGACGCAGACAGCTCGCACGACTACTCAGCACACAACCCAAACAGCAACAACCAGACTTATTGGTGGGTGAACTTTGCTCGCGCAGAGCACCCTTTGCTGACGATTGGTGCCGACCCTTTAGGCATTAACTTCTTCGACAAAGACTACGACGACATGTGCGCAGTTATCAAGAAAGAGTACCCCTCGCTGCTGGGTACTGACGCGTGGGGATGCTACTGGGAGTTCGTATGGAATAATTTGGGAAATACGAAGTACATGCACAACCCTGAGATGTGGGGTGTTGTCCAGTTCACAAGCAACAGCAAGGCAGCTGCCTGCTTGACATCAGAGTGGCCCGGTAGGTACATCGCACACCAGCTGTACAGGGCACAAGTTTCGTACTACTTGCAGAATAAGGCATACAGCAACGACCCGTCCCTCCTAGCGACGAGCAAGTACTGCAACAACAGCACCAATTGCAATGCTGCTGATGTGCAGGCAGCACTTTCCACTTACAAAGATATCTTCACTGTATCAGTGGTTGTGGGTAGCAAACCTACCTGTGTTGACTACACCACAGGCAAGGCAACAGGCGCCCTGTGTTTCGATATTACTGTAACAGTACAAGACCCAGCTCATGCCTTTCATAAGGTGACCACCGTTTCCGCTGACAGGTATACTACTACCACCGCAGTGCAGGGTGGTGACGCTTGTTTGTAAGTGTCCGGTGGGGCGAGTAAACGTTTTTGGTTCGTGTATTTCTTGTATATTTTTTCCACACTACAGAGCCACAGGTAATGCTACACACTAAATAGATGTCGCACTGCAGTGGACCGAGTACGCCTCGTGACAAGGTGATACCGAAGCAGGGGACATCGCCTTGTTCAAATGGAAGTACGGGTGGCTGGACTCCAGGGCCTGTGTCGCCTTCGCCTCCTGGGGTAGACTGGCCAACAGAGAATGGAGGCAGGCAGCTGTCCTTCGAACCCAAGGGGGTGGCAAAGTGGATGCTAGATGAAGCGAGTGCTACCACCGTCAAGTACTCCCCCCCCTTGGCCATGACGCTCTCGAAGGAGAGCGTTCCTTATTTTGGGTACGTCCCACCTCTGCTTACGTGTGATCCAGACCCTGTACTAATACCTGAGCCTCTAACACCAACTGTATTACCAAACCTAGTGACACCCCTCGCACCCACGTGCGACACGATCATGGGTGACGAGGCTGATGCAAGACAGAGGATCGAGGACTGCGTATTTCCCAGCAGGAACTTGCTGTTCACCTTAGTGGTCATCAATCACCGCAATTTCGATTTGCTGAAGGCCTTACTACCAGAGGACCGGTGGGACAACGACAGCGTACGGCTCGCACTGGCTATCTTTGTGCTGAACGGAGATGTGGCGGGTGTTGAGTGCCTACTCGCAGCTACCGCTTTTCGAGGATTCCACAGGATACGAGTCAACAGCTCGGTGGGCCGTGGCATAGGTGTTGATGACGCATTACTAGCAGAGCATGGCATACCTTTGCCTCCTGTAAATTGTAACTCTTTCATCGCACTTGCGCTGCTGTGTTGCAAGCGTGCCATGGGGACAGAAGTGGCTTCTGTCGAAAGTAGGACGGAGATCCTGAAGCTGATCATGTACTCCAGATATTCATGCTTCTCAAGGTCGGATGAAGACGCACTCCTAGCAGTACAGCACCACTCGGATTATAGAAAGCACAAGAATTTGAGCAATACACTTGATTACTGGAAACCTGTACTGCTTTCACACGATGATTGCGTTTTGGCAACATGCAATGCCAGCGAGTGTCTGAGCGCTGCGCTATACAAACTTGTAAAAGACTTTGTGGTGCTGTGGCAACCCAAGTACCATGCGTATTACAGCAGACCCTTTAGAAGAAGGGTAAGCATCGTGGCCTGGCAGATGAAGTTACTGAACTGTCAGACTGAGGTGCCTCTTGTGGCGCAGATGATGGAGTGGGATACAATGAGGTGGGTCAACGCACCCCATAAAACCGTTGCCTGCGTAGGGAGTGATGAGTATGATGGGAGCAGGAAGGTATTGCAGAAGTTCGATAAGAGGCTGAAATGCGGTACCGAGGCAAGAGTTAACTTGGAGGATGGTTATGAAACTTGTGTGGTACTGGGTTGCAGGGATGGGTTTCTATACGTGGTGACAATCCGGAACCGTGTTGCGTCGTTGGGTGCAGCAGCAGTAGAGAGTTTGCAAGTTGTACAATGCAAGGAAACTGTTGATGCGAAGGGCACTGTTTGGTGGTGCGACTCTTGTGGCAGGCTGGTACCTGGTGTGTGGTGCTGGTTGTGCAACAGCAATTGGGAGCAGAAGAGGAAAGCATTGGAACCGCCGCCGTTGGTAGCGATGGACTCGGACGAGGCACTCCCGCCCGCCTCTCCTTCACCTTCGCCACCGTCGGCCTCGGTTGTGGTGACACGGGTCACACCTCACCAGAAGGCACAGCAGTCCATAGTAACGTTCCACTGCTACTCATCTAGCCCACCTGGAGAGCAGATGTTTGACACATCAGCAGCAGTCTATGAAAAGTACGGGGTGTACAGCGGGCAGCAGGTGGCCCTCCCACCTAGCTACCAGAGGGGCATCGTTGTTGGCCTTGATTCAAAAGGAAGCCTATACTGGACTCGCGACATGAAGGGGTCCCAGGTTATCGGCCTCACGCCCTCAGAGTTTAAGTCTCTGGCCATCCCCATAGACTGATTGTTTACACAGTCAAGGTAGGCAGCCACCACGAACCAGTGGTCCCTATCTACGGCAGCACATTACAGGTTAGTTGTTATATATCACGGTGACCATGGTACGCCTGTTGCGTTGTACTCGACCATGGTCACTAACGCTTTGTTGCTTTTCTTTTCTTCTTCGCTCTCGCTTTTCATCAAAGGTTAGTTGTCTTTATAGTTTTGATTGGCTCCGCAGGTCAAAGTATTAGATACACGCATGGCCGCCAACCTCACGAGAGGCAACGCAGGAAGCAGTGCAATCCTGAAGCACCTTTTTTTTCTGTGCCAGAAAGGAAGGCACAGCCCAGCATCCTGTTGCTTTATGTACTTGTTTTGTTTTCGCACTTCGCTACTTTGAGATGCTTTTACCAAAGGCATCAACAGAACAAAGGTGCGCTGGCTATGAAGTGCATCATGGGTGTAAGAAAGAACGAAGGGCGGTGTTTCTGTTGTCTCCCTCTATGTAATGTTCTATTCGTGTAATCAATCGCCTGTTTCTTCTTTTCAATCATCCAGGTGTGCAATGGTGGTCGAAGTAGACAGGTACGAGAGTCCTACGCCTGTAAGGGGGAGGAAGCGGTCAGTGACACCTGGGGGCAGCACGAACTGGATCATTGGAGGTGGCGACAGAGGTACCCCAGCTAGGTCTACAGGGAGGAGGAGAAGCGGTAGTATAGCCAGCCAGTCACCTTCGGCAAGTAGAAGACACTCGTTCCAACCAGCGGCAGCGCCATCTGTCTACCACGAGCCCCTGTGGTTCGCACAAACAAGCGACTCTTTACGTGGCTACAACCCAGCTCAAAGCGGACATCTCCCGCGCCCTACTGCTCTCGAAAAGCGCCATCAAGAGCTCCACCCTGCCCAAAGAGCAATCCATACAGATGTCCAACCTCCGTTGCAGCGACCCAACCCCCCGCACTTGAAGGGGACTGAAGGTGAGTGGTTCAAGAGCACTCCCGTAGAAGCATTCCAGGAAGAGACTCTGAAGCGTGAATTGGAGCGGAGAGGGCATCAGTACAAAGAGATGCTCAACGAGCAACAGTATCAGCTGCACAAGGCGCACAACGACAAGCTGAAAGGAGTCACTGACAGCTGCAGCAAGCCGCTTAAGGGCATTGCTATCCACTCGAAGAGGTTGCAGGAGGCTTCGCACCACCATGGAAACCTGTGGTTCGGCGGCGTAGGCAGTGAGGCAGCTTCTTGCCCGTCAACGCCAAATAGAAAGAGGGGAAAGCCGCTGAACATGACAAGCCCCAACATCCCAAGGAGACACGGAAAGCAGGAGGTCAGCAAAGCTCGAAGTGACAGCAGCCATCAGCAGCGTAAACTAGATGGTTTGAAATCAATGCAGGAAAACGACCGTGCTGGTGCCTTACGCGTGCACAAGAAAATGTTCCCCAACCCACAGACGCAGCACACAAAAATAATTGATGCAAACCAACCTCGGAAGATCAGTCACAAAACTGTTGCACCCTTCGGAACATCGAGCCCTTTGGCTACAGACAGGACCCGGAAGGTGTGATCATGAAAAACATTAAATATAAAACATAAACAGATGCAGCAGCTAAGTGAAGCTCTTTCCACTTACAGGGAGCGCACACAAAGAACACATTTGTAAGCACACGAAAGAATTAGATTTTTTTGTTAAATTGTTAAATTGTATTCATGTTTCCAACAGAGCATTCTGTGAGTTTGCTTATCTGCCAATTTCAGGTTGAATCAGTTAACAAAAAAGAAAAAATGGGCAAGTTCCTCAAGACAGGAAAGGTGGTGCTGCTCCTTCACGGGCGTTTTGCGGGGAGGAAGGCTGTTATTGTTCAGAACAGCGATGCTGGGACCAAGGAGAGGTCGTACGGTCACGCCCTGGTGGCAGGTGTTGACAAATCCCCCTTGAAGATCAGGAAGGGTATGTCGAAGAAGAGGATGGCTTTCAGGTCGCGTGTCCGTCCCTTCATCAAAGTGGTGAACCACAACCACATGATGCCCACCCGCTACAACCTCGACCTCCCGAGCGACGCCAAGGGGAAGATCAGTGCTGCTGAGGAGTCGAAGAAAGTTGCTTCCAAGAAGCTGGTCCGTCAGGTGTTCCAGTCCCGCTACGCCGCAGGCAAAAACAAATGGTTCTTCCAGCAGCTCCGATTCTAGGGCTTTCAAGTTGAATTGAGTTTATCACTTTTCGCTTCTTCTTTTTTTTATTCCTTTGTCACTCTTTGCATCTCTACCATTCATGCAGCATGACTTCGTCCGTAGGCTACGACGACATCGATGCCAACAGGACAGAGAGCGTCCTAGCCATCACGCCGACTGAGACGAGCATACCTAAAAAGAAAATGAAGCCACCGAACAGCCCTCTGACATCAGTATCACCCTTCTCCAATTCCAGCAATGGATCCTTTTATGAACTTGGTGGCAGGTATGCACACAGCCATGATAACCATTCGCAGTGTGAAAGAGACCACTCAAAAGCGCCAAGGTGAAGACGATGACGGAAACAAGACAATCAACCAATACTCCATTGTAGGCGATCTGGGACAGGGGGCTTACTCAAAAGTCAAGCTTGCAGTTGACAACGAGACTGACGAGGTGCGTGCGATGAAGGTGATGAAGAAGACGATCTTGAACAAGACCCGGTCCAGCAGTGGGAGTGCAATGGATAATGTGGCAAGAGAGCTGGCGTTGCTGAAGAAAATGAATCACAAGAATGTAGTAAAGCTGTACGAAGTGATCAACGACGCGGAGGACGACAAGATGTACATGGTGCTCGAGTACTTGGAGAAGGGAAACCTCCTTAAGATCGAAGACGACGGCACCACAGGCGGGAAGGTCTTCAGCATAAGTGAGGCTCGCAATGCAATGCTTGACATCATTAACGGCATCTCTTTTCTCCACCAGCACCTCATCTTCCACAGGGATATAAAACCCGAGAACTTACTCCTTGGCGGCGACGGCACAGTAAAAGTGTCCGACTTCGGTGTCTCGATCTCTTTCGACACCGAAGAGGATGCCTCGCAAATGAAGTTCTTCGAAGGAACACCAGTGTTTCTCTCTCCTGAGGTAGTCGAGGGCAGGTCCTCAGTAGACGCTGGTGCTGTGGACATTTGGGCAGTCGGGGTGACCTTTTACGCTATGCTCTTCGGACGGCTGCCGTTCTTTGCGACCACCATCCCAGAAGTGACTTCCCGTATTCTCAAGTCGCCCTTCCACATACCTGACACCTTTACTGACAAACCGACCATCTCTCTGCTTGAAGGTTTGTTGGACAAGAACCCTGAGACGCGATTCACTCTGGAACAGATCATGCAACACGAGTTCTTCCAGAGCAGCAAGGGCATCGACAGGGACCGCTTTGGCGCAGTCGACACCATCACTGTCTCTGCAGAGGAGATAGCTAACGCATTCACAGAGAGGAAGTGGACAAACCTGTCCTTCATGTTCCTTAAAGTGCGGTCAAAACTAAGATCGTATAAAGAAAAAGCACGATCCAACTTAGAGCTGAAGAGCCCACAGACCCGTTCAGCTGAGGAGAAAAGCTTCACGCATGTTGACTGCGAGAATATCGAAATCCCCTACGCCTTGGCGTTGGACAATGAAAACAACGATACCAATGGCGACACGGAGGAAAAGGATGACGACGATTTGCTAGAGCAAGCTGAAGAAGAAGAGAAAGAACCCCCAGTGCATGAGGAACCTGTGCATGAGGACCCAGTGCATGAGTCACCACCCCGGAAGCGGTCGCTTGACGTTTCTCTCTCTGTGGGCGGGCCATGTGGTCCGCGTAATGAGGCGGACGACGCCCTATCAAAAAAGAAGTCAACGCACCCGTCAGATGAAGCAGTACGGTTGTCTGGACCCTGCGTGACACCCTCTCGCATCCACAGCGACACCGCCTACAGCAGCGACACGGCCACCCCTACCCGCAGTGATACAGCATACCCAGTAAGGCGCACGTATCCCTTGAGTACTCCTTACTGGTTGACGCCACCTGGGTTGCAAACTTCATCCCCATTCCAAACACCAGAAATTCAAAAATTCCCACCAACAAGGCCTTTGTTATCACCCGCACTTTCTGTCCGTCACAGCAAGGTGTTATGAATGTGACTGTTTGTACCCTAACTACGTTACGTTTCTTCTGTCGTTTTTGCTTTTTTATTATTTAATATACCTCACAACAGGTGTGAAATGAGTTTGTCAGCTGCACTCAGTTAACAGACATATGAGCATTGTGAAATGAACATCTTTACATTACACTTTTTATATTTTCATGTTATCCCCACCACCTGAAAAAGAAGATAAAGGTTTTTTTTTTTTTTTTTTTTTTCAGGTGGTGGGGATAACATGGAAATATAAAGAAGTACATCAGATGTGTTGTTCGCTGTTGACCTCCCCGTCGGTCATCACCGGTAGCGCCCAAGTGGAAGAAGCAGATGCTCTGGGTGGCGAACAGGCAGCAAACTACACGGGCTCAGAATCTTGGTTACCCGGGGCGCCCCGGCTGGGGTTGAGCTGCACACCGCACGCATTAAGGACACGACGCGGAACGCAGAAGAAGCTACAGCTAGGCCGAGGTGCGCCCCCTGTAATCAAGTAAATGGTGCTTGTGCAGGGTGCCCCCACCGGCTTCCTTTAAATCATCGAGTCTTTACATATGAATGAATGGACTAGTGGGATTCCTTCCCTATTTATTTTTAGGGTCTTGTGGAGAATAGATGTGAGAAAGGCGTGAACTGAGCGAGTATTGGGCTGAAGGTGCCCGAATGTCTCCGTCGCAGAGAACATCCTGCTGCCGCCTGCTACAGTCAACCAACGATCTGATTTCTTATTCGATTTTCTCTGTTGTATGCAGTATTTATTTTATCCTGCTTCATATTTTTGGAGCGATGTGTCAACAATCGAGACTTTCACGTGCGATTTTCGTTTTTTCTTTTTAATGAACGAGAAAGATCACTTCGTCGCATTACACTGTTTTTCTATTTCATTGAGCACCCCGGGTTTTCTTCTTTCTTCTTCTGCTTTTGATCACGCCTGCTGTGCACACCACATAAACAGCTTACAACAACAAAAAAAAAAAAAAAAGAAGAAATAATGAAGACACTTGCCCTGGTGGTGGTGACGATGTCGGTTGCTTCGATGGGGGCCATCGAGGGGGAGCAGCCTGGGGATGAATGGGACCGCACCGAAGAGGAAACGGAGGAGGATGCGGAACCCGTGGTCCAAGGGTTGACCTTCGGGTCGCCGGGGAACAGACACTACTGCAAGAACGGGCCCTGTGGGCATGGGGGCGGTGACTGCGACAGGGACCGGGAGTGCAAGGGGGACCTGGTGTGCGGGTACAATAACTGCAGGGAGATGCACCCTGGTATGGATCACGTGTACCGCAGGTCATACGACTGCTGCGAGAACATGCAGCCCTTCCACCGCAACTACTGCTTCCTGAACCCTGGGTGCAAGCACGGCGAAGGGGACTGCGACTACGACTCGGAGTGCGGGGATGGTCTGGTGTGCGGGAGAAACAACTGCAGGGAGCTGAACCCGGGGGTCAACCCCTTCCTGATCAGGGGCAGGGCGGACTGCTGCGCGACGTGCGGTGGGGCGACGACTGTGAAGAGCGGGACGGAGACGAGGCACCCACCCTCATCGTTCGTGGACAGGAAGGCGGTGTCCGCGGAGAGGACGCTCGCGAACCCTCCCGGGGTCCTGGAGGCCGCTGCTGTGTACAGCTTGCCTCCTCTTGCCCCCGGTGACGAGATCAAGCTGGAGTGCTGTGCTCAGAAGGGTGAAGCCTGCAACTTCTTCGTTGCGGTGTACCACTGCCCCCCTTGCTCCCGCGGGAAGAACGGTGGGATCCCCGGCTTCCTCCTCTCGCAGTCCTGGAGGGGTTCCTCGTGCGCCCCCATCTTCACCCCCGCAGGCTCCTCGCAGACCCAGACCATGACCGTCTTCCACAAAACCCTCCAAGCAGGCGAGACCCTCGACATCCCTGTCTCCACAGATGCCCCTCACGTCGCGGTCTTCTCCACCTCCCAAAATGTGGGAGAGGACTGGTGTCCTGCCAAGAACAATGTGAAACCAGGCACCACAGGGCCGAACAGGCCGTGTGTGTGTCTTTGAAACAATAATTTTAAAAAAAGAAAAAAGAAAGAATCGAGGGTGAGAGGGAAAAAAAAAACAACAAAGCAGTGGTTAAGAGACAAGGAAAGGTATTCGACACGATAAATGCCCTCCTTGTTCCGCCTTTTGCCGGTATTCGCGCTCTCTCCATTTTTCTTTCCCTCTCCCTCTTTTTCTATGACTCTGCTAAACTATTCGTTGGAAGCATGGTCTGCATACCTTAAAGGTGCTGCTGTGCACAACTAACACGAGCGCCACGATTGGTTTTGTTTTTCTTTTCTTTTGGTTTTTTTTGCGTTTTCTTTTAAAAGTACCCCTTTCTGTGGAGCACTTTTAAGTCCCCCCCCCCCCCCCCCCTCCCCCTCTTCTGTCCTTTTAGCCCTTTCTTCTTTGCCTTCTTTGTTTTTCTTCCTCTTCTCATTTTCTTCCAACACCTGGTGCAAATGGGATTAAGATTGAATCTTCTGAGCTAGATGGAGCCCCTTCCAGGGAAGAATGAAAGGTTAGAAATAGCACGAACAAGAAGAAGAAGAAGAAGAATGTAATAAAAAGGAAAGAAAGAGAACAGAAACTCTAATTGTTTGCCTCTCTTTTTTTTACATCCCTCCCTCCCTCCTCTCCCTTATTCGCGCGATTTTCTTTTGCTTTTTCTTTTTAATGAACGAGAAAGACATCACTTCGTCGCATTACACTTTCTTCAAGCTATTTCATTTGAGCACCCCTCGTCCCTTCCCTGCGCAACACAACAACAGCATCGACAGTGCGCTCACAACAACAACACCATCAAAATGAAGACGCTTCTCCTTGTGCTGCTGCTTGCAGGAGTGTGCAGCGGGAACGAGCTGCTGGGGTACCTTGAGGACTGGGTGAACGTGAAGTGGTGGGACAACAACATCCCCGGGAACTGCCTGATGGGGTGCTTCGAACCCCAGCCGTACATCACGTCGCTGAAGCCGTACTCGAGCGTGAACTACGGGTTCACCTTCCTGACGGAGAACCCGACACCGTCGCAGGTGAGCTGCAGCAACGCTCCGAACGGGACTTCTGGCGGGGCCTCAGGGCCGTGCCCCGTGTGGGACGGGAAGGCGATCTACCTGGCGGCGGCGTCGAAGAACGGGGCGGCGGCGATCACCCCGTCGACGTCGGCGGCGACCCCTGGGATCGTGTCGATCGCGGAGTCGTCGCGGATGGCGAAGATGCACCCCGACGGGCCGAAGAGGTTCAAGATCTCGCTCGGCGGGTGGAGCGACTTCGCGCGGGTGGGGAGCGTTCAGAACGCGCGCTCGATCGCGAAGCTGATGGGGAAGCTGGTGCTGTGGACCTTCGCGGACGGGGTGGACCTGGACTTCGAGCACCTGACGCCGTTCGCGACGATCAACGGGGACGACGAGTTCGCGGCGTACAACGCGCTGGTGGCGGCCCTGCGGGAGGAGCTGGACAGCAACGTGAAGCCGCAGTGGAGCAGCTTCGCGGCGACGAGGAAGCAGCAGCTGGAGGCGGAGTACAACGCCCTGCAGCCGTGGCAGCAGGCCGACATGAAGCCCTACTACCAGACCAACATGAACTTCATGGACGAGGTGGGGAAGAACGGGCCGGACCACCTGGAGGTGTCGTGGACGACGCGCTTCAACGCCTTCCTCCCCGCAGGGAACCCTTGGAACTACCTGCTCCCGGGGAGCCCGCGCCCGAACCAGACCTTCGCGACGGACAACGAAGGGGCGAAGATCTGGCCGCAGTCGGGGGCGAGCTTCGACACCGCGAACATCATGGCCTACGACGCGGGGACCCCTGCAGGGGCGCTGCAGCTGAACTTCACGACCATCATGAACAACTTCGTGACCTACGGGAAGGTCCCGAAGGAGAAGATCAACATCGGCTTCGAGCCCGGCGAGCAGGCGGCGGGCGGCGTGTGGGAGGGGATGGCCGCCGACAAGGAGATCGCCACCTACGCCAAGCAGAACGGCTTCCTGGGGGCCTTCGTGTGGTCCGTGAACCCGAGCCCCACCACCAACCCCAACGGCACCAAGCTCGCCCCCGAGCTCGCCGCCAACCTCAACGACATCATCAAACCTACCTGGAGGTGGGGTCCCGCTCCCGTCTACACCAAGTGCGATCCTACCACAGGGAACTGGCCGGGTCTTTGAAAGGAGCTAATAATAATAACAAATACATAACTAAAAAAAGAACAACCAACAACGTCTTTTCTTTATTTCAGAACGGTAGACATGTCTCCATATTTTCCTGATTTGTTCAAAAAAAAAAAAAAAAAAAAAAAAAAAAAAAACAAACAGCCAGCCAGAAGAGACGTGGCAAGACAAGAGAAGCCTCCTCACGTCTCGCCCGCTTCGTCTTCCTCTTTTGCTGTCTGTTGTGGTTTTTTTTTTTGTATTTTTGTTTCTTTCTCTTTCTCCCCCCCCCCCCCCCCCCTTTCCCCTGTGATGGAACAGAGTGCTTTTGTTGTTGTCTCTTTTTATGCGGTAAGAATGTCACGTGTAAACTCGTATTTTGCTTTTGCCAGCAGTGGAGACCTCGGCGACAGCGAGACAAGAGAAGCAACCTCTCACGTCTCGGCCTCTTCGTCTGTTCTCCTTTCGGTTGCTGTCCCCCCTTTTTTATAGGATTGTCTTTTATCTTCCTTCTCTTTTTTCTTTTTCCCTGTGATGTGATTAAAAACGTAGCTTGTCCTCCCCCCACCCCATCCCATTGTTTGCGTATTCTGCTCCCCCCAGTCACCACCACCAACAACAACAACAACAACAACAATGATTTCATAGATAAACATAATACACACCTCAAAACTAAACAAAATGCCCGCCACCGGTATCCTGTACGGCCACGCTTTTTCGCAGCCCTGCCGCTCTGTGCAGTGGTACCTGGACTACAGCAACAACACTACTGTGGAGAGGAAGGTATTGGATGTGCTGGGCGGGGAGACGAGGAAAGCGGAGTACATCGCGAAGTTCCACCAACGATTCTAAAGCTACAGTTTCTGTACTTTATTGGTCGTTCGTGTTCTGCTGGTGCCTGCCGCCTCTGCCTGGGTTTGCCGCTGCGTCCGTCGTCCGTCGTCGCCGTCGTCCGGGGGGGTTGTTTTGCCCGTCGGCCTGCCCGCCGCTCAACGAAAGGATCCCCTCCCCCCCAACACACACAATAAACAAAAAAAAAATGGATCCAAGACGACTCGCAGGAGGAGGTGACCGCAGCCGCAGCCGCAGCCCGCAGGAGCAAGCCCGCAGCCCGCAGCACACGGCGCCGAGACCCACCCAACCTGGCAATCTGGTTGGGCAGTATGAATCCCCACCCCCTAGATCCCCCCACTCCCCTTTAGAAAAAATTACATTAAAAAAAATACAAGTAGAGACCGTGGTTTTGACCACGACCAAGGGAGCAGCAGCCGCCCCTGCTACAGCCACGGCCACCCCAGCCGCAAGCACGACGGCTGCGACAGCCCCGGCCGCCCTGAACGCCGCAGCCGACCCTGCCCAGGCAGCCGACCCTGCCATCCCGATCGCCGCAGCCGCCCCTGCCGCAGCCACGACCGCCGCGACCACGACCCCTGCAGCCGACCCTGCTATTGTTGAAGTGGAGGACACAGGCTTCGATGGCCTGACAGAAGAGAATTTCCACAAAGAGAGGAACTTCATGCTCCTGGGGGCGCCGATAGGATCGCCGGAGTACACGCAAGCCTTTCTGAACAAACGCTTGGACGTGCTGGAAGAGAACTTCGACATGCTGACCAAGGTGGGGAGGCAGACAGGGTACACACTTCTCCGGTATTGCTGCTCATACAGCAAACTGGTGTTTTACATGAGAGTGGTCCCAGACTCGCATGTGGGAGGGGTCATGCACAGGTTCGACGAGATGGTGCGGAAGACGATGTCGAAGGTGTGCGGCATGCAGTTCGAGAACGGGTCGAAAGAATGGCAGCAGGCGAAACTGTCCGTAAAAGTCGGCGGGCTTGGGATGAGGAGCTGCCAGGAGCACCTGCGCGCGGCCAACATGGCTTCGAGGGCGTCGACGATGAAGCAGTGCAAGGAGCTGAATCCCAAATACGAACATGGGCTGGAAGGGGGTGTACCAACGATTCTAAAGCTACAGTTTCTGTACTTTATTGGTCGTTCGTGTTCTGCTGGTGCCTGCCGCCTCTGCCTGGGTTTGCCGCTGCGTCCGTCGTCCGTCGTCGCCGTCGTCCGGGGGGGTTGTTTTGCCCGTCGGCCTGCCCGCCGCTCAACGAAAGGATCCCCTCCCCCCCAACACTATAAAACAAAAAAAAAAAAAAAAATGGATCCGGGGAGGGGACGAACGCCAAGGTGCGCCCCACCACGGGGATCCCAGGGGGGGCGGAGGGGTGGGTGAGGGAGGTGGCCGCCGCCGCAGGGCTCGAGGTGGTCCCCAACCAGGTACTTGTCAACAAGTACAAGTCTGGTTGTGGGATTGCCGCCCACAAGGACGACGCGAGGCTGGGACCGATTGTCCTAGTCCTCTCGTACGGAGCCGAGACCACAATGGTCATGAGGAGGGGGGACAGGGTGGCGAAATACCTGGTGCCCCCCTTCTCATGGGCATTGTTGGAAGGTGAAGCGAGACACCAGTGGACGCACCACATCCCGTCCGGGATGTCCACTGGTGTCAGGGTGTCGATCACCCTGCGTGCGGTAGGCCCCAAGCTCACCCGCACACCCCAGGAAGACCCATCCCCTGGGTTAACAGACGAACCCCCTTTTTTAGATCCCCTTTTTTGTGGGCAAGGGGGGGTGGCACTCCCAAGAGAGGATAGTGCCCCACCCGCCCCCCTTTTTTTTTTAGAACCCTCTTCGGAGGAAAACAGACCCTCTTCGGAGGAAAATAGAGAGAAAGGGGAAGAGGTGGCACTCCCGAGAGAGGGTGGTGCTCCTCCCCCCCATTTGTCCCCCCCTTTTTCTTTTATAGAGCCCTCTCCAGAGGGACCCTCCACGGAGGTGAAAAACAGACCCTCTTCGGAGGAAAAAAAGGCAGAGGGAGAGACAGCACGCCCGAGAGAAGGTAGTGCCCCTCCCTCTCTGCCCCCCATTTTTTCTGGACCCTCTACGGAGGTGTACACCCTGGTCCCCAAGGGCCGGGGGCTTTTTTTGAGGGTGGAAGGGAAAGAAAAAAAAAAAACAAACAAGGAGGAACCTTTTTTCTTTTCAAACAACCAGGGGGACCCAGCACCCACCCCCACCGCCCGCCAAGGTGTGGTTGGGGCGGAGGCTGCGAGCGACGTGAGAGCACCACTGCACACCCTTGTGAGAAGACAGAAAAGAGCCCCCTGGATTGCCATGGGTGGCAGGGAACCTAAGCCAGCGCCCAAGCGGAAGAAGAACAGGAGGAGGCACAGGAGCGAAGCGGCCCTTCAGAGGCGTCGGGAGAAGAGGACCAAGGCGAGGGAGGGGGCGAGGGAGGCTGCCAGACAGGAGAAGAAAAGGCACCGTCGTGCGAGGAAAGAAGGGAGGAGGAGGGCCCGCAGAGAGGAACACGAGGCCGCCCTGGAACAGAAGCCAGATGACCCTGCAATGGGGCTGAAGCGGACCGAGGTGGGAACGCCTGGAGCCCAACCCCTGGCACCCAGAATCCCGGCACCTGGGGCTGCAACCGGCACAAGGAGGCACCGCAGACGGACGGGACACAGCAAGGAAGGGGTGAGATGGGAGCACCTGGGGGCGTGGGCCTGGGTCGCCCTGTTCTCCCTCTTGCTGATCCCAGGGGTGAGGCAGGTGCTGGGGGCGGGCATCGGGATGGCCCCCTCCTTCCTGCATGCGGCAGTGTTGTGGAAGAGGCCGGGGAGCGACAGGAGGACCACCCGCAGGTCAAGGGTACAGGTGGGGCCCCGAGGGGATGAATGGTCCGCCGGGGAGCTCGCTTGGCTAGCGGTAGGGGGCACTCTGGTGGGAAGCACTTCAGTTTGGATAGGGGGGCTGATGTCGCTCTGGGCCATGGTGGAAGTGATGGTGGGGAAAGCTGGTGCTGGCCCGACCCAGAGATTCGGACCGGTAAAGCTGAAGAAGACAAGACGCGGATCGAGAGGTCACTACCGGCCGGTGTACTTGGGCCCGCCTAGAAGCTCAAGACGCAGAAAAAAGAAGGAGGACGCCAAGCAAGCGGCGAAGGAACGAGCTGAGACGGAGTGGTGGTTGGGGGCTCCGGTCTACAAGCAGGGTGAGAGCTGCCACGACCCGAGGTGCAAGACTGAGGGGATGGACGTATGGGGTGACCATGCCCAGGGATGCGGCAACGCCAGGATTGCGAGGCACGACCGGGTGAAGGAGACCATCCACAGACACTGTCAGTGGGCCGGGGTGAGCGCAACGATGGAGAAGACGGGGCTGATCCCGGGGTCGTCCCAGCGCCCGGCGGACGTGTTCTTCCCAGGTGGGGTGGGGGGTTCCCGCCCAATGGCTATGGACGTGGTCATCGTGCACCCGAGGAACGAGTCTTGTGTCAACCAGGCGGCGAAGACTGCGGGATACGCAGCGGCGAAGGCGGAACACTACAAGCGCCAGAAGTATGAGGCGGAGCTCGCCAAGACACGCGTGGCCTTTGTACCTTTCGCGATGGAGACCTTTGGGGGGTTCGGGGAGGCAGCAGTCTACCTCACGAAGAAACTGTCCAGGAGCATAGCTGCGCGGGCTCACGGGGACAGAGTCTCGATACACAGGCGTGTGGTCCAAGAGGTGTCAACGGCCATGATGAGATCGATAGCAGGGGCGCTGTTAGTCAAAGGGCCTGTACAGTTGGATCCAGGGCCCCCGGTACCGGACGGCGAAGAGGAAAAAAAGGACAACGAGGAAGCGAACAACGAACCCAACACTGAATCCAACACTGACCTCACAGAGGACTCCTTCGGCAATGAAAAAACCACCGAAGCTGAGGAGTCGTCCGAGAGGGAAGTGAAGGGACAGGGAGGCGGACCCCCAATCACGGTGGCCCACCAGCTGGATGCCCTTCTGGAGCAGACGAAGAAGGACCTGGACGCCCGAATGCAGCAGCAGCGAAAGGCGGAACCGGTGGAGGGTGGAACACAAGGGAAAGCGGGAGCAGGACTCGAAGCAGCCTCGCCGGGAGGAGAAGACACGGAGATGGTCGGAACAGGATCCAGCGAGAGGGCTGGGCAGGGAGGGGAGCTTGACCCGAAGGCCCAGGAAGATGGGAAGAGACAAGGGGCGACTGACGCTGCGGTGAACCAGACCTTGGACCAGTGTCCTAAGGGGGATACGGAGGCCCAGAGGGACTCGAACAAGGGGGACCAGAGTGCGACAACTGCTACGAGGAAGATGACCGTGAGCGAATTCTGTAGGGAACAAGCTGCGAAGAGACAGGGCGGTGGGAGGACTCTGAAACCGCAGGCGGATGACGCCCCCGAAGGGACCAAAGAGGGCGGGAACGCACCGAGCGGAGGCAGCCAGTCGGGGCCTGACACACCTAGGGGTGGGATCCAGACGCCGGAGGGAGATCAGCTGATGGGAGTCGGGGCACCGGAAAGGGAACAGCAGGTGGAAGTAGGGGGAGACTTCGTTCAGCTTGACCCGATTGATGTGGTGATGGGCATCCCAATTCCGAGAGCGATGGTGCCACTGAGGGCGAGGCCGGGGGACCGACTGCTCAAGTTCATCATCCAGTTCGAGGGCCGGGTGGAGATCATCCTTGAAGAAGGAACGGACCCTGGAAGGGAGAGGACTGAGGAGATGCTTCTTGCGAAGGCCGAGTCGCTGGGTGTTCCGCTGGAGGTGGCTATGGCTGGCCAGATTGGTATTGCTGGACTTGGATACATGATGGTAAAGCAGTACTTCGCAAGCTTGGAGGGTGGGTCGGACGGAGAGCGCCGCAGCCGCATTGTGGGTTGTGAGGTGCAGAAGTCGGAAACATACCGCGAGTTCGAGTTCCCGAGGACGGTCCAGGATTTCCAGATCACGTACGCATGTGGGTGTTCGGCGGTGCAACCTGTTCGTTTCAAGGGTGGCGTGCTCAAGGGGACTCTGGAAACGGCATGGAGGGTGGTCAAGTTGCAGACCCGGGGGTGCAGACACCACCCGACACCGGGGAAGGAAGGGGTAGTGGACATTGCGGCGGGAGCCGGCGCTACCAAGGTGACACTACGTGAGTTCTTGGAGAGGTGCGACGCAAGGATAAGGGCCCCAGTGGGAAAGGTCAAGGACCTGATCAAAGTGAAGGCGTGGGTGAGGGATGGAAGGAAGGTCACCCTCGACGTCTACGAGGGGAGGGGGCCCTGCGAGAAGGAGACGAGGCGCACTGTCCAGGACCATCTGCGGAAGATGGGTGTTGAAGAGGTCGACCTGCAGTCAGCGGTGGTGACGGTCCCGGGGTTGTTCGAGGACGTCTCCTTTGAGAGGTACCTTGGGCTGTTGGCCCGGAAGAAGGAGGAAGACAGGGAGAGGCGGCCTGAGGTGGTTGCCACGGACCTCCCCACCCTGGAAGAGCTGAAGTGGAGCAAGAAGGACAAGAAGCGGGCCCGGGCCCGATCGGCCAGTACTGACTCGGATTGTGTGGAGGGTGGCTACATCTATCTGAAGGGTACGGGGGCGGATGGCACCGTGGTCGAAGCCAACATATGCAGGGGTGAGCTCAAGGGGATGACCGGGCCCCAGTTCAAGTTCTTGGCGGAGCACAGGTTGATGGAAGAGCTGGGGAGCGACGACCTGGTGCGGGACATGGTCAAGGTGCGCAACAAGGAGAACTGGGCCCCGGTGAACAGTGCGGTGGCTTGGCTGCAGCTCGAGTCGGGGAGGGCACGGGTGGGGCCCATACCCCACAAGAAGAGGTCCAAAGGCTCGCTGGCCAGATAGGCCAGCGGGGGTGTGGGGGGCTGTTCTCCCCCCCCCCGCCATAGGAAGATGTGAAACTTTTTTTTTTTTTTTCTGAGAAAAAAAAAAGGGAAAAATAAAAGAATAGGAACAGGTGCTACAACGGCCAGGCTAGATAGAACCACTTAGATTTTTTTTTTTTTTCCTTTTTTTTTTTTTTCTTTTTGTTTTTCCTTTTTTTTTTTTTTTTTTTTTTATTTTTCTGTTTTTCTTTTTCTTTTTCTTTTTGAAGTGGAACCATCTCGGTCGACGTTTTTTTTTTTTTTTTCTTTTTTCTTTTGTGGTGATGTGTTTTTCCTGTTTTTGATTTTCTTCTTCCCCCGCTCTATGCTTTTTCGCATGGACATTGGTCACTCTGCCCCTTTCCCCTTTTTTGATTCTCCCTCTTTCCCCCTCCTAAATTTTACCCCCTGCCCCACTCATTCCTCCCTAGTATGTTTTTGAATTTGCCTCTTCTTCTTTTAAGCCTTTTTTGAGATTTTTATTTTTGAATTTTTATCATTTGGAGTTGCTTCTTCTTCTTCCCCTCTCCCTCCCATAAAGAAAAAGAGAAACCCATGCCTTCCTCCCAGGTTGGAACTTGATTGTCTGTTTTGGAATATTTTTATTTTCTCTTAAGATTTATCGTGCCTTGTGTGTCTTTTGAAGAAAAAAAAAAAAAAAAAACATTCTCAAGTCCCCCTTTTTATTTATTTTCTCAAGTCCCCCTTTTTATTTATTTTCTCAAAAATTTTTTCTGCCGTCTGCGACTTTTTTTTTATTTTTCTTTTCTTTATTTTCTTTCTCCCAACCCTACCCCCCCTCGAAAAAAAAAAAGAAAAGAAAAGAAAAGATTCATTCCTCCCTAGTTTATTATATTTTGCATCAGGTTCGCCGAGAAAATAAAAGGAAAAACAAGGAAAGAGAACGGCAACCAAATTTTAAATTTTTATTTTATCATCAAAGGAGGTTTGAAAAAGAGAAAAATTAAAGAGAAGAAAGAGGCCTTTTTCTCCTCTATCGATAAGTGATTCACGAACTCGAATCTTTATCACCACTTTTTTGTGCATGCCAGATTTTTTTTTTCTCCCGCCTTGTTAGAGAAGTTTTAATTTACTAGTAAAAAAATAAAAAAAGTGAAAAGAGGAGTAGAAGACGATCCGGTGGGGGGCATGGGAACCATAAACCGTGTCTTCCATCGCGATCGGCAAGGCGGGGGCTTTTCCGTCCCATGGGTGAAAAGAGGCGGATAAAACCACTATTCCGGACCCCCCCCAACACTGAGCATGCACTTTTTCCCCCATACATACCTCTCTTGTTTATCAAAATATCACCAATTTTACGGCGGACGCCAAGAAAAAAAAAAGCCAAGGAGAAGGAGTTTAGGGAAATAACAAAAGACCTATGGCCCCAAGGAAGGCGGTGAAAACAGCCATGGTGGGCCAGCCCTGGCAGACAGGGAGCCTGAACACCAAGAACACCGCGGAGCCAAATTTGCATCCGGAATTTTCGGTTTTCAAACTTACAAAAACCCCCTGTAGGCATCTGCGTCCGTCCAGCCCCATTTTGGCACCCCTTTTGGGTGCGGAAAAAAAAACTACAAAAAAAAAAAAAAAAAAAAAAAAAAAAAAAAAAAAAAAAAAAAAAAAAAAAAAAAAATCAAAAAAAAAAAAAAATAAAAAAAAAAAAAAAAAAAAAAAAAAAAAAAAAAAAAAAAAAATTTCAGGCCGAACACCTGGACCCCTTTGCGGACTTGACGCTGGCAGGGGACGCGTTGCAAGGAGGTGGTGACCCTCCCCCCATGGATTTGGATGATGAGCACATGGAGGCGCAGAAGGAGGGGGAAAAAGAAGGATCAGACAAACATCAATGCCGGATGGAAGACTGCTCTTTCCGCACCAGTGTGGCAAGCTGTCTAGTTAAACACCTCAATGCGGTCCACCATCATTTTGTGAAACAAGAGCAGGCGAGGAGCATGAAGGTGAACCTCTGTGGAACGTGTGCTGCGTGCTCGTCGAACCAGACGCACTGTGCACTACACAGGCAGCGGAATCTGTGAACCCCGACAAACAACCCAGGGCCGGCAAGTCAGTGGACGAGATCATGAAGAGCTTCAAGCTGACGAGGGGATCGACGGAGAAGGACGGGAACTGCATGTTCCACGCCCTGGCCGGTTCGCTCGGGGAAGCCTACGGCGACCACACCCACATCAGGAGCGAGGTTGTAGAATGGATGAAACACCGGGAGGAGCACTATGCCCCGTTTTGCAGTGAGGGTTGGGGCCGGTACTTGGAAGGGATGGGCACAGCAGCGACGTGGGGAGACCACTTGTGCCTGGCAGCCGCAGCACAAGCGTTTGGCCGCACGATACTCGTGGTTGCTGGGGGGAACAACCCAGTCCTGATGATAGGGGAGTACAACTCCGACCACGAGAAGGTGGTGGTGCTGGCGTACAACGGCAACCACTACGAGTATGCAGTCGGAGAGGAGGAGTCGATGATGATGCTCCTTGATGAGTCCCGATCGGTAGCTCTACAAAAGGCAGGTAAGCAACCCTCCGAGGCCCCGGGTGAGGACATCGGGGAGTGGGACATAATAGACCGTGCGATCCCTGGATACGGGAAGGCAGGGGTGTTGGACCCGCAAACCCGCAAACCCGCAAACCCGCAAACCCGCAAACCCGCAAACCCGCAAACCCGCAAACCCGCAAACCCGCAAACCCGCAAACCCGCAAACCCGCAAACCCGCAAACCCGCAAACCCGCAAACCCGCAAACCCGCAAACCCGCAAACCCGCAAACCCGCAAACCCGCAAACCCGCAAACCCGCAAACCCGCAAACCCGCACAAACCCGCACAAACCCGCAAACCCGCAAACCCGCAAACCCGCAAACCCGCAAACCCG